>JAKELP010000039.1:10212190-10812190 GCA_029929735.1 Mimosa pudica | reverse complement strand
ATTTGACCATATTTGTTGGATTTATGTATACATTTTACGGAAAATTTTTTATTGAGACTGATAAAGAATAATAGTTGATGTATTTAATATCAACAATTGATGTCCAAAATATATTCAAATTAAATTATTGTATTAATTATTTGATTATATTATGAAAATACATATTTATTAATGAATGTAAACTCTTACAAATTTACATTATTTTTACTCCTTAACTATTTATTAACAATTTTGTGATTTATTTAAACCTTATCTTAATTAAATTGCTGAAACCTATAATTAATTACTCCTTAATTTTATTATATAATAAAACAAATGAACAAATAAAGAATCATAGATAATCATATGATAGTTTTCAATGTTGCATAAACTGGTATTAGGTGCATCAGAAGGCTCGCAGGATCTCCTCTTGTCCACCTCATCACATTTCGACCTCCTCCTCTCTCCCTCCGGTAACTCATTTCTCCTCTCTTTTTCTTTCTAATCCCCCCAAGTCTTCAACTTTTTGATTATCTTTGGGGGAGTGTAATATTTAGAGAAAGAATATTCAGAAAGTCAAAAGCTTGCGTTTCCTTCCTGCATTACAGTTAGTAACATTTTCGTCTTCCCCATCTTATCCTGTATATCATTATCATTATCATTAGAATTGAAACATCTTATCCACTTTACATTCTATGATTATCCCATTTGGTAAGCGGGGAATCTTTATATTTTCACTCCATTTCATTCATTTCAGATTTCATGTCCTTTTCAAGTCCCAAGTTTTTAACTTCCTCTCTCTTTTCTCACCCCCACCGTAGTTAATGTCCTTATCCTTCTTTTGGCACCTCAAAATGTACTTTTTTTTTTACTGTTAATGATTATTCTAGTTGATTTACTACTAGTTCAGGTTTGATGGGGGGTTTCATTTGTTTAATCTGCAGAAAACTATTTCTCTGTCACTTTGAGGGATTGTGGCTCGTGCCTGAACTTCAACAACAGCAATGAATAATCGTGGCGAAGCTGGGAAGGCTGCCTCAGGTATGCTTTTCATGCTTACTCTTAAATAAACAAACTGTGTTGTTTTGAAGTGAAAATGTATTATACTTTTCTCTTATCAATAAGTGGGATTATTGATATGTACTCTAATTTGTTTTCTTGGATGAACATATTATACTACCTGCCATCTTGTGGTATAGATTTGAAATCCACTTTCCATGATGGTTTGTGTTTATGAAGTTTTTCACCCTGTCCTTGTGGGGAAGCTTGAGGCTAGAAGAAGCTGCCTTTTTTGTTTGGTTTCTTCACCTGTAGAGTGTCCTTTAGGTGCATGTAAAGTTTTAGGGAGTTTCATCTGTTGTCTGTATCTAGAAAACACTCTGGCTGTTATGGAGCTTGAAATGACAAATTAGGTTAGGATTGTCAAGAAAATTGATAGTACAGGGATTTGGAGTTCTTAAAAGCTAGCTATATTTTAACTTGAAGTTTAGTAATGGGTATGTTTTTTACAGGGAATAGAAGGCTGAAAGACCTATTACTTCAAAAGGACAATTGTTTTTGTGCTGATTGTAATGCTCCCGATCCTAAGTGGGCGTAAGTAGCTCCCTTGACATTCATAAAGTTTATGGTTTTTGTTAATAAACATTATCGTGCCCAAAGTTATGCTTAAAGTCACCTGTATCAGTTATTGATACATTTTAGTAGTTTAGCTCTTATGGATATATTCTAAGTCCATTTTCAGGTCGGCTAATATTGGAGTTTTTATCTGCTTAAAATGTTGTGGCGTACACAGAAGCCTTGGTACTCACATATCAAAGGTAACTATTACTAGATCTTTGTCTGGTTGTATGATTAAATTATGCACAGTTTTAGATAATTTAAATGAAATATTTCAAACTTTCAATATTCAACCATTTAGTACACCATAATTCAGTCTCTCAATGAACAATAACACATATTGATCTGACCCTTTATCTCTTGTTTCCCAAATCCCAATGTATGTATTATCATTATTTCTTCCTTTTTTGCTAGCAAGATACTGCATCATATGTCGTCACCTTTTTTTTCGATCATATATGCTTTGCTTAGTCTTAACTTTTAAGACAGATAAATACTGAACTTACTTATCTCTCTCTCTCAACAACATTAAATCTTGCGGGCAACATTATGTTTCATTTTCAGGTTCTGTCTTTAACGTTGGATGAATGGTCAGACGATGAAATAGATGCAATGATTGAAGTTGGAGGAAATGCTTCCGCTAACAAAATTTATGAGGCTCATTTTCCAGAAGGATATAGCAAGCCAATGCCAGATGCCAGTCATGAACAACGTGCAGAATTTATACGGTTAGTCATGCTCCCCCAACAAAAATAGAAAAAGAAAAAGGAATTGTCCCATCATCCCTTGAGTAGAGTATCATTTGTTTTGTTTTGTAAATCTAGTATGTCATTGGTCACCATGAGGTTTGTGATTTTAGGCCATTCTTTAGCGGCAAAGCCACATGTAAGTGAGGATGAGCCATGCACATCTAACTTTGATGAAATGTTTTTACCCTTGTTGTTTCTTCAATACCCAATATTTACTAACATATAGCATCCCTTTATATATAGTTCACGGATAAACTACTTTGATGAAATGTTTTTACCCTTGTTGTTTCTTCAATACCCAATATTTACTAACATATAGCATCCCTTTATATAGTTCACGGATAAACTTCCCTCTAATTTGTTGGGTACATTGATCACAAATGACTTGTGATTTTCTTCTTCATTTAAAGAACTCCACTTGTATTCTACACAAAACATTATTATTAATTTCATTGTCATTTTGTAATATCGATTTCAAATAACCAAACTTTGACCCTTATGGCATGTAGTGTTCGCTAGTTTTTACCTTCAAACTATTGCCTCTTGCATTTGATATTTTAGGCCCAGACTTGAACACTTTTTTTCCCCCACAAGCCAAGAGTCTGGTGTCATCACTGCCATTCTCAGCATAGCTGTTATGAAATTTTTCTCCTCCTTTTGATCTTGTCTAGCCATATGACTTGCAAGATGTCTATCATTGGGACTTGGGACTATGCATAATGGCACTTTAGTACCTGTCAAATCATGGCTCACATAACTTAAATAATTTGTCAATATTTACTGCAGATCCAAGTATGAGTTTCAAGAATTCTTGAAACCTGATTTGCGCATTGCATCTCGAAAAAGCTCTCAATGGTCAAATTCGTCCAAGAAACTTGCGGATAGCTTCCGAACCAGTAGTAGTCTGCAGAAAACGGTGATCATTGTTTGTAAAATGGTTCCTTTGATTCTTTGCTTATAGTTGGCCATGTAAAAAAGTTCTCTGCCCATAGGATTTGAAAAAAAAAAAAAAAACAGATTGCTGAAGTATTCAAAAAATTGAATTTGTTTTTTTACCATAAATTGTGGGAGTATCTATCATTTGAAATAAACGAGCTAAATTGCAGTTCCCTAGAAGAAAATTTTATTTACGTAAAGATCATACATCAAACTTTACTCATCATAAGTGGTTTCCTTGAGTTTTTTCTGATGTTAAAAGTGATAACAGGAAGGACTGGTAGAATATATTGGGTTGCTGAAGGTGAAAGTGTTAAAGGGCACAAATTTAGCTATTCGAGATATGATGACTAGTGATCCATATGTCATCTTAAAACTTGGCCAGCAGGTTCATTTATACATTTGTTTTTGCAATTACAGCTTTGAACCTATTGCTCTTTATCTTTCATTTACAGCTAAAGGATGTCATCATTGACAGTTTGACACGTTGATACACATATTTCTGAAAATGAATTTTTTTATATTTATCTTCAGACAGTTCGCACAAAAGTAGTGAAGAGTAACTTGAATCCAGTCTGGAATGAGGAACTTATGCTATCTGTTCCTCAGGAATATGGATCATTGAAATTGGTAAGTCTGATTGTTACTGACTAATAATAGTAAGAGTTTTTTTTTTTTTTTTTGTAAAAATTGGTGAAAGGTCTCTGTTGAAAATTTTATCACCCATAAGAGACTTAATATGTTTTAATACATGAAATTTTCGTTACTCTGTAGAATTTCATGCATATAAACTACAATTACTCAAATCAAATTAAACCAGATTTAATAATAAAATTTTCAAATAGAGTTATCATTGATATTTCCAACTTTTACAGCTTGAAATGATTTCTGATTTGTTGACTTAAAATATTAATTGACTGCATTACAGCAAGTATATGATCATGATACATTCTCGGCGGATGATATAATGGGGGAGGCAGAAGTTGATCTTCAACCAATGATAACGTCAGCTATGGCATTTGGGAAAGCAGAACTGTTTGGAGATATGCAGATTGGAAAATGGCTTAAATCTGATGACAATGCTCTCAAACAGGATAGCTTGGTCAATATAGTTGATGGAAAGATTTTACAAAAAATGGCTCTCAAGCTCCAGAATGTTGAATCTGGAGAGTTAGATCTAGAACTTGAATGGTTGCCTCTTGATCAATAGGTACATAAGTCTTTATTATTGTTGAATTATTTAACTTATGTTCCCAAGGATGACCTGATGAATGTAAAATGATAATTTGCATCAAGTTGTTATTGTGTAAATACCTTAACTTAATTCCCTTGTTTTGTGTCTAAGATGTCTGTTTTTTCCTTGGCAATTTTTTTACAAATAGTGTGTGAATAATTTAATCCACTATGAGTATGAAAAACTCATGAATGCATTATCATTATGGTTTGATTAGTTTTCCTGAACGATTGTTGATGTATACACGCACGGACAGATCTTTACCGTTGAATTGTCTCTTTATAATTAATAATTAATATATTATTGTTCCTCAAATGTGACATTTCTTTAAAAATTAAGTATGTGCCTCTTCACCCAAAACACACGTATATTTTTTTGGTCAAGAAAAACAAGACGTATGATAATGACAAGTGAACACTTATTGTGCCACTAAACTTCTTTGTCTCTGTCAATTACGTCTAACCTTAAAATTCTATTCATGAACTCATCCAACACTTGCACATACTTTTATAGAATCTATTTACGCGCATCGCGCGGGTAATCCTGCTTGTTATCACTAAAACAATATACTCTGTTCGGTTTTAGGTTGAACATTTTAATGACGAGGGTATAAGATTTAATTCCTATAATTTCTTAGAATTATGTCATTTAGTACTTTCTTATTAGAACAAGATTAACATTGATGGTTTGATATATATTCACTTGTCATGTTCACTTGAAAGGATAATGACAAAAAAAATACACTCCACATTTTAAAATTTTGAAAAGCTGAAGTAAGATTGTCTGGTGGTATATTATTTTCCCTGGCTCCTTCACCAAGTGTAGATTAAACTAGGTTGACCTTTTTTTTCATTTTATGCTGTTAATCGTTGTTAGCACCTGCGCGGAATAACAATAACAAAGTCTCTATACCAACTATGTGAAGTTGGTTATATGGATTACACAACGTTATTGTTTTCTATCAATATTAGTCATGTTTGACGATATATTTTTGATAAAAGATATTTTTGGATTACTTTATTAAGAGATCTTTTCAGCCCCTGTTTTACATGGACTCCGTACGATTTAATCAACTCTTACTGGTCATCTAATTGTCTTATTTTTTTTAATAAAACTGATTGTCTTATTTTAACATGTTCAAATCACCTCAAGCTACTTTTTACCATTTTCTCCACAATTACATTTTTAAATTGGAAGATATTATCTTTCTATTTTTTTTAAAAAAAAACAAAATTGTAAATGTAAAGTGAAATTGGACACTACTACAATATAATTTACCACTATAGTTTGATTTAATAGTATAATAAAACAATGAAGAATGCACTAATAATAATTAGTACTAGTATAACTAATTTTAACCACTCATACTCTTTTTACACTGTGGAATCACTAAAAGTAAAAAAGTGAAGTGAAATTAAAGAAATGAAAACACAATAAATAGTAAGCGAATTGAATTCAAGGATTCTCACTCCTTACAACCGCCAACTGCAACTTGTCGTTATCTTTCCCACCGTTTTCTTCATTTCCTTTACCATTATTACGCTTTCGGTGCTTCGAGACAAAAAGTAAACACGTGGCCACTAATAGAGCGACACCTGTCACTCCACATACCAAGCTGGCAATCACTAACACTTTCCTCACATGGCCCCTCCCGCCGTCGCCGTCGCCGGTGCGCCACCACGCCGCCGCCGGCGATGAAGAAGAATCGCTGGAGTTCGACGGCGTCGGAATCGTCATGATGTCCGATGAGTTCGAAACCTGCGACGAATTGAAGAACGACCTCATCTCCGACGAGTAGTTCAGCCACGCCGACGGCGAGTTCTGAAACTCGAGGCCGTGCTCCGACGGACGGAGCTCCTTCCCGGTGGACTCTCCGGCGAAGAAGAAAAGTCCGGTGAAGAAGACGAAGACAGCGAATCGCGAGAGTGGCGCCATGGAGAAATGGATGTGTTGGTGAAAATGATGTGGAGGAGAGAGAATTTAAGTAAGGAAGGTGGCGACGAATACGGCGTCGTTTTGGTAGTTAAGATTCCTCTAAGCTTTCTTCTTTCATCGAAAGACGAACCCGCGAGTTTTGCGTTCTTCTCATCTTCCTTGCGTATCTTCTTTCTTCTTTCTCTTTTTTTACTGTTTCTCTTGCTTTTCCTCTTTAAGCTTCCTTTGTTTTTTTTCTCTCAGATTAATTTTAATTTGGAATTTGGTGTTTTTATCCTTTGCTTTGTCTAAAATTTAAAAATTGATTCCTAGCAAATTTAAAGTGACAAAATTATCTCACACTTTACTCCCATTTGGCAAATATTTCAATCTTGGTTATTCATTTTGAGAAGATGATTTTTAGTCAAAAGATGAAAAGCAAAGATAGATGTAAAAAGAGAGGAAAGAAAAAGATTTGATGTGGGGATTCTTGTATGTGTTTCCTTGTTTTTTTTGGTTAAGTTGGTTGGTGGTTTCTCTATGTAGATGAGTTGTCCCTTGTCCTTATTCCTAAAGCCTCAAATTATTGTTTATCCACTCGTCATTAATTATCCCAACATGGTGCATGAAGTTTAAATATTTAGGCCAAAATTAACTAAGATTTCGAGTTTTATGCAATGTAACAAATTATAAAGTAGTAACATTTCAATGGACTTCAAATGACCAAATTAGCTTTCCTCTACAAATAACAATGAATAGTAGTGGAGACTCCACATGTGTTCATTTATGAAATGAAAGCTAAAATATTCATTTTGGTTTAATTAGTCAGGTGCCATTGTCTCCAAGAGATGAAAGCTGCCTTCACTTATTCAATGATGAAGGGGGAACAAGCACATGATTGATGCGATTTTAGTGTATTATTGAAGGACAACGGTCACATTAATGTTGAAATGAAAAGCTCTCTTCAGCATCATGCTATTAATATTTGCCTCTCTAAAATAAATAGAAAAAGGATAAGGTGCATTTTTGGGCTATTTTACGAAGGAGTAGCAATTTTTACCTGAAACTAATAGTAACTCAAACGAAGCAATTTGAACCTGCGGTTACTCACATTTGGCAAATTCTCTTGGACCAATTAAATTGAGATACCTTTTATTTTTAAAAAAAAAGTAAATTGAGATACCACAGATATTTCAATCGAGATTGTTTATTTTCAATGTATTCTCTCTCCCTAAATATAAGGTCACTTTTGATATTCAATTTGTCCCTAATTATAAAACTATATCTACTTTTTTTTATACATAAAACTCTATCTACTTTGTCTCATATATTTATCCATCTTTCCCCAAAATATCTATGCATACTTTTTTATTAACAAATTGTATCATTCACACTCTCATTAATTCATTTCTAATTTTGAAAGAGGAGTATTATTAGAAAAGCAATAAAATTACCTAATTTAACTACTTTTCTTAATCTTTCTAAATTAGGTATCAAAGGGTATAATTAATTAATTATCATCAGTCTTTACAAGTGGTACCCCATCAAATGATGGAAAATCATTCACACATAATTATTATAGAGTATAAATTTTTTGAAGTATCGGGGCGAAAATTCACTAAGGTTTCAAGTTGCACGCAATCAACAAATTATAAAGCATTAGCATTTTGATGGACTCAATAAATATCAAAGATGCTTTAAAGACAGTGACTAGGACTTGAGACTCGATAGAAGTTCATTTATTCATGTTTTATACTATGAAATAATATTATATTTAACCTCTATAACTTATAATATGGAAACTAAAATAATCGGCTAACACATGATTGATGCATTTTTAGTGTATTATTGAAGATAAAAGATACATTAATGTTGAGATGAAATCTCTTTTTTCATCAGAGTTTAATTGCTCATCTTTTGAGTAAGACAGTCATATTTTAATTATTGTGTTAGCAAGAATAATACATCTCCTGAGTGAAAATGTGACACTTAAGTTGAAAACATTCTTAACCGAACACTCTTGTGCAGATTTATATGGAAACAAATTTGATCATTAATTGGATTGTCAAAGCTTCGTTGAAAGAATCTTGTTTTGTTGTTAGGAATGTTCGACCACACAGTTGATTCCCGGTGAATATGATCGAGCTTTAAAAGACAATGGATTTGAGTTTTTCCCTTTATATCTATTTTCCTTCATTAGTTTCCCCCTTTTGTCTGTTTGCTTTGCTTTCCTTTGGAAGTTCTAGACTTTTGCTTTGTTGATTTCTTTTATAGTTTAATGAATTATTTTTTTTTTTACTTAAAGAGAAAAATTTGCATGTTCGATTTCCTTTGTTAACATCTGACTATTGATATATGCCTCACTAAAATTGAAAAAAAAAGGGAAAAACTTGAATCAAGAAAAAAAAGAGAGCATGTCCATAAATGTAATTGTAATTGGAATTGCATGACTTTGACACGTTTGATACAACAGAATAGGTATGGAATTAAGTCCATCAAAATTAGCATGGATACACTTGCGTCCAAAGCTTGAATTGTAAACTGGTTTCCAGATGTTAAATCAACAAGGAACGTTCAACTATCCAAGCTCATAAACATAGCATGATAGCAAGGAGAGCAAAACGTACTGGGTTTCAAAGCCCTTTCAGGAGCTAAGTAGCTCTCAAAGCATATGCCACTTTCTTCTCATGACAACTCCCAAAGTTTCATACAATTATTATAGAAGATCTTGCTTTAATATTTCACTCACTTAGGTAGATTGCCTATTGCTTAACGTGATAAAAAAGCCAACAGACAGAAGCTGTTCCATTCCAGAAGAACTTCATAACCACTACCAAAGACCAAGTCTTCAGTTTTGTATTCATCAAGAAAACAACCTACCATCACAGAATAATTTTAAACATACAACCAAGCTACTCATTGAATTTATTGAAAAGAAGACTGGAATGAACTCTTTAGGAGTTTGTTATCAAGAAATTCCACGTCATAATTATTTCTAAGGATGATATAACAACTCTTTGAGCACCTAGTTTTCTCCTTGAAATAATCCCTGGGACGCCTATGTGCGAAAAAGGTATTTCTCCAGATAAGAATATTCAGAAAAACAGAACATTAATACACTTCAACATGCCATTGTTTGTTCTTTTTAAGCTGTGCAAGTTTCTCCTCCCAACTTTCACCTCTCTGCTCAGCAACCCTCTTCAACGTTTCTTGGATCCCAGGCATCATTCCTTTAAGACCGCAGAAATAGATGTGAGCGCCATTGTCCAGGAGTTTGAATATTTCATCACTATATTCCTCAATCTTGTCCTGAACATACATCTTGCCGCCATTCTTATTCTTCTGCTCTCTGCTAAGAGCACGATCGTAGCGGAAGTTGTCTGGATAGTCCTTCAGATATTTGGAAAATTCATCGTCATACAGAAGACTATCACTATTTGCCACACCAAGGAAAAGCCATGCTAGACCCCCAAATTTGAATGTAGGGACTGATTCCATGAACATTCGACGGAGATAGCCTCTATAAGGAGCAACTCCTGTGCCAGTGGCGATCATTATATGGGCAGCATTTGGGTCATCCTCAGGCAACAACATTATCTTCCCTGAGGGGCCTGCCAAAGAAAGTGTCAAAGACTAAATTCCTATCCAATAAAAATCAAAATTTGAGCACCCATTAATTACTGTAACAGTTGATAAATCTTCATACGGAAGCATACTGAACTAACCTTGTCATTTTGGTATCCAATCACGTGATTTTATAAGCATCTCAAACTTAAATTAGCAGCTTATTACCAGCAGTAAGTAAACCTTAGAAAACCAGCTAATGCTAACATAACCGAGCTATCGTTTCCATTAATATCATTTCATACAAGATCACAGAGAATTAGTCCAATGTAAATACAGAAATGGAATAGTTGAATATCAAGAAAGTTGAAATTCTTGGGATGGAAAGTCAGGGGAGACAAAGAATGGCCTTTCCAATGACATCGGAACTTCACAAAAAAAAAAGAAAAGAAAACTGAAAGTGCGTTATACTTACACAGAACTACATTAGTAAGAGCACTACAAACAAGCCTCTTAAAAAGCAATTCCCAAACATTAATAACCCAGCCCGTATGCTTTCTATCACATGTGTCCTTTTCCAATTTCTTTACCATGCTTCAGACCACTGAGTTTAGGGTCCTATTTCTATATGATAGTGCAGCGATTTTCACAATGGAATACAACTTTTAAAAAATGCAAGAAGAATTGAATCGTCTAGTAGGACCTTGACAATCGATAAGGATAGGATAAGATACCTGTAATCTTCACTTTGTCTCCAGGCTTTGAGTTACACAAAAAGTTGCTGCAAACTCCATTCTTAGAAGGATCTTCTTTTCCTGTATCTGGATCATAATAAACAGCACGACGCACACACAAGCTGGCTGTTTTGCCATCAAAAGAATCTCCATACCTAGTGGACGCAATCGAATAAAGTCGAACATTATGAGGAGTACCAGGTTTCTTTGGATTTTCACCCTGTTGTCCCATCCACATTATTAGTTGGAAATATCAGGCACAAATAGGAATGCATTAGAGAACCTTGAATAGTACAAGGGACTTACAGGAGGGATGACACCATAACTCTGTCCTTCCCAGTATGGAACATTTCCACCATGATCGATCACAATATGACAGGTTTCTCCAGGAGCTTTTGGGCCCACCAACCTCTCAACAGAAACAATTGTTGCTGTATAGGGTTGTTTGGGCTTGTATAAATTCAAGGGAGGCTCAGAGGCATCTTCCAATTCTAATGGGGTGACAGAAACTTTAGGTACACTTGCTTGTTTCAATGACTTGCATATCAGATGATTATTTCTTGAGCGCAGATTGTTTGATTTCAAGTCCAGAGTCAGTACCTTAGCCCATGATTTCTCCTGAAAATTTACATATGGCTGCTAACCGGCATTAGAAACCTGAATAAGAGATAGAAAGCAAAAATTTCTGACTGTAATTACTTCAAAATAATCTGTGACACCAGCAACTACATTATGTTATCCGATGGTAGTAATTGAACTACAAAATGAAAGGTGCAACAAAACAGAATTTGAAGGCAGCGAAAAAAATTAAATTTTACACAATCAAATCCATATTGGAATATCTCTTATCAAAAATAAAAAACCATATTGGAATAGAAGTGCGCTAAGCAGCCATTGTTGGTGAGACATCACCGCACTGGCATAGACCAACATTTATTAAAAAGGCCTAGTCACAGTTCTAGATAGAGGATTATCATTATTCGTACCTAGAATTTGTCTACAGAACTTGTTTCCTCATGTTTACACTCATTAATAAAGCATCTTTAATCAACATATATTTTCTTCCACATGTTTATTCAACAGTCATGTCATACCACACCAAATTTATCCTAAGTTATAGCAAAATCACTGATCCAAATCCTTCATATGGTTTATCAAACCAAAGCTGCAAAGGACAATATACAGAATTTGCTTTCCCAAAGCCAAAACACCTTGGGCTTCAGTATCACACAACAAACCAAATAGAAAAGGCAAAGCAAAATGGTGAGAAATATGAAACCTTAAGCGCAGATCTTCTGAGAGATAAATCGGTGCTAGGAGGCACAGTGATAGCCACCTGCAAAACATATCACACCCACAATCCAGCCATCAGTAAAATTTCGTTAAATAGCTGAGAAATGCACAAAGACAAAGACTTTCTCAGTTTGCATATCAAAAACCAAACATAGGAGGGCTGAAAATTTGAGGATTAACATTAAAATATCAGAAATTAAGGTTGCTTCTAAAACCCATATAAACCCCACAAAAAAAGTCAAACCTTGATCCCATTTCGACTCGTCATATACTGTTGTCAGCCAAAAAAGTGTCAACATCAAGAAAAAAGTAGAGTCACTGGGTTACCTGGGACACGGCCGAATGAATCATGGTTGGATATCGAAACCTGAAAATACGAAGCCCCTGTCCTATGATTGAAACTGCTAGAATCTGAGAGCTACAAGGGGGTGTCTGTGTGTGTGTGTGTGTAAATATGTGTGTATATATATATATATAAGGAAGGTTAGGCGCGAGGATCAATGCATGATATGCTTAAGTTTCACGAGCCCTTCGTAAGGATCCCTTGGCGACTGGGAAAAGACGGTATTTTCACTTGGCCCCTCCGACACCGAGTGACACTGCCCGTGCCATCAACTAGCTACACAAATACTAATTCATTACTCTTTCCTTAATCAAAAATATGAAACTAAACATGTAGCCTTTTTTTTTTTATCAAAAAAACATGTAGTCTCATACTACCACTTTATATTAATTTATCTCTCATACTTTGAAGATTTTGTTTTTAACTCAGTGCTCACTGTTATTATAAATCATTGTTAGTATATATCATTATTTATAAAAGTGTTAAGGATGATATTTGCGCCTAAAATATGCATGGAGATCATATCTGACCCTTAAATATTTTTTCGTCAATATCTGTCACTAAAGTGTGTATGAGGATCATATCTACCTTTACAAACAATCAAATATGATTTTTTGTGCATACTTCATGGATAAATATGACCTTTCATACAGATATAACTTTTTGTGTATATTTCGGGGTTAAATATATTTCTTAATGTACACTTCCATGACAAATTTTGGCCCAACAAATACTTCAGGAGCATATATGATATTTTAAGCATACTTCAGCAGCAAATATGACTCTTAATTCATTTATAAAATAATTTACAATTTGTAACAAATATAATACTATAATTTTTTTCATACTGAAATTCTTAATAAGTTAGACGTGTTTTTGTATAATAGTGTATTGCACATTTGCATGGGATTTGAAAAATAAGCCATGTTATTTAAAAGTGATAGATAATTGCCAATCTATACTCTGATAAATTTGGAATACACCGAATTCTCCAAGGAGTGTACATGTAACCACTAATCTATCTGCACGCCTGCTCGAATTGGGCTCCTCCGACAATGATTCCATCGGCCTATCTCTGGTCAGGCCACAACAAATAATACTCCCTACAATTCTAAATAAAAGACTTACTTGATTTTTTTTTAGAAAAATCTGTAGAAAGGTTAAATAAGATGATTAAAATTGATTTTTCTAAACTTTTTCTCTAAACTAATTTATTTCACTTATAAACTAACATATTATATATTGATATACAAAATATGTTATAATTAAGTGGTTCATTTTACTTTCTTAAGATTCTCTAAAAAAATCAACTAAGTCTTATATTTAGGACTAATGGTAGTGAGAAGATATATATAAACTATATTCTTTTTTTATTGGGCTATGTAAACTATATTCTTTTTTTATAATAAATATAAACTATATTCTATTATATGAGACAATGACAATTAATTTACCAATTTGTTGTAAAATCATATACATATGTCCTTATGTTATAAAATTCTTATTTCTTATTTACCAATTTTTTTATATGATTATTATGTGATGCATTTTTCACGGGGAAAATCTCAAATAAATCTCTCCTAATACCCAAAAGGATAAGTGAGGAACCTAAACTTCCAAAAGAACTATGAAGGAATCAGCACCTACTTGTCATTTTGAAATTTTGCAAAAAGACAAAATTACCCTCATTCTTAAACACAAATTGCGAGAAGAGGGTAGGTTAGGGTGAGGTAGTAATTTGTGTTAGTTTTAGATGAGGGCAATTTTGTCTTTTCACAAAATTTTAAAATGACAGGTAAGTACTGGTTCCTTCATAATCCTTTTGGAAGTTTAGGTTCCTCACTTGTCCTAATGGGTATTGGGAAATATTTATTTGAGATTTTCCCTTTTTCCAGTTCCATACAACAATTATTTTTTAAAAAAAGTATTAATGAACCAATTGGGCCAACCTAGTAACCAGGTAGCTAGACCAAGTCCAACGAAGTACGATCACACACCAAAACAAAATGGAGCCAATCATCAAGCTAAAAGGTCTAGCACAATCCACTACAAGAATTTTGGCCGATTTTCACGTTTGAAAAGTCGGGCATAAAACAAGTGTGACACTTTTTTAAAAAAAATTTAGAAATTAGGTCGCGCCATATGACGCGACAATCGCGAATATAATTAAATATTCCTAAAACAGCGAGCCACATAATAAAATATTCTTTTTTATCTTGTCGAGCCGTATATGCCATGCGCGACACAAGAGATATATGTCGTGTATGCCATGCGTGACAAAGATATATATGTGTTTGTGTGTGTGTGTGTGTATATATATATTTAATAGATAAATGTCGCGCCAGTTTTTATTTGTCGTGCCACGTGGCGCGACATACCTGCGCAGAATCTAAATTCAAATTTTTCCCTCCCCTCCTCACTTTCTCCCTATATAAACTTCACTCCTCTTATATTTCTTCCTCCCCCCACTCTATTTTTTCCTACTCTCTCTCCCCACTTTCTTTTCTCCTCTTTCACTACTCTCTTATTTTCTTACTCTTCACTTTCATTCTTTATATTTCTCTTTTAACTAAATATAATTTTTTTGCAAGTTCATTGTTTAATATCCTCTACAATTTAAGGTATACACTTTATCATTCTTTAATACTACCTCCGGTCCTAAATATAGGACCTAGATGACTTTTTTTTGGAGAGGTTAAGGTTGCAAAATAGTCTATTAAATCATGACATATTTGATATATTTTTAGATTATCCATTAGTTTATAAGTAAAATAAACTAGTTTAAGGGAAAAAATTAGGTAAATCAATTTATAATTAACTTATTTTGCTTTTTTTAGGATTTTTTAAAAAAGTCAATTAGGTCTTATATTTAGGACCAAAGGGAGTACTTTGTTTTTTCCATTTAGCGAAAAAAAATTTCTCCTCATTTGTTATAATTCAATTTTTTTGTTCCATTATAATACTAGTTTTTCATTATTTTTCTCTTTACTTCTCCTAATTCAAACACTCCCAAAAAAAAAAGCTCCCTCACTTTCTTCCTAATTACTATATTCTTTGTTTATTCCCTTTGGCCAACAGCTTGTCGAGGAAGATTTGTGAATCTTCCTTGACAAGTTGTTGGCCCTTTTTTTTCCACTTTCAAGATTATGTCGCGCATCTGACGCGACATCTTATGAAAAGGATGTCGCGCATTAATGGCGCGACATCAATTGTTTAATTATTTTTTTGGGAAATTTAATTAGAGGTCCCTCACAAGGGAGTTAATACTGGAAAAATCTCAAAAGTTGAAAATATTAATGTTGGGTCCCAAGGGACCTCACATTAATATATTTGAAAAGTGAAAAGACAATTTTGCCCTTAGCCTTAAAAAAAATTTACCTCCTCCCCCCACCCACCCCCTCCCCCCTCCTCCTCCCTCACCCACCCCCTCCCCCCTCCAGCAGCCCCCCTCCCCTCCAGCCGCCCACCTACCCCTCCCCCTCCCCTCCAGCCGCCCCCCACCCTCCCCCTCCCCCACCCTCCCCCCTCCCCTCCAGCCCGCAACCCCACCCCTCCCCCTCCCCTCCAGCCGCCCCCCCACCCTCCCCCTCCCCTCCAGCCGCCCCCCCACCCTCCCCCCTCCCCTCCAGCCCGCCCCCCCACCCCCACCCTCCCCCCTCCCCTCCAGCCCGCCCCCCCACCCCCACCCTCCCCCCTCGAGCCCGCCCCTCCACCCCTACCCTCCTCCCTCCACGCCCCTCACCCCCACTCCAGCTCGCGAGGAGGAGTGGGGGTGGGGGGCGTGGAGGGAGGAGGGTAGGGGTGGGGGGCGGGCTCGAGGGGGGAGGGTGGGGGTGGGGGGGCGGGCTCGAGGGGGGAGGGTGGGGGTGGGGGGGCGGGCTCGAGGGGGGAGGGTGGGGGTGGGGGGGCGGGCTGGAGGGGAGGGGGAGGGGTGGGGGTGGCGGCTGGAGGGGAGGGGGGAGGGTGGGGGCGGCTGGAGGGGAGGGGGGCGGGCTGGAGGGGAGGGGGAGGGGTGGGGTTGTGGGCTGGAGGGGAGGGGGGAGGGTGGGGGGGCGGGCTGGAGGGGTGGGGGAGGGGGAGGGTGGGGGGCGGCTGGAGGGGAGGGGGAGGGGTGGGGGGGCGGCTGGAGGGGAGGGGTGGGTGGGCGGGCTGGAGGGGAGGGGGGAGGGGGGTGGGTGAGGGAGGAGGAGGGGGGAGGGGGTGGGTGGGGGAGGAGGTAAATTTTTTTTAAGGTTAGGGGCAAAATTGTCTTTTCACTTTTCAAATATATTAATGTGAGGTCCCTTGGGACCCCACATTAATATTTTCAACTTTTGGGATTTTTCCAGTATTAACTCCCTTGTGAGGGACTTCTAATTAATTATCCCTATTTTTTTGTCGCGTTGTTTATTTTGAAACGCGACAAAGCATTTTGCTACGTTTGTTTAACTCACGTATGCCTAAAACGCGACAAACCCTATTTGTCACTAAAAAAACGTGACTAGACCCTTTTTTTCATGAGCGACTACCCTTACAAATTTCTTGTAGTGATCATTTTTCAGTATTGAGTTCAAATATATCTTAAGTCCATTTCGATCTTTGTCCGGCCCTACTTTATACGCTTTATTAAATATTGTAATTTAGTATATTCTAATTAGACAGGTCATGAATAATACCAAGCGCCATGTTCATGCAACTAATAATCTGTAATATGTGGTTCCAATATAATAGAACGAAAATTTCTGACCAAAAAATATAATAGAACAAAAACACTTTAAGGTTACCTATAGAACGAGGTATGGAAATGAGTGAGGGCAGGAGTTGGACTCTTTGACGTCTAACTTTAATTTCCATTGCTCCATAGTAACATAGTGATAGAGAAATTATTATTGACTTATTAGTCATAGTTTCAAATCTTACTTAGGTCATAGTAGTTGTTGTTTTATTTGTGTTCGACCTATGGCTGGATACTTTCTAAACCTCTCCATTTTGTGACATCTTATATAACGTTCCATATTCATTCATAATTCTTTTTTTTTTACTAAAAGGCAAAATGACATTAAAATTAGTTAGGGGTATATCAGTATAATAATATCCATATCAGAAATGGAAGAAATAAAATTATTATACTGAGCAATAGAAATTGATCCTATAGTAACTAAATGGATCCATTTAATGAATGCGCATATCGGTGTTTCCAAGAAACGTCGATACGCGTTTTTATTATTTTAAAAATAACACATATCGGCGTTTAGGGAAACACCGATATGTGTTATTTTTCAAAAAAAAGGAAAAAAACAAGCAACAATTTTTTTTGAATAAAATATACATACTGGCGTTTTTGTGTCCACAAACGCCGGTATGTGAGCGCGGGAAAGAAGGCGGGAAGTGCGCGCCAAATTTTACGGCATTTCTTTTAGGCGTTTTTTAGAAAACGCCGGAAGGCATGTCGTTTCCAGCGTTTTGGTTGAAAACGCCAGAAGGTATACACCGGAAAGCGCCGCTTTTTTTTTGTATTGGGAAAGGTTTAACTATTCATTCATAATTCAATTACTAGTATTCCTATCAAATAGCCATATAGCAAGTTATTATGAGTTTGTGTTAAGGAAGTTTATAAGAGTGTGTATCACCCAAATAAATATAAATCAATTTTTTTATGGCGGCTAAGGGTAATTGTTGTTCGTGGGACGTGGGTTGGGGTTTCATCCGTGAAAGGTGTAAGACGATCAGCAAAGATGAAGGACGCGATTGGTGGTGGATATTTAAAGAGTTGAATTGAAGGTCTTGGGAATGGAAAGAGAAGCTTCAAGGCTTGGGAGTCTTGATATGTCAAAATGTGGCTGGAGATTTCAAAACAACAAAGATGTTGTTCCTAAAGTTTTTGAAGGATAGATGTGGAGTTGATGAAGTGGAATGGCCTAGGCTCTGATGTGAATTGAAACTTATGGGGGCTCCTGTTTTGAAGATTGTTGGCAAAACGTTATGATGCTTAAGCATGGGCATTATTTAGATTTCTTGGGGGATTTATGGCGGTGAATTTGAATCCTTGGTCACCCCTATTAGATGTTAGATGTCAAGATTAGGAGTTGTGTCATAATTATGAGAGTCATTAAGCTGGTGTCTTGTTAGTTGTGGTTTTGCCTTTTCTTGTGGGGTAATTTGGTTTGATCTCTATTTCTTTGAGCTTCATTTCAAACTTCAAAGGTTTCTTACCTTTTAGGAGGTGAGTGTGGAGTTACTTATATTTTGTAGCTTTTGTATCAATAAGAATTGGTCCAAAAGAGCATGTCTTTGTACAGCAACAATCTATTGCTTTATCCTCTTGATCATAAAGGATTGGAAGTTTAGGTATTGATAGTCATTCTAGTGGCTGGGTTTCGTATTAGTGTGTTGTTGGGTTAGTCTTATGTAGTTGTCAAGTTGGGCTTAAGTTTATGCTTCATTTTGGTATGTATTCTCATGCTTTGTTTTGGTGTATGTACTCTTGTTTTCACTCTTCATATCAATGAAGATCTTCCTTTGGGAAAAGGAGCAGTAATAGCTTTATATATTTTTTATATAGATAGCAATAGCTTTCCCAACTCCTAAGGGTATCCCACTCGCGTGTCAAGTGAGACTAATCCCTCGTTATTCTGAAGTCCCATATAGGGGTAGACAGTTGTCCTGTGAATTTTTTTATCCACAAAGGCTAGGGATCGAACCCCCAACCAATTGCTTAAAGAACGAGAGTACCACCCACGCCAACCCGTCAGATTATGCATAGCAATAGCTTTATCCCAATAATAGGTATTTTTGGTTATATAGATCTTATGACCCCATTGCAATCTATTAATAACATTAGTAATGAATTTTTAAATTAACATTAATCTACAAAAAGAAAATTGAGTAAAGGTCATATTGGCTAATGTATCAAAAAACATAGTCATATTTGCTAAGATTAATATTAAACAAGCTTGTATGAGAGATGGGTTTGACTCCTCTACGTCCAAAACTTTATACGAACACAAGAGAGGGAGAATGATGCTTGCCTAGTTAATTGTATATAATTGATATTAGACTGTTGGCCTGTTTGGATAACTCTAAAAACTAGGTTTGAGCTCAAACCTATGTTTTAAAATCAGGGCAGACAAACACTCACAACTTTTTTAGAATAACATAGCTTTTTCTGTCAAAGTTTCACAATTTTTTTATAATAGTTTTTTAACTGAAAACCTAGTTTGATGCAGAAAATTTAGGTTTTGAAATAAGTTATTTTTTTCAACTTTTTCAGAAGATATTCTCTAGAATATATTCTTCAGAAGAGTTTTTTTAGTCTTTTCCGGGAAGCTATTCTCTAGAATCTATATTCAAACAAACCCTTAATGGCTTGTTTGGTTGCCAATGTAAAGTAGTAAAGAATTAGAAAGTGAGGAAAATAATGGGTTTTGTGTAATTTACATATATCCTGGGACCCACAAGTTCTCTCTCTCCATCTCACATTTTTTCTGGGCCCCACAAACTTTACTTTCTCATCATTACCTAATTTACCTCTACTTTCCAACTTCACCCTTTCACTTTCCAATTCTCCACTTTCTTTCCCACAACCAAACGGACCCTAAATGTCAACTAGGAATACAGAGGAAATGCTAGTTACTTAGAAACGGAACTCCAATTGAAAAGGGAACGACAAATTAAATCCTGTTTGGAATAGACAATTGGGGGTAAAAACCAGAGGGAGAATAAGCATTAGAAGTTTTGCATGAGTAAATGAATGACAGCCACACAAAAAGAAAAGGGAAAATCCCATTTAAATCCCTCCGAATGTACAAAAGGACAATTCAGGAACTCAAACTTCCAAAAGGATAATGAAGGAACTCGGACCTAGTTGACATTTCAAATTTGTGTGAAAGGACAAAATTACCCACATCATTAAACAACATTTACATCACACCTGTTAACAATTGAACTTTGGGCATTAACAACTGAACTTTAGGCATTGACATTTTGAACTTAAGTATTAACTTCTTCGTTAACAAGATAACATTGGTGTTAACATTTACACCGCACCTGTTAACAATTGAACTTTGGGCATTAACAACTGAACTTTAGGCATTGACATTTTAAACTTAAGAATTAACTTCTTCTTTAACAAGATAACATTGGTGTTAACATTTACCCCAATGTTATCTTGTTAACGAAGAAGTTAATTCTTAAGTTCAAAATGTCAATGCCCAAAGTTCAGTTGTTAATACCCAAAGTTCAATTGTTAACAGGTGCGGTGTAAATGTTTTGTTTAATGAAGAGGGTAATTTTGTCCTTTCACACAAATTTGAAATGTCAACTAGGTCCGAGTTCCTTCATGGTCCTTTTGGAAGTTTGAGTTCCTCAATTGTCCTTTTGTATATTCGGAGGGATTTAAATGGCATTTTCCCAAAAGAAAATTAACTTTTCATAAAAAAAAAATAGAAAATTAACTTTATAAGTAACATACATCGACCAAAGAAGGAAACGTGGGATTCACCATTTGCGTGGGGTGAAGCTAGCGCAGGCACAAACATAAACAGAAACAGGAACAGGAACCCTATCAGAACCACTCTAATTTAGCCTGCGTAGGGCCCACCTGATCCTCTCCGTACACTTCATCAATCCATCCCCACCCTCACGGTCAGCGGTCAGATCTAATCTCCTCCAATTATCCAGTGGGCCCCACCCATCTCTTGGCCCTCAACCACTTCTCTCTCCTGCCTGTAATTTCCCCTCAAGTCTTCCCCTGCCACGTCACCCCCACACACAAACCATCGATCAAAGAAAACCAGAGAACAAGAGAGAGAGAGCCTGCGAAATTCCAAACCCAAAGTTTTTCCTGTAGATTCTTCACTAAACACTGTGAGGACACCACGGTGTCTCTCTTTATAACAAATATTTCTTCTCTTTCAACATTTGCCAGGTTAATTTTGGATTTTGCTGTTCAAAATTTGATTTTTGTTTTGTTTTTATACTCCTAATTCACTAACCACTTCACAAAATTTGGGATTTTTGCTTTTGTTTTTTTGTTGATTTTATCGTTATGTCATGCGTTAAGCTTGTTAATGCTAAATTAGCTAATGATAAAGGGGATTTTCAGTTCTCCTTAAGACGCTCATCCTTTGCACTTCTTTTCTTGTATGTGAGTGAAATAAAATGTATCTTTCGCATGTTACTTGAATCTTTCTGTCTGACTGTTCCTAACTGAATGTGCGAATTCTGTTTTTGAGCACAGGAATGTGAATATGCACATTATAAACCTCGATTATGTTATTGTGTTCTCGGCAAATTTTCAGATTTTGTTAAACTTCATGGTTTTTTTTATTATAGGCCTTGCTTTTCATTTATGTATAATACACGTGTGTTCTCATTGGACAGTGTTTCTTCTCTTCTGTGTCTAGCACCAATTAAGAGCTGTTTATTAAGTTATTTTTCCCTGCCTGGTAAACTTTGCTTGATGGATAGGCATCTACTAAAATGGAGTATTTTGGAGATTGGGAAAAATATTGATACAGAGAAACTGATTATCTACTTGGGAATGGGGTTGAACTTGGGAGGGCAAGTGTGTATATGCTCCTATTCTGCAGAGGATGCACAGATGTGTCATAGTTTTAATGAGAGGCTAAAATGGAATTAAATTAGATTGCTATTGTTATTTCTGAGTAGAAGATTTAATGAGATTGCCAGCATTGATATTATGGAATTAGGACATGGTGTAAGATGCAACATATTTTCCTTGGCAAGAGTTAAAACTGCAGCATGATAGCATGCCACATATAGGTTCAGTTTGATTTGAGGCAATTATCTGTAGCCGCTACTTAATTTCTTCCCCTGGAAGTTGTGAGTTTTCAATACTTAGGATTGCTGCCTTTCTACTGGAGAAATTGTTGATCAATATCAATTTCGCTGTTCATTTTTTCTGCTGATACTTTTTTGTCATCTTCATCTCAGCTCTGTTCTTGATTTTTATCTTCTGGCTTTCTAGACATTAAGGCTCTAGAGCTTATGGTATCTATTAATTTGAAGATCCTAGAGAGACTTTTGGATTTTGTCAATTATTTCTTGTGGTTCTCTTGCCCCCTTTTTTCTTTATAGCATGCAGCTGTAAATGATGCTATTGGATTTTGTTGACAGTTTTTCTTTTGCTTCCAGATTTGGGCATAGTCTTGCGCGTGAAATTGGAAACTATGACTTCATCTGATCATGACCTTATTGGTATTTTCTGAATGAAAACCTTGACCTATTTTGTTATTCGTTCCTACTTTTTTTCAATCATAATAAGTGGATCCTATCTGCATACAAAGTTTGTGAACAACCTAACCTGCAAGACTTTGTTGTGCTAATGTTGTAGTTGATGGAAACTATCTTATTGAGAAGAAATAACTCTTTGAATATGACAAAATATGCATAATTGTTGAAACAAACTTGGTAAATACATGCCAATCGAGTTTTCAGCAATTATTACAATAGCATTGTGGGGGTGACTTTCTCTTTTAGCACCACAAGTTTTCTTTTTCTGGTTATGTCCTGGATATTTATTTAAATGTTCTCCCTCCCATTATCTTGGTCTTGAGTTCTGTACTTCCCCAAGATCTTGAATATGAGAGCTTTGATGTTGTAATCATTGATAGGAAAGACTCCCTATCTTGTGGTAGTCTTTGTGCCTCACTTCTCTGAGTTCCGTTTCCCTTTTCTTCTTATAATTTGATTTTCAGGTTTTCTTAAAACCAAGGCTAAAATTTTAAGCACTTGGTTTTGTAAAGAAACGTATGCTTTCAATTAGAATTTGAAAGTCTCCATGTTTCTTCTCATGTACCTCTTTTAATCTTTGGTTGCAGTGACCGATTATTACATCCTCCAAGATGCTCTACCTTTCCTTTTTAGGTTCCCCTTAAATTGTTAACCTTGTATTATGATGCCTTCCTAAAAGTCATATTCTAGCTTTACTTCAATTTTTATGAACTTCTTTTTAATTTTATTCTTGCATCTTCCTATTCTACTACTCTTATTAAATTATGCTAATATATTATCTTCCTTTTCTATTCACTTGCTCTATAATTTAATCATATTTCTGTAAATAAGGACTATATAATTTTCTGAAATCAATGGAAGGATACATCTATTGTATCTAAAGATTGTAGCAGCTCACTTTTGTTTTATGCTTCCTTGATAATATTTTGCTTTTTTGTCTCCTCCCCAAAAGTGTGTAACAAAAAAAAGATCATAACATGATCATTGGAATATAATTGCCAGATGACGAAGCTAATGAACAGCAACAACTATCAAACTCAGAGACTACAAACGGTATTTCTGATTCAGGAATCGCTACCCAGAATGGTCAGTATGCAGTGACTCCTTCTCAGATTGGATCTGGACATGCTATGGTATTTTCAATAAACTTTTAAATTTTGTAATGAAGATTAAATTTAGCACTTACGAGTAATAGGGAATTGCTGAATAACATTACTTTCCAATTTCTCTTAATTTAATGTTTATGCATATTGCTTATTGCTGTTGTTTTATTTGATTTAAGGCACCGGTTTATCCATACCCAGATCCTTACTATAGGAGCATCTTTGCTCCATATGAGGCACAACCTTATCCCCCACAAGGGCCACAACCCTATGGAGCACAACCAATGGTTAGTTTTAGTTCTAATAATAAAAGTGCAATGCCTTCTTGTGATTTGACAAATATTAAACAATATCTTGTGGCAGGTTCATCTACAGTTAATGGGTATACAACAAGCCGGAGTTCCTCTACCAACAGATGCAGTTGAGGAGCCTGTATTTGTCAATGCAAAACAGTATCATGGTATTTTGAGACGTAGACAGTCTCGTGCCAAAGCCAAATCATTAAATAAAGTTATCAAAAATCGCAAGGTATATTACTCCGCGCAGCTTTTCCTTTTAACTGTTCTATATAGAAAAAACAAGCAATGGAAGATTTTCAAAGTTGTATTTAAAGCCACTGGTCCTCTAATGCTTAAATAGATTTTATGTTGTCATAGATGTATTGACTCACATTTTCCTGCGCATCTTAATGCTCATATGATGTACTTTATCATAATTTTATACTTGCAGCCATATTTGCATGAATCTAGGCATCTGCATGCATTGAGAAGAGCACGAGGATGTGGAGGCCGATTTCTTAATTCAAAGAAAGGCGACAACCAACAGGATGAGGTGTCATCAAAAGATAAATCTCTGTCAAATACTAATCTCAATCCTGAGCAAAATGATCTTGCTTCATCAGATAGGGTTTCCTAAAACTACAGAAATGGTGATGTCTTAGATAGCTGGGGTGTAATCTATATCAGGTGACAAATTTCCAATTAATACTAGCCTTAGATGTGGCACTATGTGCTTCAGTTTGATTCTGCACAACCCCACAGGTCTTGCGTAGTAAGGTTTGTTAGGGAGGTTGCAAAATGAAGTAGGTAAATTGTAAATTGAAGTGCTTTCGACCATAGTTTTTCTCAGCTTTGTCATTTCTAGCTTTGGATAGATGAGATTTTTGTTATGTGGGTATTTCTTTGTTTTTGTAACGGGTAATGTGGATACTTCAGAGATTATCCAGAGTCACGAGATTGGTTGGATTGTTTTATATTGAGCTTGTTACAGATAGAATGAATGTGTTTGGTTATGATTAAGCGAGAGAATTAACCAAGATTTGTGGTAGATATTGGTAGGGTCTGGTGAGGAGATGTTGGATATCGTAGTTGCTAGTATATTTATATGTAATGATTTAAGATTTAGTCCGTCCTGATATGACATTCAGGTCCATTTTAGCTCATTGAGTTGTGGTGGTATTTGTGATATTGGTTGAACTGATGGTGAAAGGTTTAGATATCTTGTCCACACTTACGGTTTATGCGTCTGATTTTTTTCCTCTAAAAATATTTGTCGATTTCTTGGTTATTTTGATACACATACACACACATATTGTAGAAGTATGTGTTTTTAGTTAATCAACTAATAATGTAGAATTCACGTGTCTACGTTTCATCTGCCTCATTTTCAAGTTAATTTACAAACATTTGATACTGATGAGGTGACATGCGCATCACTTTTTTTGACACCTCACTTCTTTTGTTTCATGCCTCACCTTACTTAAGCAAGGGAGACCCTTGCTTAACTAGGAAACTGAGAAAACATATATTTTCATGGGGTAATTAATTAGAGGTCCCCCACAAGGGAGTTAATATTGAAAAAGTCCCAAAAGTTGAAAATATTAATGTAGGGTCCCAAGGGACCTCACATTAATATATTTGAAAAGTGAAAAGACAGTTTTGCCCCCCCCTCCAGCCCCCCCCCCCAGCCGCCCCCCCACCCTCCCCCCTCCCCCTCAAGCCTACCCCCACCCTCCCCCCTCCCCTCCAGCCGCCCCCCCCTCCAGCCGGCTTGAGGGGGAGGGGGGAGGGTGGGGGGGTGGGGGGTAATTTTTTATTAAGGCCAGAGGCAAAACTGTCTTTTCACTTTTCAAATATATTAATGTGAGGTCCCTTGGGACCCTACATTAATATTTTCAACTTTTGGGACTTTTCCAGTATTAACTCCCTTGTGAGGGACCTCTAATTAATTTTCCCTATTTTCATTTAATGCACAACTCCTTTATATTTGTTTATTCTTATAAATATTTGCATATCTTTGTCACAACTTTATATTTATAAAGACTGTAGTAGTGTATCACAATCAGGTCTTGATGTTTAGTTTTGACTACAAAGGGGCTAGAGAGATGCGACTCATCAATAAATGATATTAATGATACTAGGGTTCTATGGTTCTATTGGAGGATTGGTGCTAGCGGGGAGCCGGGGACCTAAGGCAGCTGCGTTCATGGATGCACAATCTTCTTATGCAAAGAACCATAATACTCCCTTCGGTCCTAAATATAAGACCTAATTGACTTTTTTGAAAAATCTTAAAAAAAAGCAAAATAAGTTAATTATAAATTGATTTACCTAATTTTTTCCCTTAAACTAGTTTATTTTACTTATAAACTAATGGATAATATAAAAATATATCAAATATGTCATCATTTAATAGACTATTTTGTAACCTTAACCTCTCCAAAAAAAAGTCATCTAGGTCTTATATTTAGGACCGGAGGTAGTAATATATATTTGAAATTCCAACAATTCATTGAAAATTATATAAATGAACTGATAATATAAATCATAATTAACTTTTCAATACATTAGTTGAGTGGTTAACACCCCCTTAATCTTTTGAGTTCTTGAATTCGAGTCTTAAATGAGTGAAAGGGGAAGCCTCAAACCCTGAAAATTAAATCAATTGTTCAAATACTTGATAATATGATCTAGACATTACTTGTAGTGTAGGTTAATATACAGACACATCATAATTAACTGTGTGCCCAAAATATCACAGTTGGATTATTCATATATCCATGAACAAGCTGTAGGGGGTTTGAGGATAATTTAGGCGATGAGATAATGAGATGAGTGGCCGATGTGAACCAATAAATTGAGATGAGGCACAAGAGGGTGAAAATGGATACACGTACTACTGATCCAAATAAGGCACAAGAGACAAGCACTACCAAACAGAATCTTAACTATTCCTATCCCTTACGCTATCCTTTGCCCCGCAACCAAACAGAAACTAATCCTGCACTTTTCTTTCCCCTTCCTACGTGATAATTACAATGAAACTTTGGTTGACAAAATCAGCCCATTTTGTCCATTTCACGTTTCATTTTTTGTTTCTTCTAAAAATATCATTCATAAATATCATGAACTAACAAGTAAGAAGCCATCCTTAAATAATTCTTTTGTTGGTAGATGGCGGTTCATTCCAACCAAAAAAAAGATGGCGGTTCATGAATAATAGCAAATTTTTTAACGATACAACTTGTCTTAAACACATGTTTTGTCTATATCATACTTTTTAAATGTCTGTTTTATTCATAATGATAATGGAAAATTCCACAACTGTATAGTCAATGCATGGTAGGGTGGTATTTTAAAAAAAACATTTGTGCATGGCACAAATCACTAGTCTGGGGTAAAAAAAGAGTGCATAATGTTTAAAAATAACCATAATGTCAACACTTTTGAAGAGCCAGTGTAGAATTTCGCGCCCGCAGTGATAAAAAATAATGGCATTATTTATTGTTCTTGACGAAAATGATTTATTAAATTTCTTTGCATTGTATACATGAATTAACTTTCCTAAAGAAGCTAAATATCACTTTTAATCTTTAGCTTTAAATAATTTTTTGTTTTCATCCCTCAATTTTAAAATCGGTCGTCTTAACCCTTAAACTTTCAATTCATTTTGGTAGTTTTTTAACTATTTTTTGGTATTATCCATGTACTTAAGATTGGTGGTTTTGTTTTATCAACTTTGTGCCAGCTATACACCTATTGGTCCTAGTTTTTAAGTGTTTTGAAAATTCAGGACTAAGACTAAAACTAATTGTAAGTATAAGGGTCCAAGCCATCAATTTTAAGTTAAAGCTTTGGAATTAAACCAAAAGTAACCGAAATGTTAAGAATTAAGACCATATATTTTAAATTTTAGAAACTGAAACTCAAATTAAATGAAAGTTCAAGAAAATTATTAACCCCATATAATCTTGAAAATGTTTAGTGATAACTACTCCTCATGTGACTAGTAGAAGGCATATGGAAAGCGTATTTTTTGGTTTTAAATGTATGAAATTTTTTTTCAAATTACTTTAATTAGTGATATATGCTATTTCGCTCAATGATAATGAAACGAAATTTCTTATATAATTATTTTTTAGGGAAAGTGCACCATTATATAAAATTAAAAGGCCGAAAAAATAAAATATAAAATTTAAAGGCATGATATCGGTTGGATTATGCTGATATGTTGGATATTTATCTTGAGTCCCTGGAAATTGCCTTGGATAGAATATAAATGTTGATACTACTCGACTCCCACGCCTTTGCGTGCGTGTGTGCGTAGAAAGCCGAAATGGTAAGCAATGTTTGATTTTAAAAAGAGAAGAAAATCCAAACTATCCTTCTTTTAAAATCTAGTTAACATTTTTTATAAATTCATAAAAAAGCAATCCATTTTTGGGAAAGTAAGCCTTTCAGGCTTAGCCAGTTTAGATGCGACGTGTCAATGGACGGGTTCAAATGGGTCGGGTGGTTCGGATTTACAGCTCTATTTAGTCACTCTCTTCTTCTATTCTATTGCTTGTTAATTATTAAGAAGTATCAATAAGGATAATTTGGGAAAAATCTTAAAAAATGTTGAAATAAGTCTTATATTTAGAATCAAGTTTGTCTAAACAAATATGTCATGTTTAGAAAGGGATGAAGTATTACCTTTTTATGTAAATATCTTATTAGGGCTAAATTTAAACATTAACATGCTCAAGAAAAAAATCTTGTTTTCTTACATTCAAAAGTATTCTAACTAAAAAAATTATATTTAAATCGTCAATATAACCAATTTCATTAGGCATCTTCATATAACTGGTTGTCTAAGCACTAGTGATATCTCAATCTAAGTTACATCTAACGACTTGACGATAAAAAACTAGATGTACTTTGAATCATGAATGAGTTCAACCTCTTTCCAAACAAAAACATTTTTTCAGCGGCAATGCTACTACCCTACAACAGTTTCGATAGGACTTGGATCTTGAAAATTTTCAACAGATAATTAACCTATTTTAAAAGTTCTTATTTTCCACATATGAAGTAGAAAACAGTTGTGTATAAAAATAATTAAAGAGGCAAAATCGGGCAGTGATTTAAAAAAAATAAAAATAATTAAAGAGGCACCCATTATTGATAGGGAAAAACTTACATCAAGTTCATTCCTCCAGGTTTTCAAGTTCTTTTAATATAGGAGTGACACGTGTCCTTTTATAACAACTATTCATTCAATCTAACGGTCAGTAATTGAAGAAATGGAGAACGTGGATGGATGAACTTGACCTAAATAAGGTCCTTATTGATACTTATTTTTAATCAAATTTAAGATATTAATAATTTAAGATACAAAAAATATGCAGAGAAAAAAAAGAAAGAAGCATAGTATAGTACATAACAAAACATTTCACAGCTCTCTAAAGCTGAACCCTTGAGAGAGATAGAGTCTCTCAAAACAAAACCTTATCTCTTCTCCCTCTTCTTTGGGGCTTATCTTCAGACAAAATTCAATCTTTTCCAATACCCGCCATGGATTCCGACCGTGAAACCAACTTCTACGCCTCCAACCAACCATCCCATATTCATGAAGATGCCGCCGATACCCAAATTCACACTCTCAAGCAAACCACCCATGTTCTCGATGCTCCTACTAATAACAACGTTGTT
The DNA here is from genome assembly GCA_029929735.1 of Mimosa pudica. Classification (NCBI taxonomy): domain Eukaryota; kingdom Viridiplantae; phylum Streptophyta; class Magnoliopsida; order Fabales; family Fabaceae; genus Mimosa; species Mimosa pudica. The sequence continues at coordinate 10,782,519 of JAKELP010000039.1, read as the reverse complement.
GTCAATGGCGGCGGCGCCGGCGATGTTTCCTCCGACGATGACGGCTTCATGAGTGGCGGTGAGGAGTTTGAGACGCCATCCACCGGCCCAGTTCTCATCTACTCACCACGTGACACCAACAACCCCATTCCAAGGCAAGAAATTGGTCCCTCCCCTTTTGTGAATTCCCAGGATTTTCTCGCCCCCAACTCCTCCAGGCCTATTGCCAAGCTTTCACTGGATGATGATGATGATGATGATGATGATGATGATGATGACGAAGATGACGATGATGACCATGTCGAAGAAAGTCGTGAACTTGACAACCCCAATTCAGCTGAAGAGCCCACTGGTAATGATAATGATAATTCTGAGTCTGTATTTAAAGACGGAGTTTTGGCTGACCAATTGAACCATGAAGAGGCTGTCAATAAGCAGGATAATGAGCTTGCTCAAGGGGTGACAGCAGGTAATAACTAACAACACTAACACCCTTGCTTATTAGAATTGAATTTCCATGCATAGATTATGTGGTGTCAAATAGTAGTGTTGTTAGTATTTTGTTGAATTTGATTATACTAAATGTCACCATGTAGTGGGATAAGGATAAGGCTTTTATGTTATGTTGTTGTTTTTGTTGATGATGGTTTTACCAAATGTACAGGCTCGGTGGAGTCTAATGTTGACAATTCGCATGTCGGTTTGTTGGAGTCTGGAGGGGCTGTTGCTGGTGGTAAGGAGGACCATGTGGCCTCTGAAATTGAAGGGCCAGCTGCTCCAGCTAGAGATGTTAGTGTGGATAATGGGTTTGGTTCAGCTGAAGGGGCTGCTGAACAGCCTTCTGATAAGTTTGCAGCATTGAGTGCTGAGGCTGACAAGAATGTTGATGGTGAAGTCGATGTTGATAATAAACATGCGGAGGAGGAGCGTGATGTTGACCCCCTGGGAGAGAGTGAGAAGTTGGGTGATGATGGTCATGTTGTTGGTACTGAGGTGAAGGCTCCGCAAGATGAAATAAATGTAGCTGCACGAGCTGATGTGGATGAAACTAGTAGGCACGTTGACGCCTCTGGTGAATCTCATACAGCTGAACATGTGGAACCTAATTCTTCCTCGAGTGAAGCAATGAGACAGGATGAGGATGGTGAGGCGATAAGACAAGATGAGGATGATGAAGCAATAAGACAAGATGAGGATGAGTATGTGGAATCTAATTCTTCCTGGAGTGCAGCAGTAAGGCAAAATGAGGATGATGATGAAGAAAAGCATAATCTTGGTGCCGGAGAGCCTGATAGTTTGGTATCAAATGAGGAGGCTGATGGTATGATTTTTGGGAGCTCTGAAGCTGCAAGAAGGTTCTTGGAGGAGTTGGAGCAGCATTCTGGTGCTGACTCATACTCTGGTGGTGCGGAAAGCTCACGGGATGTCTCACAGAGGATTGATGGTCAGATTGTGACCGACTCAGATGAAGAAGTAGACACTGATGAAGAAGGGGATGGCAAAGAGTTATTTGACTCTGCTGCCTTGGCAGCTCTTCTAAAAGCAGCAACTGGTGGTGACCAAGATGGTGGCAATATCACAATAACTGCTCAAGATGGGTCAAGGCTTTTTTCTGTCGAGCGCCCAGCTGGCTTGGGATCGTCACTCCACTCTGGAAAACCTGCTGCCCGACCGAATCGTATTAATCTTTTCACCCCTCCCAATCTCAGAGCTGGTGCTGATTCTGATAGCAATTTAAGTGAAGAAGAGAAGAAGAAACTGGAGAAAGTGCAGCAAATCAGAATTAAATATTTAAGACTGGTTCAGAGGCTGGGTTTCACTACAGAAGAATCTATAGCAGCTCAGGTTCTATCCCGATTGACACTTGTTGCAGGCAGACAAGGTGGGCAACTTTTCAGCTTGGATGATGCTAAGAGGAGAGCTTCCGAGCTTGAATCTGAAGGAAGAGATGATTTGGACTTCTCCTTGAACATACTAGTTATTGGCAAAACAGGTGTGGGTAAGAGTGCTACCATAAATTCGATTTTTGGTGAAACAAAGACCAGTATTAATGCTTATGGACCTGCCACGGGTGCTGTAACTGAAATTGTTGGGATGGTAGATGGAGTGAAGATAAGAGTTTTTGACACACCGGGCCTGAAATCTTCTGCCATGGAACAGAATGTCAATAGAAAGGTCTTGTCTATGGTGAAGAAGTTTACGAAAAAATCCCCCCTTGATATTGTACTCTATGTGGATCGCCTGGACACACAATCAAGGAATCTCAATGACTTGCCAATTTTAAGATCAATCTCTAGTGCCCTTGGTTCTTCGATCTGGCAAAATGCTGTAGTCACTCTGACCCATGCTGCTTCCGCTCCTCCTGATGGGCCATCAGGTTCTCCTCTTGGTTATGATGTATTTGTCGCTCAACGATCTCATATAGTTCAACAAAGTATAGGGCAAGCTGTTGGTGACCTGCGACTCATGAATCCAGGTTTGATGAATCCAGTTTCCCTGGTTGAAAATCACCCTTCTTGTCGGAAAAATAGAGATGGTGAAAAGGTGCTTCCTAATGGTCAAAGTTGGAGACCACAATTGTTGCTCTTGTGCTACTCCATGAAGATTCTCTCTGAAGCTAGTAACCTAACTAAAACTACCCAAGATAAGTTTGACCACCGAAAACTTTTTGGTTTTCGTGTTCGCTCCCCTCCACTTCCGTACTTATTGTCATGGCTGCTGCAGTCACGTACCCACCCAAAACTCCCTTCTGATCAAGGTGCTGACAATGGTGACTCTGACATTGAGTTGGCTGACCTGTCTGATTCTGATATAGATGAAGATGAAGATGAATTTGACCAGCTCCCTCCATTTAAGCCTCTTAAGAAATCTCAGATTGAAAAGCTTAGCAGAGAGCAGCGCAAAGCATACTATGAGGAGTATGAATATCGAGTGAAGCTTCTCCAAAAGAAGCAGTGGAAAGAAGAGTTGAGACGGATGAGAGAGATGAAGAAAAAAGGAAAAGCTCCTACAAATAATTACAATTACTTGGAGGAAGAGGATCAGGAGGGTGGAGGTCCAGCCACTGTGCCAGTTCCATTGCCTGATATGGTCCTGCCTCCATCCTTTGATAGTAGCAATCCAGCATATAGATACCGTTTCCTTGAGCCAACTTCCCAGCTCCTGACAAGGCCTGTCTTAGACACCCATGGTTGGGACCATGACTGTGGGTATGACGGTGTAAACATTGAACAAAGTCTAGCCATCATCAACCGATTCCCAGGTGCAGTTACTGTCCAGATCACCAAGGATAAGAAAGACTTCACCATCCATTTGGATTCCTCAGTTGCTGCGAAGCATGGAGAGAATGGATCGACCATGGCTGGATTTGACATACAGAACATTGGGAATCAACTGGCATACATAGTTAGGGGGGAGACAAAATTCAAAAACTTCAAAAGAAATAAAACTGCTGCTGGAGTGTCTGTGACATTTTTGGGTGAAAATGTGTCCACTGGAGTGAAACTTGAGGATCAGATAGCTCTGGGGAAACGCTTGGTATTAGTAGGTAGCACTGGGACTGTGCGTTCTCAAGGAGATGCCGCCTATGGCGCCAATGTTGAAGTGCGTCTCAGGGAGGCAGATTTTCCAATTGGGCAGGATCAGTCTTCACTTGGCCTTTCTCTGGTGAAGTGGAGGGGAGACTTGGCTTTAGGGGCAAATTTTCAGTCTCAATTTTCTCTTGGACGGAGTTACAAGATGGCTGTCCGCGCGGGATTGAACAACAAGCTCAGTGGACAGATCAGTGTGAGGACAAGCAGCTCAGATCAGCTTCAGATTGCGCTCATAGCTATCCTTCCAATTGCCAAAGCAATCTATAGAAACTTCTGGCCTGGGGCTACTGAGAAGTATTCTGTCTATTAAATTTTGTTTGCTTTCATGTTTCTAGTTCAAGAGGTAGAATATGAATTTAGCGTAGCTATTTGCTATTTGCATTCTCTCCAATAATGAGTTAATTATTCATCTTGTTTAAACCAATAGATTTCCTACTATTTTTGGGTTATTGTACTGCAACTGAGACCAAACCATGAGGGAATTTATTCATTACTGTTGATTGCTTTTTGGTGCTATTTCTTCTTCGTTGCTAATAAAAGTTTGAAAATTTTCAAGATACATAGGACACAGTTGTTTGGTGGTACCATGAGCTTGTTGTGAAGAACTTGCATGAACTGAACCATTGAAATTAGTTTCTGAACTTCTTTCTTCAGGGCTTACTTATTGTATCTTCCCGTTTTGGTTCCCTTGTAGACTACAATACTTATCATGTGAACTTTGTTGCCTCTTGTTTGCTTGTGAATGTTTGCTTCCAAGACAGTTATTTTTCCTATTAGAGGAAGACAATGCATGACATCTACCTGCTATATTATTAGATGAATCAATCACCAATTAGAATTACTATCTGTTTTGTTTGATTGCCTTGTGATAATAGCATACTTTGCTAGGTGCTAAGTCTTTCACCCCTTCATATCTGTTCATATCAAATGCCTTCAACATATCTTTTCTGTGCTGATATGCTAATGGATGGCAAATTTGCACGATTGACTTTAATTCGATGGTCTTGCAATGAGTTAAAGTATACCTCAGCTTATTCGCTTTTGTTTTATTGTTGACTATGGGCTGTCTATTTGTTTAGTTTTTTGCTTCTGTTATGCTTGTGAGGTTAGAATTATTTTGTTAACCCATGTTTTTTGTACTAATATTATGAGAACTTCCATCTCAATAGACAACTTTGGTCTAAAAAAATCTCATCAGACAACCACATACTTGTAAGGTCATTTGTTGAACAAAACTTGACACGTGCAAGTAAGGTCATGACGTGCAAGAACTGCATTTCCCTTTTCATTTCATCTTGTTTTGGGTATCAAATGAGTAGTTTAGCTTAACATCTTTTCGCTAAATGGAGTTTGATAAAAAAAAATTAATTAGAAAACGCGTAACTACTTAGTTTGATCAAAGTTAGGTTATGCTCCACACAATTAATCAGTTATTATTTTTTTATCAGAATTAATCAGTCATTATGAAACAATTATTGTTTGAATTATTTTGAAAATATGCATAAACTAAACATGGATGGATTGAGAAAAAAAGGAGGGTGAAAGTTGGCGCAAAGTAAGGAGCATGAGAAAGAGAAGAAAGAAAGAAGTGATCGGAAAGGCATGATAAGGTTATAAAAACATAAATAAATAAATCAAACATAAATTCAGCAATCTGGTAGTTAATTTGACTATTTGAGTATTTGATGAATTAGTCATAAATATGTATTAACAATTTGTGAATAAATGCACACAACGAATTCGTTTGCACATAATAGAGTGGGGCTCGAATAAGATTGAAAGCCAATAATGTAGAGAAGGGTCAATAATTCGATGGGTCAAATTAATACCATCAATCAACATGATTAATTATAGGGCATTGATATGAAACAAGAGTTGTCAAAAAAAATCAAAAAGAGCACTTTGAATCATGCGGTTTTGTTTTTTGGATTATGTGTGATTGTCAAAGGAAGCGTCTATGCCTTAATCATATCACACACATGTATAGTTAACCAGGCCTCCCCATAGCTCTAGGATTTGTCTTATGTTAAACAAAAAAATAGAACTGAATGAATTTCTTGCTCACCTTTTACTGAAAGTTATTGAACTGATGATTATTTTTATAATTATAGAGTATAGTCAATGATATACTGAAAACACATGCGGGGTGGAATCAACAATCTCTTATTTATATGGTAGTTTTTATCATACTACTATGTTATGAGATTATTGACTGATTCTGACACTATTGTCCACCAATCTAATCTGCAAGTATGATTCCATTCTTATCTATCACAGTTTGCAAAGACAAAAGTGAAAGAGAAGAGAGCACAAAGAAACATGTTTGGGAATCTTTGAGAGATGGATCAGAAATTGAGCAATCTTACTTTTGACCTCAACAACTTATTCATCATTTGCAGGCTCTTCTCTCTGTCTCAGACTCTGAAGAACCACTCACCAACCCCCAAAAAGCTCTCATTCATATATCTAATATCCCTATTTCTTCTTTCCCTCACGCCTCTATCACCACAATTGAGCTCACCCCATATTCTCTCCTCATTTAATGCATTTTTTCCTACTTTACCCCTAACTCTCTTTCATATTTATTAGTGCTTATGTATTTATCTCTCTTAAAAGTGCCATAATAAATATGGGCAATTTTGGAAAAGAAGCATTAACTCTAGACACCCAACTAACATTCACATGTTTTCTTAAGAAGCGTTTTTTTGACGGCTAGCTCTTACATTAGGGACCGGAGGGAGTAGTTTATTTCCTTAACATCTCATATGCTCAATACTTTTTTTTTTTTTGATAATATATAGTAGTACTCAATACTTACTCTTTCATAGAACCAAATATTTCTGTCTCGGACTCTTTTCCATATATACAGTCTAAATTCACTGAGTCATTTGCCCTCAAATTATCTCCAATCTCTTATGTGAATATATCACCAAGAATTCCCTCAACATGACTGCTTACTTGGCCCTATATTATGGGTGCATCACTCTGGTTTATTAAAGCACAAGAGCTAATTTTTACTAACAATGAAAAGTAAAAATTGTTGAAAATTCATTACTTCGAAATTGCACAAAATACCCTAAATTTATTTAAGAACTCAAGTGCAGTTCATCTTCTACATGTTTAATTAGGTTCAAAACCGAAAACATGTTTATAACCAAAGATTCTGTACATTATTTCATAAAAAAAGATACTCTATACACGCCAACAAATTAAAAGTTTTGCTCAATTGGTAAAAGAATTGGTTCATTGTGATTACCACGTTAAAGCATAATATATAATTCTCAAATACGGCTATTAATCATTACTAGATCCCAATAAATAATTAGACTACATTGAAATTTCTATGAACGTAAATGATATTAAATGACTTATTATTTTGAACGTAGTTATAATTTTCTTAACTTTTTCTTATTTTTTTTTTTAAAAAAGCATGTTATATAAAACGGGAGAAATACCTAAGTGTACCGCTGAAACTAAGTTGCACCAACTTAAATGTCCAAATCCTTGGGCACCTTTGAACAACAATTTTTGGAACACTAGACTTTTCAGCAAACATTCCTGATAAAAACTTTAATCTCTCGCAAGAAATTGAAGGCAAATGATGGATTTTTCTCAATTTTGTTTTTGTATAATAGATTTTCTCAATCTAACTGATTACATACATCATACTTATAACTTTATTCATATTTTGTTTTAGCCGAAATAACTTTATTCATATTAATAGTCATAATATAAGCACGATTTTTTGCAACATAAATTCTACCCACCTACACTATTGAAATAAAAAATCTAACTGCTAATTTATGAAGCTAAGTGAAGAAAATATATACGAATAATTTTTGAGCTTAGGAAATAACTATTTCTTTCATGAACAACCGGTAATCAAAGCTATGGACCACATTCATTCTTCTAGAGAGGGTCGGAGAAAACTTGCGGCACTGAAAATTGATTTCTCTAAAGTCTTTGATCGTATTTCCTGGAACTTCATCTCAGCAGTGCTTTTCTGTATGGGTTTTCCCATGAAGTGGGTTAATCTGATAACTCAATGTATCTCTACGGTAGAATACAATCTCCTGTTTAATGGCCAAATTGCAAGTGTTTTCAAACCCACTAGAGGAGTTCGCCAAGGAGATCCCTTGTCTCCGTATCTGTATATTATTTCTGCTAATGTGCTCTCATGCTTAATTTGTCACCAAGAGTCCCAGAATCTCTGGAAAGGAATTAAGTTATGTAGATCTGCCACAGCGATCTCTCATCTTCTTTATGCAGACGACTCTCTCCTATTTACGGAAGCTTCAGCTGCTGGGTTTTCAGTTGTAAGTCAAGTCCTTCAAAAGTATAGTGACTTATCTGGTCAAGTCATTAACTTTCAGAAATCCAGCATAATTTTTAGTCTCAATGTTCCTCACACTGACAAACTTCATTTATCAAGGACTATGAATATTCCATTTGCTGGTCGACTAGGTAAGTATCTTGGTATACTTGGGTTGATCCTGGGCGAAACAAGTCTATCATATATCAGCATGTTTTGAATGCGATTGATTCTAGAACAGCTTCTTGGAAATCAAAGTTGCTTTCTCAAGCTAGCAGACTTGCATTAATTAAATCTGTCCTGGCAGCTGTCAACATTCATGTTTTGTCTTGTATTAAACTCCCTCGGTATATATGTGACAAAATTGACAGTCAGTGCATTGACTTTTTCTGGGGAATGGATGACTCTTCTAAGAGAATGCACCTTTCTAACAAAGAGCACTTGTTCCTCCCAATCAATCAAGGTGGTCTAGGTCTCAAGCCGATGGAGCTTGTCAACAAATCACTTCTAGCAAAACAAGTTTGGAGAGTTGTTTCTGCTGATCAATCCTCTCTGCTTTCTAGCTCAATTGGGAGGAAATATATTGACTGGTCAAAAGAACAGTGGTTAAAAAGGCCTTATAATACTTCTTGGCTCTGAAATGATATTCTGCAATGTAGCTCTTTTATTACCAACCACTTAAAATGGCAGGTTGGTAATGGCTTCTTGATTCCTATCAACCACCCCTTGTGGTGGCCCATGCAAAGCTCGGTTAGGAACTCAACTAATCTCAGTTTAGTTTCTGATCTGCTTACGCATTCTCATCATTTAAGCTCGCGTTGTTGGAACATTTCATTAGTTCGAAGTCTTTACCCCGAGTCAATCGCTAACTGTATCTTGTCACTTCCAGTCTCAATTACTGATAGCAAAGATTCCCTTATTTGGTCTGCTGCTGCTTCAGGGTCCTATTCAGCTAAAGATGGCTTCTCTTTTCTTTTTGATATCAAGTTCCAAAATCAACCAGGTTTTGACCCTTTTTGGAAATTTCTCTGGTCCATCTCCTTGCCTCAGAAACATCTACTCTTCATATGGAAGCTTCTCAACAAAGCAATTCCTTCATCGGATGTCTTGCAGGAACATCATTTACAAGCTAATTCTTTGTGTCACTTTGGCTGCCCAGATGCGGATTCCATTCATCACATTTTTTTCTCCTGCCATTTGGTTAGAGCTGCTTGGTTCGATTGCTTTTCCATGTGCCCTCCATCTCATTTGTCACTTAATGATCTTTTATCTTGGCTCAAGAACTTTCTTCTATCAAGCAAGGATAATGAGGTTCTTATCAAGAGTATCATTTCTTTCCTGAATGATATATGGAGGAAACGCAATCAAGTTGCCCATGGAGGTCGTATTCCTCATCCACAGGATATTATTAGAGATTCCCAATCAATAGTGGTCTTCTCTGCTCTAGCTTTTCAGGAAAAGACTTCTTTGACTACTCATCATCAATCCACAGCCTTCCCTAATTTCTCTCATCATAACCAATGGAATGTTTTGGTCAAGAAGTGGAAACTCCAAAGGTCCTGTTTCCGTCGCATCCTTGTCTGTTTTGAAGGGTCTCATCTTCAAACTTTCACATGGAAGCGTACTACCGTTCCTGGAAATCTTTTTGCCCTGGGTTGTTTTCGTTCTGTCCTCAGCTGGATACACCTTTCTGATTTGCCTAAGGAGCGTCTCTCTGTTTGGAATGTTCATAAGCGTAACATTGACTTCAATTGTTGGGCTCCTTCGGTCACACATATCATTGCTCGAGATGTTGCCGTTCTCCTCCGCCCTTTTACTTTACTTTCAATTTCTTTGCTTTCAGATGATCAGTTTACCGCATTTCCTTTTGTTTTCCAAGACATTGTTAGAACTATGTAATCCTCTTTAGTTAATATCATTTTGTCTTTTATCAAAAAAAAAAAACCGGTAATCAGAGCTAAAAATAGTTTTGTATGGTTTTCATAAAAAATAGTTTGTATTATGACAAATAATATTTATAAAGAACAAGATTATTGAAGGGAAAAGGCAGTGAGGTTTAGATGAAAGAAATGATTAGATTGGAGGCTGGTTACTGAAATACTTACTCATACAGTTCATAAGGGCGAGAGGCTCTTCTTTTGGAGACAGCACGTAATTATTTAATAATACTATGATTTGTTTTAATAATAAGTAAAGTAATATAATGCACGCATTTAATTATGCATATCTAAAGAATATCTTCCAAGTAATAAAGCATCTGGTTATTCATTTCCATTATGCCACGCACCACGCATGCGGGGATGGGAGAGGGGTGTATTCTACAATAATTTATTTTAATTTTGAATTTGAACAATTTAAAATAAACAAAATATATCATGGAGTAACAATTAAAAATATTTTGATTTTTCCAGCTCCTACCTATGTAAAAATAAAGGTGAATATGATGACATGGTGATTATAGTAATACTCCCTCCGGTCCTAAATATAAGACCTAATTCATTTTCTTTGGAAAATTCTTAAAAAAACAAAATATGTTAATTATAAATTGATTTACCTAATTTTTCCCTTAAACTAGTTTATTTTACCTATAAACTAATGGATAATCTAAAGATATATCAAATATGTCATCATTTAATAACTTATTCCGCAACCTTAATCTCTTCAAAAAAAGTCAATTCGGTCCTATATTTAGGACCGGAGGTAGTATAATACTATATATTTTTGCCAACAATAATATATACTCGTTCAGAAGGATGAAAGCTAATTCTTGCTTTTAATATATGAAAGGTGCTTCAATTCGTTCTACACTTCTTCTTTCAGCTGAATAGTCCTATGATGAAAAGGATTAACGAATTTGATACAGTCATTGAATTCTCAATGCAACTATCGTAAATGTTTCATAAGGTTAATTTGCATGCCATATAAAACCATGATTAAAAATTAGGTAACACTATAAAAACATGATAAATGGAGAACTGTGTTTATTAATTAAAAATCAGATGCATTATGGAGTATTATATTATATTGTAGATGAATTTCTCCCAAAATTTTTAACAAAATGAAAAGGAGAATGAAGAAAATCAATGGAGTATGTTATATATTAGGCAGGCGAATTGATGATTTTTAATATGATGAATAATGTTTAATTTGTAAGGTTGGTTACAAAATTTGTATTTATTTATGGTTTGTTTTCAACAGTGGCATTGTACTAGTTTTGTATGTATATATAAAATGGGAAATCAAGAGTATTAATAACCAATGAGGGAACAAAATGGGCATGTATAGTGTAGAATTAATTAAATAGGTAAATGAAGGATGGACCTGGAAAATGCAATGATGAGGAATAATAAATGATACGTAGGCATAATTAGGCGAGAAATTTGATTTTGGGCTCATCACATGTTCCTTTCTGCATGATCCATGTCTACCTTTACACCTCCTATTAATGAATGAATCGAAAGCAGAGTTGAGAGAGGTGTAAAATAGACGCAAAGACATATATATGCACACTGTTCTAGACTCTCAAGCGGTGCTCTGTGGGGTCTTCCCTCTATCCCATGAGTTTCTCACACTCTTTCTCTGTTTTTTCCCAATTCAACGCTTTTAAATTAGAGAGAGAGAGTGAGAGAGAGAGGTCTTGTCAAAGAAACATAATCACAGATTCACAGGAAATATTAGACAATAAACAGTTCGTTGAACTGAGTTACTAATAATAAAAACCAAGTGAATTAATGTCTGCATGTCCAATCACTTGTCAATAGTACGTACTCCTCTGGTATTTTCATTTTACTTCGCAGTTGCATTTTCATTTTTTGTCAACTGAACTCACGTAAAAAACTTATATGGTTCTCCTCCTAATAGCTTCTTATAGGGTAGAGGTAGAAGATTTTATATAATAATGTATTTACGTCATTTTATTTAAGTATTTCATACGAGTACATAAGCTAATTGCGCCTTATTTAATTATGTGTTGACTTATCTTTCATTAAAAAACTCGAGGAGCTTTAATTTTTTTTAGGTCTCATTACAATTGTGTCTTTAATCAATAACTTAACGATATGAACTTCTCGTTATATATATTGATCTTTGGTAACCATTATATTACTCACTTATTTGATACTACCTCCGGTCCCTAATGTAAGAGTTAGCCGCCAAAAAAACGCTTCTTAAGAAAACATGTGAATGCTAGTTGGTTGTCTGAAGTTAATGCTTCTTTTCTAAAATTGCCCATATTTATTATGGTACTTTTAAGAGAGAGAAATATATAAGCATTAATAAATATGAAAGAGAGTTAGGGGTAAAGTAGGAAAAAATGCGCATTAAATGGGGAGAGAAAGTGGGGTGAGCTCTTACATTAGGGACCAAAACCATTTAAATTTTGGGCTCTTACATTAGGGATTGGAGGGAGTACTTTATACCGTCCTCATTATATGAAGTATAGCCGATCAACTCCTAGGCACAAGTCAAAGAAATATAGCGGAGTCATTTAATTTGAATAAAACAGATGTGATTTTCTGATTGTATAGTTATAATTATTAATCATACATACTCTATCTTTTGCTCCGCTCTTTACATTTAAATTTAAGAGTAAAAATGAAAATCAAAGATTTGTAATCTCATGATGCAGACTTAAAAATTTTCATGTCACCCTCATATTATGAACAGAACGAAAAAATCTTTTAATCATTATACTCATTTTCTTGAGAGGTATTATATTCCTGTTTTTTTGCTAAAAACAATATTTAGTCCTATTTGAAGAAGCATACGTTTGTGTCTATGTGTCCAATATATGGTTTCATTTGATTAACATACACCAAGTTTTTTATTTTCCAAGTATAGGGTTATGATATAAAATCCCATTTATAAACATGATACTGCTAAATATGTTCATACGTCCAATGTAACCAGGCCAGTAGTTATTATTACTGGGTTTAGTAAATGGGATTACTCTTAATTAAATATTTTTTTAGGATTCGAACTTAGTGAATAAACCGAATCTTCAAAAAAGTATGTACCCCCTATTGGGTGATCGAATTATATTTGAATTTAATTTAAGAATACTATTAATTTCGAAGATATATATAATCATATAAAACCAGCACACATTATATGATTAGCAATAGCAATGGGTGCGTCAACTTTTTGCTTGGTGGGATATGCATTGGGAGCCAGACTCCCACTTCAATCTTTCTTAGACATGGATTAATCTCATGACCTTGTTATTTGCAAAAAAAGATTAAAGTATGTGATTTTGTTTGATTCTGTAATATAATACTTCTATGTGTTAACAAACAAATTGAAATTGAAATCGTATTATCTCTTAGTTAATAAATAAAACAAACAAATTTTAAAGAAAAAAAATATATGAATATGAATAATTTAAATGGATCAATTTTTGTATCTATAATATTTTTTTAAGAAAATCAACACTAATCTTATAATTAGAACACGATATTGCTATGTTATCTACAAATGACTAGCATTATGACTTAATTTTTGAGAATGAAAGTCAATGACGGGATGTTATAATGACATAAAAATCCTTTAACTATAGTTAACTTTTTTTTAAAATCTTCGGCGTTTGTTTTTATAGCTGTATTTATATTTATAATTATACTTATATAAAAATATGGGAAAAGAAAGATAGGATAAGCCGTGGAGGGAAGGAGGGCCCTAGCATGAAGCGAACGGTGAGTGAAATGGAAAACATAAGCAAGTGGACCTGACCCACTCGTGTCCCTTTACCCCATCAAAACACACGCATACACACAACTTTTTTTTTGGCAACATACAGCACATCTTTAATCTATGGTGGAAGTATGGATACACACACCTTATTAATTATATGTGTGTCATTGAATCCTCCTTCACCTCCTCCATCATTGCTAGCTATGACCCCCTTCATACTATATGGCTAGTTTTGATTGTATATACAGAGGGACAAATTGCCATATACATACATACGCGCGCGCACTGGCCTGGTGAATAGATCAGAGTTTGTGTACGTAGTATATGGAATATAATCACAAAGTTACTTATAATACCTACACATATATATGTGCTTAATGATTCATAACAGAAAATGGAGTATTGATTTACACATGGATCCAACTTGTTAACGCGCGGTTATGAGTTTCATATTTCTTGTAATCTTAAGAAATTAGGTATGTCCAGCCATTTGATTAAGAAAAATACTTGCCCTATATTTCAGCGATATTGACTCAGGCCTACTGACTTCAAAAAGATTTGCCTATACTATAAATTTAATCACTCATCCAAATTAAACCAGAACTCCTCCACATACAAATATAACTGTTTTACTCATCTACCTTGATTAAGTAAACATATGAACCAATCTAATGAACGATTATTCACTGGCTAATCTCAATTGAATTCTTATGTTTATCAGTTTATGCATAGTCACAATATTGCATGCTTACTATTTAAGGGAATATTCTTATACTTGGTTTAGCGAACTATGGGCAGACTCAAAACTCTAGCTGCTACAAATCATGGGCGGATATATAGGAAGAACGCACAAGTTTTATAGTGTGCACACTAAAGCTTTGGATGCTTTAAAGATCTATGTAAAAAGTCAACGTCGTAAAACGTGATATGAAAAGTCCACGGCTTTTTCGGAGGCATTGTCTTTATTGTCTTTTATTCATATGTTAATATAATAGTAGTATATTGCTTTAATTTGTTGGATCCTTACATATTAAGGGAATTGAAGAGGGTGGGCGAACACTCTCAACTGTGACCAATTGGTTGGTGATGTATGTGGTCGATCATATCCCATCTTAACCACAACGTTATATACTAATTAGATATATGTGCTTCATTATTATTATCATCACTTTTATAGGTGTTAGATTCTATAAACATAGCCAACTTGAAATTTAACTCTTTGACTTACTCAACACTTCATCTTCTATCAAAGCTTTTAGATTCTCTGTAATCACGTCGTCAAGCATTAGTGTTGCTCAAGCCATTATTTTAATATAATCTCTCTTCATCCTCCTTTAACTATAGCTGGTTACATAAGACTGATGGAAATCCTAGGTATGCATGTGTCGTTATTCATTTCATATTAGTGACTTCATCATGACAATGCATATGAAATTATTACGTTTAATACTACCTCCGGTCCTAAATATAAGACCTAGATAACTTTTTTTTGGAAAGATTAAAGTTGCGAAATAGGTTATTAAATCATGACATATTTGATATCTTTTTAGATTATCCATTAGCTTATAGGTAAAATAAACTAGTCTAAGAGAAAAAATTAGGTAAATCAATTTATAATTAACTTATTTTTTGCTTTTTTTAGGATTTTCAAAAAAGTCATCTAGGTCCTATATTTAGGACCGGAGGGAGTATTATATATATATATATATATATATATATATATGTACAATAGGTTCCCCTCTCATAAATATTCGTACCAAATAAAATTGTAATGGATAAATCATAATCATACCACATGACCAATAATATGGTTTGAAAGACTAATCAACCTTCCAAGAGTTTTGATAACTTTCTCTAATGTGAATATATACATGACTAATTTAGTCATGATCTATCTCAAAAACTTAGAAAATGTTATCATATTTAGGATCAAATTCTCTTCCCTAGTTAAATATATATGTCATTTATGTAAAACTAGGGGAAGTAGTCAATGAAAATTAAAAGTTTCCATTTAGCTTTTTCAAAGCATAAATATGGATATACAATGGTTATGAGAGGCATTGGCCATCTATCATGTTCTCATGAACACCTAAAAAATTATAGTGATTAGTGCGCTTCAAACTAGATAAAAGTAGCTAGTGTGCAATTGCGATTATTCATTGGGAAAATTAGTTAGAGGCACCATAGAAGAATATAATTAAGATGACATCCACATAGTTGTAACTAATCAATTACTTGGTTAGAAGTGGTTATTGTCTGATCAAAGGCTGTTATATATCTGTAATTATATATACATAGGACCCCATCATAATTAACTATGTCACTTCTTTTGGGACTTTTTATTAATTTTTCCTAGTTTATTGTAGTATCTGTTTTTCATTAAAGTGAACTTTGAAATATTATTGGTAAAAAAAAGAACTTTGAAATATTTATATATCAAACTTTTTTGTGGTTGCAAAAAAGTAAACTCCATCCTCCTTTTATTGAAGTGCCTATCCAACGGCCACTTGATGTGGATGAAACATAAAAAACTAGGATCAACAAGAAATTAAGTATTATTGGTCTTTAGACTGAACCTTGAATATTACTCCCCAATGTTTTAAGTGAGGGCTCAATTAATAAAGGAAAACACATAATAGATTTTATATGAGACACGAACAAAGTGCATTACCCTATGTCATGTCAAATTAAGGCGCATAGTCAACATTGGTTGACTGACAATAATAGACAAACGAAATTATACACGACTACATAATTAATGTGCATGCATGCACGTACACAACAAATATAATTAATGTGGGTGCATGTAGTCTTTCTCAAAGGCTTCAACCATATAAAAATCCGATTCATTCCATCTTTTACCAAATAAGTTCAAACAGTAAGTGGTGATATCTGTAGTAATGAGAGGCTTGCCAGTTATGGAGAAAAGTGCTTTTAATTTTAAACCTATAACTCCTGCATATGTAATAAAGCTAGAAAAATGTCTCATAATTGGCACTAAATACAGTGAAGTGAGCTAATCCAATTCGAACACTACGTGACTTTACGGGTATAAATTAAATATTCATCAATTTGGATGAAGTTAATAGTATATACGCTCTATGATACAAATCAAGGTAAACTAGGCTAGTACATAATCTTACTACCGATAGATCGATTGTATGCTTCATATTTAATTCAACAAATTTCGAGCACACAAATATATCGGAATGAAGTATGAGTGGCTATAGCTAAAATCAAATTTAAATAGGGTATCGGATGACTAAGAGGAAAACACGAATAGATCTGTTAATTTGAAAGTGGACAATTTTTCTAGGGAGTTTCATCGAAAGGGGTAGACACTTAATCATGAATATATAAAACCAAAAACGGATGAGATAAAACAAAATGTTTCTCTTCGGTGTTTGTAATTAGGTGTTTAATTTGTAATTAGGGCAAATTGAAGGGGTATTAATGCTCTCGACCTTATTCAAAAAGGGCACCAAGTACTTTTAACAATTTCAGGGTTCAAAAATACGCCAAGAACATTTAAAGAGGGAGCAAAAACACCCTTTTTTGAATGAAAGGATGTATATTCGTTCAACTATGAGAATATGTAATTACAACCAGTGAAGCTGTCAAAAACTAATAAAATCTGTAAAACTATCAAAGCTTACTAAACATGAGCCCTTGATGGACTATATATCTAACTACTTCTATCTACTTCTAAATGAAAATACAGTTAATTGGTTCACTGTGCTTTGCTCAATGCAGCAAAATCAGAGAAACACTGAAGAGAGTGTAGGACTATGAATCTAATTTGACTGAGAGTTCCCTCCACAGTGTGTTGAGTTCCAAAAAAAATGGAGTTGTTCCTGCAAGCTCACAATTTCCATAGAGTTACCAGAATTCCCACTCTCCATGAGGTTGACCATCTATCTTGAATAATAATTTCTCTGAGCCAGTCAACAACAATCATGAAGTAACCTTCGCCGCACACTAGCAGCTAGCTAACGGGCAAAGTTTGAAGACGTGGTTGATGTCACCCTTGAACATTTGAAGAGAGGGAGCAAAAATACCCCTACCATGAGATATCACTAACCACTGTTAAATTAAAGGTTTTTTTTTTTAATTTGGCTCAAAGCAAGCTGGCATGACTTGATGTTGAAAATTTGACTAAATTATTAATGCTGATTGGGATAATTAATAGACTTAAGAAACTTAAAACTCTGGATTAATCCTGACTAAAATTATTAAGTAATTGAAAAGAAAGAAACTTACAGCTTTGGATAAACAATATACATACCCAGAAAATTACTCTAAAACATGTACCACGTATATGTAACATAGTTTACTTAAGTAAATATGAAGAAAAAATATGGTTTTAGAGAAATGTTAGAAAATGTGAGATAGAGATAAAGTATAATGCTAATTAGTTATTAGTTCGTTTTATAATAGATGTTAACTATAAGCCTAAACCAAAACCAACTTTTTTATGATTAACATTAAGAGGGCGCAGATACATAAACAACTATTTGCAGTCAGTTAATAACCAACAATGTCAAGATCGACTCTAACAACAAAGATCTAGCTAAAGGCTCTAATTAATAACATTCTTAGCTTTCCCTTAACTCATGCATGATTGACTCTAACACCAAAACTAACATCAGTTCGTGGCGTGTACAAATTATTAAACACTCTTCTCCCTCCTCGAAAAATTATAGGAATTTGTAAACCCAACGATATCACAATTTTTTTTGCCAATGCCAACATTATCACAATTGTTTAAGGTAGTGAGTAACTTTTCAGTAAATAAGGGTAAGGACATTTAAACTCTTAAGCCAAGTAAATAAATATATGGAGCGACTCAATGAAAATACAATAAAAAAACTTTGGAATACACAGCACCAGTATTAAGGAAAGTTAGAGAGAGAAGCTCTCCCTTCTCTCTAAAACTTTTCCTTCTCTCAGTACCTCCATTTGTGAGGGTGTGTTCACGCCTTAGTGCGTGTGGTGGTCGCGGCTGATGGCGGTGAGCGAAGTGTGGGGCGTGCAGGCTGGGGGAGGACGGTGGCTGTCGGCGCCGGCGTTGGGCGAGGCAAAGGTTGGGTTTTTGACCCATGGGGGCGAAGGCTTCAGATATGGACTCAGGGTGCGCCGTCGGTGAAGGAGGCTGCGGTGAAGAACACGATGGTGGAGGGTATGGCGGGGAACGTTGCGCGGAGAAGATCGCAACGGCGGAGGGTGTGGCGGAGCACGTCGTGGCGGTGAAGAACGCGCCAGCGAAGCTTGTGGAGGTGAAGATCTTGGCTGTGAAGGACGATTCTTCAGATCTGCTGGAGCTGACTGTGTTTCCAGATTTGCCGGGGTTGGTGATAATCTCAGATCTGGCTGAGGTGGGGTTTCGTGGTGCTCGGGTCCTGGGTCTTGGTGGCTGGTCCACGGCCACCGAGCCACCATGATGGTCCAGCTAGGGATCTATTCGGGTGTGGGGGCCCGATGATAGAGCTGGTAGTGTCCTGGTCAACCCCTGTAGGTCCTAGAAGTAGGATATGTGTCTTGTTTTTGCAATTTCTTTTGGATGTGTCCTGTTGTCTATGGATTTGTCTGCTCGTGTGGGTTAATTTTGGGAGTGCTGGTTATTGGTTGTGTTCTAACATGATCGGTACGACAATAGAGTTTGGTCACAAATTTCATTGGACTCTTCACCTTCCTGGAGGTGAGAATGGAGCTGCTTATATGCAGCATTTGCATCAAAGTCGGTGGGCTCGGGAGAGCATGTCTATGGACAACCACCTTCTATTGCATCATCATTTGATCATGATAGAATGGAGTTTCAATACCTTCACCTTCTACCTGCAAGTGTTAGGCATTGGCATTAGTATCTTGAGTCTATTTAGTTATTGTTTGTGTTATCCTGATATTTTGATGTCAGCTGGTTTGTTGATGTGTATGTATCTGTCCCGGGGGAATCATGTGCCTTTTGGATGTGGTGTGTTTAGTGCAGGCAGTAGTATGTGTTTGCTATGTGTTTGTAGTTTTGCGTGCTCTGTTTTGAGCCTTAATATGTACTCTGTTTGATTATTTAATGAAAAAAATTATCCTTTCCGGCAAAAAAAAAGTCAAATCCACCAAACCTGCAAGCTTTGATTTTCAGCACAGCAAATATTTGTCGGATTCCTTTTGTCTATGGGATATATCATGGACACCATCTGATGCATATGCATGCATGCATGCATGGTGGCACATCATACCATCACACACACATATACAAATTTAAAATTATCCTTTCCGGCAAAAAAAAAGTCAAATCCACCAAACCTGCAAGCTTTGATTTTCAGCACAGCAAATATTTGTCGGATTCCTTTTGTCTATGGGATATATCATGGACACCATCTGATGCATATGCATGCATGCATGCATGGTGGCACATCATACCATCACACACACATATACAAATTTAAGGAGTATTATATTACCTCCGGCCCTAAATATATAAGACCGGAGATCAAGATTGACTTTTCTTAATAACCTATTTTGCAATCTTGACTTTTTTTGGAGAGATCAAGATTGCAAAATAAGTTATTAAGTTATGACATATTTGATATCTTTTTAGATTATCCATTAGTTTATAGGTAAAATAAACTAGTGTAAGAGAAAAAATTAGGTAAATCAATTTATAATTAACTTATTTTGTTTTTTTAAAATTTTTTAAAAAAGTCAACTAGGTCCTATATTTAAGAATGGAGGGAGTATTATACTATTATAAAAATAATATAATGAAACATGCCTTGGAGGTGTTAGAGAGAGAAGATAGCCTACACCACTGAGCTGTTCCATCTTTTTACTGTGGAGAGAGGTAGATCGAGAGAGGTAGATAGAGAGAGGAGCAGAGACTGGTCTTCAATATGGCCAAACACTTGACGCTTGCTTTGTTTTGTGTTTTTCATTTTCTAATGCTCCCAGCCTCCCACATTACATTATTTGTGAAAATTATAAAATAAATACTGACAATCCATCCGAGACAGTATAAATAATAATATGCACCAAGCCACCAACCTATCCGATTGGTCAAAATACATAATGTTTTGGCCAAAAAAAAAAACAATACATAATGTATGGCCAAAAAAAAGGTAAAACAAAACATAATAGATATGTTCAGATAAATACATAATATTCTAGTACTAGTAGTTTTTTACTCGTGGTAAAAAGATACAGTTTTGAAATATACATATGTTCATACATACATGATATATTATGTTTAAAAACATAAGTAAAGTCCCCCCCAATGACAATACAAAAACAAAAATCATATTTGTTCTTCTTCCAGTACATGCAGACGCAGTGGCAAGTTGTCTCGGCTCATATATTCTATTCTCTCAAATAAATTTTCCCTCCCTCTATTTCATTTCATTTTATATCACCCCACGTTTCGAAACTCAAATGTAGGGGAGAGAGAGAGTGTGCAAGTGTGTAAAATATTTTAAGGAAAAAAGGGAAGTAAAGTGAAGGAGCCACTCTTGAGGATTTGGGAAAAACTTTTTTCTCACTCCTCACATCAAGACACAATAAAACCACACAAATAGTCTTGCTTGCTTGCTTGCTTGCTAGCTCTGGTCTGGTCCCTCGTCCCATCTCTCTCTTTGGCTTCGCTTCTCTTTCTCTCTTTCTCTCGAGATTGGCGTCCAAGATAGAGACCAAGGAACCCCTTCTTCTGCTTCTTTCATTTCCAACTCCATTTCTTCACACAATTCTTCACTATCAGATGAAGGAGAGTGGAGGCTCTCTTGGAGAAGAGAGCACTACCACCACTGAAGACGACCAAACCATAGCACTCTTCTTCTTCTTCTAAGCTCTCTTTTTCACCATTTTCTGTTCAAAGTTTGAAACTTTCAGTGTTGGGTTGTGTTTTTTTTCTGGTGCCTTAGCTTTTGTTTCTTGGTGGGCTCTCTCTCTTTTTATGGCACTTTGTATGCACAAAGATTCACCCACCAAGCAAATGGACTCTAGCAAGTATGTGAGGTATACTCCTGAGCAAGTGGAGGCCTTGGAAAGGGTATATTCTGAATGCCCAAAACCCAGTTCTTTGAGGAGACAACAGCTCATTCGGGAGTGTCCTATTCTCTCTAATATTGAACCCAAACAGATCAAAGTTTGGTTTCAAAACCGCAGGTAAAAAGAAAAGCAGCCCAAACAGTGTAGTATTTGTTTGTGTGTGTTGCTTTGCTTGCTTTTGTTGTTCATTTTTCAAAGCTTTACTTTTTATGTGTTCTTTTATGATGCATCTTTTTTTTCCCACCTGGGTTCTTGCGCATCTGTGTTTTGGAGGAAGAAAGTGAAGAAGAGATGTGAAGCTTTTGATTTAAAAAAATGTCTTTTTTACAATATAAAGTTTAATCAAACATCTTGTTCCTCTTTGCTTGTGAGTATTCTCTTAACTTTGTTGGAAGAAAAATGGTTTTTTGGGACTAAATTTGCCACCTTTTTTTGCTTAGGTTGTTCTTGGAGGAAGCTTGTTTTTTCTTTTAGATTATTGTTTTTTCATGTTCTCTTTTTGTGGTGAGTGCCTAAAGGTTGAATTTTTCTGGCTATACTCTTTCATGGCTCATGTTTTTAAAATGATGGTCCCGTTTGAGAAACATTTCTGCATTTTACAGATTAGTTATAATCACATTAAAGATGACGATCTACTGGGAAAGTTACTTCCTTTTGTCATTTTCCTCTGTAGATCTCATTTCCTGTGATGAATGATATTATGTAGAAAGGATTAATTATTTTTCGTTGATTAAATGGAAGATAGTGACAGCTGATCAATCACATTTTGCTGTTTCCACGCCTAATATTTTTGTCCGGGTCATCATTTTGTTCATTAATGATGCTTCTGTAAAAGAAGCTATAACAGAAATGTTTCCAGAAAAACCACAAATAAAAATATTTATTATTTTAAGGGCTTAAAAGGACAAAAGAATTTCAAGGAGCACTGTTTAAACAGGAATGGAGAGTAAAAGGTCTTTTTTGTAGCATGAAGGGTAATATTTTCTGGAAGGAACTTGAGGTTACTTTGAAAAATGTACTTCTGATTCCAGGATTTTAAATTTAAATTCCAAGCTTATATTCTATTATAAATAGCCATATTTTATTTTTTCTACTTTATGATTATTAATTATAATATTTTTCAAAAAATATTATGGAAGGGTGGTTATGGATGTGATGAAGAGACAATGACAATTCTTTTCCACTCTAAATAATGTTTACTTTTGACTTTGTAAGGTTTATTTTATCAATTTTAGCTTTAAAAGTTTAGCTTTAAATTAATAAATGAATGAATACATATTTACTTGAAATAATTACAATTAGAAATATGGTTTTTTGTTGTTTAACCTTCAAATGTCTCATTTTCTCCGATTCATTGCTGATTTTCTCATGCCATTCTTAAGATGATAACCATTTAATCTTAAACTACTTTGAATATATGATGATAGTGGTCTTCTAACTAAGCACTTTGTTTGTAATTCTTATAACTATGCTTTATTGGAAATGCTGTTGGTATTATGTATTGGCCAAAGCTTGTTGTACTCATTTCATTTAATGAAGGTGACCTAATATCTCGTTCCTTCCAGAAATAATTTAATTACACTCATCTACTAGTCATTTCTTATTTTGTTCATTTTAGCCTTCTTGCATTCCAGTTTCAATATTATTGAAGTAAAATTGACTTAACTTACTATGTTGAGAGGGTGTTCATAATCTAAAGGCAAGAAGAGGGCACACTCTATTGTTAAATGGTAAAACTGTGCATGGAGGCCTTGATGCAGAATTTAATACCATTTCCATTATGTTGAGAAAGTTTTTAACTGGGTGATTATGTTATGCAGATGTCGTGAAAAGCAGAGGAAGGAATCTTCACGGCTGCAGACGGTTAATAGGAAGCTCACTGCAATGAATAAGCTGTTGATGGAAGAGAATGATCGACTGCAGAAACAAGTGTCACAATTGGTCTACCAAAACGGATGCATGAAACAACAGATACACACTGTAAGGCCTTATCCTCTTTCGTGATATCAATTGTTATTGCTATTTTTGTGGTTTTAATATATTGGTTGGTTTACAAAGTGTTGTTCAGTCATCATGATGCTGCATTCTATATTGAAGGCATTAGATAATCTTATTTACATGTTTCTTATTAGGTATCTGCTACTACTACAGACAATAGCTGTGAGTCGGTGGTAATGAGTGGTCAACAACAGCAAAACCCAACACCTCAGCATCCTCATAGGGATGCCAATAACCCAGCTGGGTAATTTTCTTCCAATCCATTTATTTATTTATTTGTTGTTGAACAAGGATGACACTTAAGTACAGCATTAAAATGTTTCTTGGTTTTCGAAATAATTATGAATTTTTGTTGTCCTTAATACCTGAAGGTTACATGAGCAAAATAATAATCTGAATGTTATGTTTTTATTTTATTAATGGATGGATACTAAACATCTAAGGAGCTTTGGCTTAGGTATTCTTTTACTTTCTGTTTTTTTTTTTTGTTTTTGCCTGAATGATTTTGCATGAGGTACTAAGCCTTTCAAGTTTTACAGTCTTCTGGCAATAGCTGAGGAGACCCTGGCAGAGTTCCTTTCCAAGGCTACTGGAACTGCTGTCGACTGGGTCCAGATGATTGGGATGAAGGTGAGTCTTCTTTTGAGAATTCTCTTGCTTGTGCCTGTATATGTCATTGGAATTCTTATAACTGAGAATGTGTCTTTCTACATTATGTAGCCTGGTCCGGATTCTATTGGAATCGTAGCTGTTTCCCGCAATTGCAGTGGAATAGCAGCACGAGCTTGTGGCCTCGTGAGCCTAGAGCCCATGAAGGTATACATCTACGGTTCTTGTTTGATGCAAGTTTTTATTTTTTTATTGCTTTGTGCAGTCGAATTGTGCTTTGCTTGATTATCTTTTGACAATTTATCTCAGGTTGCTGATATACTTAAAGATCGTCCATCTTGGTATCATGATTGCCGCTGCCTTGATGTGTTGAGCATAGTCCCCACTGGGAGTGGAGGAACAATTGAACTCTTGTACATGCAGGTATAGTGCTCGTGTTAAGCTATAAATCTAAGTTGAATTGCAGTTTCAATTATTAATTACATTCTACTTGATTCAGCTTTTGATATGTAAAATTTTGATTGGACTACTTTTTGTCAGACTTATGCGCCCACAACATTGGCAGCTGCGCGTGACTTTTGGACTCTTAGATACACATCAACTATGGAAGATGGAAGTCTTGTGGTACCAAACAAAACCTAACCTTATCATTTCTTAATGTATACTTAGAACGCAATTCTTTTTCTTGGTGAACTTTTGTGCTGCATTCAGATACCTTTGGGAGTATGATTGCAAAATATTGACTTATAAGTTCCTTCTATTGTTGTCATGTAGAAATTTTCATCTTGAAATTTTATTCCTGCAGGTATGTGAGAGGTCGTTGACTTCCTCAACTGGTGGCCCCACAGGTCCTCCTTCATCAAACTTTGTTAGAGCTGAAGTGCTTCCTAGTGGTTATCTAATTAGACCCTGTGAGGGTGGTGGATCTATTATTCACATTGTTGATCATGTGGATTTAGATGTAAGGAATACTATCAAGGATTTTTAAATAAGTTCATATTTGCTATATTGATTCTCATTTGCAATTTACTATGATTTTTTCTACTAATGGCAGGCTTGGAGTGTTCCTGAAGTGCTCAGGCCCCTTTATGAGTCATCAAAAATACTTGCTCAGAAAATGACTATTGCTGTAAGTTCTCTTTTACATAGATCACTTTGACTATATTTAATATTGATCATTCACATTACTTGATATATCGTGCAGGCCTTGCGACATATAAGACAGATTGCTCAGGAAACAAGTGGAGAAATTCAATATGGCGGTGGTCGCCAGCCTGCTGTTCTACGGACATTTAGTCAGAGACTTAGCAGGTGAGTCCCTACCATTATTGGTGCTAAATTTATTAGCTACCCTGTGCACTTAACTTTTTGACAACCTGATTTATCTTCCATACTGATTAATTGTCCTTGAAATTTGATTTAGGGGCTTCAATGATGCTGTGAATGGGTTTGTGGATGATGGCTGGTCTTTAATGGGTAGTGATGGTGCAGAGGATGTGACCATAGCCATTAACTCATCTCCAAATAAGTTTTTTGGGTCCCACTATGGTACCTCAATGTTCCCTGCATTTGGAGGTGGGGTGTTATGTGCCAAGGCATCGATGTTGCTGCAGGTAACTCGAGCGTGATAATGTGGTCATAAACTTGGCTTTGCATCTTTTAGATCTATGGATTATACTCCTATACTTTGACATAATAACTGAAAGAATGGCATGCAGAATGTTCCTCCTGCTTTGCTTGTTCGCTTCCTGAGGGAGCATCGCTCAGAGTGGGCTGATTATGGGGTTGATGCGTACTCTGCTGCGTGTCTCAAGGCCAGTCCTTACGCAATTCCTTGTGCAAGGCCTGGTGGCTTTCCCAGCAGCCAGGTTATTTTACCACTGGCTCATACTATTGAACATGAGGAGGTATTAACTTTCTTCAACTCTTTATCTTATTATTCAAATATCAATTATTATTCAAATATCAATTCTTGATGATCCGTTTGTTTCTGTATTTTTCTTGACATTTATTTGTTAAACCCTGCAACGTTGTGTAGTTCTTGGAGGTAGTTCGCATAGAAGGTCATGCATTTTCCCCTGAAGACGTGGCCCTTGCCCGAGATATGTATCTTCTGCAGGTATAATTCTATTTTCAAGTTCTGTTTTGTTTTTTCGATCAAGCATAAAGTTATGATGGATTCTGAATGATTCTTATCATTACCTATTTGTTATCTGCAATTTAATTTTGCAGCTATGTAATGGAATTGATGAGAATGCGATTGGTTCGTGTGCTCAACTTGTGTTTGCACCTATTGATGAATCATTTGCTGATGATGCTGTCTTACTTCCATCTGGCTTCCGCGTCATACCATTGGATCCTAAAACAGTTTAGTATTGTATCTCAACTTCTTCTTGGTTAATTAGTTAGATATATTTTTGTTGAAGGAGGAACTTGGGTTTTGATATTTTTGGTTTTTGCTCTATGTTTGGCCACAACTTGGCATTCCTATTTTGGTAATTGGTGTAACACAAGTGCATTGATGGTTGTAACACATTGTCTCTGTTACTTTTGCTTCTCAGAATGGTTCAGCAGCAAATAGAACTTTGGATTTGGCATCTACACTTGAAGCTGGATCTGGCAGTGCCCGAGCACCTGGTGACACTGACCCCAACAATTACAATCTCAGGTCAGTCCTCACTATCGCGTTCCAATTCATGTTTGAGAACCATATGCGGGACAATGTGGCTGCTATGGCTCGCCAGTATGTGCGTAGTGTTGTGGGGTCTGTTCAAAGAGTTGCCATGGCTATTGCTCCCTCTCGGCTAAGTACTCAACTTGGGCCAAAGTCTCTACCTGGTTCTCCAGAGGCTCTTACTTTAGCACGATGGATCTGCAGAAGCTACAGGTTTGTCACTTATAATATTATTTCCTCACGAAACTTATTGATTTTATTATACCATTGTTAAGTTATGTGTTTTTTTTTTTTTGCAGGATTCACACTGGGGGTGAGATTTTTAACGTTGAGTCCACTGCATCTGATGCCATCTTGAAGCAACTTTGGCACCATTCAGATGCTATCATGTGCTGCTCCGTAAAAACAAATGTAAGCACGATAAATCTCTCTAGCTCATTGACATAAGCTTGCTAAAATCTAATCTGTGACATGCAGGCTTACTTGAGAAATTATTTGTTGCAGGCATCTCCAGTTTTCACCTTTGCAAACCAGGCTGGCCTTGACATGCTTGAAACAACTCTTGTGGCCCTTCAAGATATAATGCTTGATAAAGTTCTTGATGATGCTGGCAGGAAGATTCTCTGCTCTGAGTTTGCCAAGATAATGCAGCAGGTTAGTGTATTGACTTCTCTCAAACATAATATTCCTCCAATGCTTTCTCTAGCTAATTGATGTGAGGCTTGTTTTTATATATTTTAATTCAAGTAATTTGAGGCAGCTAGAAATTTCTAAAAATTTTGTTGAATTGCACGTTTTAAAACAGCTATTATCTTTTTTTTCAGGGGTTTGCTTATCTGCCAGCAGGAATATGTGTGTCGAGCATGAACAGGCCAGTATCTTATGAGCAGGCCATAGCTTGGAAAGTTCTGAATGATGATGATTCCAATCACTGCCTTGCCTTCATGTTCATGAACTGGTCTTTTGTCTGATGCGAAGAAGGAAAAGAGCCAGCTTTAAGACATAGTAGTTGCTATATCTATCTGTCTATCTAGTTATGATCTAAACTTAAGTACCTTTTAGACATCATATGTAATATTATAAGGATTTCAAGACTAATATTTATGGATGCTGTTAACTTTATGCCTTTATATATGCTTTTGTAAGGATAGAATTCCTTGTGAGAACCTCTTTATATATATAATTATAATTATGATTTGCTACTTTGAATTGATTCTGAATCCTTTGAACCTTGCCTTGTTTCTGACAAATGAACATGTTCATTCTGATCCGTTACAAATCAGATATCCAAGTGATTCCATTGTTGAAGGATACCCTTGTGATCCCCTTGTTCAATATTTACACTTTAAATCTAGTGGTTGTGGGTCCTTATTGTCTCATTCAATTTTTTGTGTGAAAAAGTTCACTCTTATTCAATATTCCCGCAAAGCTGATTTTTCGTACCCCCACCTATATTAGCAAACTTGTTCGCTCAGATTTGATCTTACTTTCTACCAATGTAAGAATAAATTTGTCACGTAAAGTTCTGATGATTCTTACTATCAATGTCAAAGGGTAAACCATTTTACTCAAAGCCAATTTTTCTTGCCACCATAGTAAAAGAGCAAACTTACCACTAGAGATCTGATGTTTTTTACTACCACCAATGTACAAAATAGCAAAACTTGTTAGCTTTAAGTGTCATGACCAATGTAAAAGAGTGTACGTGAGGGAAAAGAAAGTGATGGCATTGGGTGTGAAGATTTGTGGGGTCCACAAAATCTCAACAAGTAAACAGCGTTTGGAATTGGGGTAACATTAATATGGGGTCAAGGGGATATGACGACATCGTTTCAGATGAGCCCTCACAAGGCTGTTTGTACAATCCTGACCCCTATGCCATTGCTGTTCCCTGTTTGGCAGGCCAGTTTCGTCACTTTCCTTTATTTCCTTGCTTATTTCATTTATTTGTTTCTTTGTCCTTTTATATAAACCATCTCCAATAATTATTGCATTCACCGGCTTCATGACAAATGAATACGACTTCGTTTTGAAGCTGGTTTTTTGGCTGTGCGCTACAGACAATTAGGTAAGGCTTTGTCCCTACAGGCCACTGTTTGGTGTCCATTTTTGTCCCTTTCATTGCTACCGGTTGAGGACCTTGGACTTATTGCTGTTGCCCCACTTAGTACTCTTGATTCATTTAACAGGAAAAAAATTAAATCTTTGTGGTAAAATGATTTATACTCGGGTAGAATAATATCTCTCTGTGTGTGTATATATAATATATATGTCCATTTATCTCTCCACAGGGATCAACAGATGTCTAGGGTCAATGGGATCAGCTGTCAAAAGGTCCTTACCTGGTGAAATTTGAACTCACAGAGTTTTTGTCAACTCTTTTATAAATATGGATTAGCATTTGTTGTTGGAGGATGATTATCTATTCTCATTTAAACAATTTAATTTAATCATTAAAGTCTTACCGAATGGTAACATAATATTATAGTGATTAAATTGTTTACATTGGAACCTACAATAACATTACCTTATATTTGATTACCACTTATTAATATGTATGAATAACTAGAGAAGTCAGAAATTAACCAAATTTATAGGTAACAAGTGAAGACCGGGATTTGTGCTGTAATTTTAGTTGGATACAGTTTCGTTTTTATATCTTTTGAACAAAATAAGAAAGAAATATGGTAATAATTCAGTAACCAAAAACATCAGTGTACGTTGTGTGTGTGTGTGTGGGGTGGGGTGGGGTGGGGTGGGGTGGGGGGGGGGTTTGTTTTGTTTAGACTCTAACGTGGGTCCACAGTTCCTGAGCTACATTTATATTTGATTTAAGGACAAGGAAGAAAAGAAATGGTGAGAGACCGGAGAGTATAATGGCCTACAGGACCACGTACGATGGTACAAAGTACAAACGTATATAATGGAATATGGCATATACATAACATTACGAGCATGGAGAAGGATGATGCATGTACCATAATGATTATGCCACCACCATCATACATATATACAGTAGGGGTCCACCTCATTAACAACGTCTCATATTATATGGTTTTGTTTCCTTTTTAGAGCCTTGAAATGACAGGCCTTGTAAAGTTTAGTGGGCACGGGGACACTTTTTAAGTGGAGCATTAGAGCATATTTCATGACACACATTAATTTTTAAGCTACCTCTCATGAGCTACTTACATGTGATATGAATTTAAAAAGAAAAGATTAAGAAGGGTTTAAAGATGGACATGCAGGGAGAAGAAAGAGTGTACGTGAAAATGCATAAAAGCTAAGGTAGAAATGTTTTTGTCCTTCTATCATGAATTTTGATTTTGACTAACTTGTGAGATTGTTTTTGAATATTCAATTTTGACTCAGTATTTCATTTCTAAAGTTTACTTTTTTTAAAGTATCAGTGCCTATATTTTAGAAAATAAGATTACATATGTTATGAAATAGAAAGAATGAAGTTTTGAAGCACCGAGTAAAAATTGAATTTTCTTCAGGTAAAAAAAATGTAAGAATTGATTTACCAATAAAAATACTAGCCATGGAGGAAGCGTGGAGTGGTGCTTTACATTAAAAGGAAAATGGGGAGTCATCTTTTTGGTGGCAGCCTTGCAGGTTTCTTAAATTTCTTTATCAGAGGCCACAAGTGTTGTTTTTCTTTTTTGAATGGCGAAATGGGGGGTCTAGCCTCACACTTGATAGGGCTATTACTACCATTATTATTAGGGTCACGGTTTAATTGGAGAAAGAAACAAGCAAATAATGGTTTCCTGTTCTCAATGCCACCCCTAGATGCCTCCCTTATTATGGTTTTGAGGGGTTCTATGTGCACTATATATACACTATGGTTTATCAACCTTAATATTACATCATTTAACCAACTCATATTTAGTTATAAACACATTTGGAACTAGTGAGTAACATATGTTAAGTATGGAATGGTGAGAATATTCGATGAAGTAACTATATTGGTTTGGTTGTTTGTTTTGTGAGAGTCATGCGGGGAGGTACAGGAGAAAGAGAGTAGGGTGTGTGCTTAGGGATAATGATGATTTCTTCGGTTCTGGGATTTTGTGTTGGACCATCTCTCCACTTTTTCATGTTACCTTCTAATATCTATATACTCTACTTTCCCACTTCCATAGCCCTCCTTTCACTAACTCGACACACTACTCAAAACCTCTTTCCCTTCCATCCACATTTATTGCCCTCTCTCCCTCAGTTTTCTAACTTCCATAGTAGTAACATCTAGCTAGAGATCAAATAAAATTCACTATCTAAATTTTAAACTTAAAGTTTAGTATTAGTTTTAGAAGCAGTGATGATTTATGGATTACAAAGTGCAAAGTTTATCATCCTACCTATTCTTCTCACACATTGATCAAAGCTGACCTCATTAATTATTTTAAATTACTTATTAGGATTGAGCCGCGTGCAATAATCTAAGATATCTTTTCACTAATTCACTACTTAAAGTTAGTTTTTGATGTATACGTAAGGAAAGATATTTTAACTGTATCACTGAATATATAAAAGTGATTTTTCAGTAGCATTATAAAATAACTTTTCATTAGCACTAACACCAGTGTCATAAGTTTAGAGTGGATGTTGTGATTGCAAAAAAATACTTCAATTTTAGTAGTCCATCAACACTTATTTTAGAATGGTGTGGGAGCTGATGAAAAGATAAGATAATTTAGGGTGTTAGGAATTAAGTGTAACTTAATCTTAAAACTAATAAAATATCAACTTACGGCAAAAAATTTACTAGCCTTGATTATGTTTTAATAGTAGGTTGGTGAAAAATGAAGAAGAAACTGAAGGGGGGGCTACCAGAATTAAAGAGGAGAAGATTGTCGGGATCTGCTCGAGAGATACTGAGAATCAAAAGAATTTAAGAACAACAAAAGTGGTACAGAGTAGATCTGCTGGCTGGGGAGGAGCTATCACCTACTGCTAGTACTTGTTATTATGATGATGTAGGTAAGTACTCTCTCCATGGCATAAATGCAAGAGGACTGCTTCTTTCATCAGACCAGTAAATAACAGCACGGCTTCAGATCATTTAGATATCCAACTAATTTACTATTTCCCTTCAAATATCTGTTCTCAATTAAAGATTAAAGTGGATGTTTTTTGCTTTGAATTGAAGAATGAGGCAAATCTCCACTTACTGTCATCCACACAAGAGGCAATAAAGCAAGTTGTGTTACACTATCATGCTCCCACTTACTTCCTTTTCTTCCTTGTCAAAACTATGATCATCCTCCATCAAATTTCGTTAGCATGCCACTTAAGTATGCTTCTAAATTCACTGTCCCTAGTTTGATGGTTTTGTAAGGTATTTTTTGGAATCAACCATAACCTCTAAGTTAAGAATGTAATCACCAAAAGTTCTCAGAGGTTATGTTATTATAGTGTAAAAATGACATGATATTCATGGTTTTTTATCAATGATAACAGGCCTATACTGCTCACTTATTATTGAGATTTCCATTGCCACATTCTTTCTTTGACACATCATAGTAATTCTTCTTTGCTAATCCAAATGGTGTTTTTTTTTCCTTTAGAAATAATAGCACATTTTCTGTGTGCTAAAAAAGAGTAATCTATAGCAATATTAAAGTATATTAATTAAAGATATATTAGTAAACTGCTTTCAACTAAGCGGTTACATTGAAAGGGTTGTGACTCATTTTCAACCCCTTTTTAACTGACAAGAGTCCATGTCACTCTATCCTACTATGGGTAGGTAAATTTAAATAATTCAACCACAAATATCTTTTTTCTTTTAATATTCCATCTTAAAACAAACTAAAAACATCACCTCATGTATCAAACTAGAACATCAATCTTGTTTCTGTGATAGAAAGAATACTACATAATTAATTGAAAAGTAAGAAAGTTGAATTATTGAAATAACGTTTAAAAAATCTAATAAATTATTCCCGAAGAATAATATGCTTGCCATTTGAGATTTGACTTCAAGGGCATATTTTGAAAGGAATAATTTTGATAATCTCTATTTAAATTGTCGTTCTCTTCAATCCGTGCCTAAAGTTGGGCCCCACCAGATTAGAAAGAGCCCAAGATCTTAATGATATTTGGGCCCAAGACAAACATGATATGTTAGGGTTGACTTTTGCCATCGACTTTGTGAGTGGTCTTAGCTTTCTTTCACCTTCTTTTCCTTTACAAGTTGACTATTTTACTCAAATTTGTGTCAAAAAGCATAATCCAAAGGCCATCTTAATTTGTATCTTACCTTGATTGGTTTCTCACTCAAACTCCAAACAATCAATAACATGAATTCTGGGGCAGAATAACATGGCAAATGATTTATATACACATTATTTTGGTATAATTATAGCACTTTTTCACTGTCCAGTTATTTTCAGCAAAAATAAAATCTCATGATGCTGTTTGCATAACTAGAATCACTCCTTTATACACATGGACAAAATTTTATGTGAGCTGCATTGTTCAATAGTTTATAAATAATGGAGATAATGTTGAAATGGCATGCCTATAATAAATTATACAAGCACATTTGACATAAATGTCTAACTTGAATACTTTCCTTAATAGTCGCAAATTAATTATGTAGATTGTGTAAGAAAGAGTAACTGTTATAGGTATTCCCTCCTTTCTTAAATATAAAAACTATTCAAGGACGTGAGTCTCGAGTTCTTTCTAATTTCTCTTAACGTTTTTCCAAACCATCCTTATTCACACTGCATGTAATAAACAAGTTAGACAATGAAAGTGGGAATAAAGGTGAGTGATTAGGACTTAACTAGTTAACTAATATTATTCTATTATAATTATAATTAGGTAATTAGCTCTTATATTTAGAAAAGGAGGGATTATCCTAAATATAGGATTAAGGAAAAATATTATCCAATAATATTTAGTATTTTGATCCCTTAAGTTTCATTTAAAACACAGGTCCCTAAAACTTAAGAAAAATTGGCATCATGTTGCTTATAAAAGAACCAAACCGAGTGACACTGGGGGGATTCAAATAAAAGTACAGTAAACTTACACGAATAAGGATTATATTACCCCTCAAGTTGATTGTTTTTTTTTTAGATTTAACTAAGCCACCAAATGGGCTTTAGCACTGTGCAGAATATAATGGGATGAGATGATGTCGAAATGGGCTAACAATAGTACGTATTTGGGCCATGTTAGAACATGGGCCGAAACACTAAGTTGGGCCTGGGAATGAAAAACGTGATTGAAGAGGTGTGAGCTGAGAGAATGAGTGAAATGGAAATGGAAGAGAGCTGGAAAGAGGAAGAAGGAAATGCAATTAGGGCTGCTTCTGATGAGCTTTCCCGCCAGTTTAAAACCCTAATCACTTCTCAAGATCTTCATTCCCTCCAACAATCACAACACACCATGTATGTCCCTTTTTCTTCCCTCTTCATTCTTTTATTACATCTATTCATATTCATATTCATAATTATAATTATAACTATAATTATGATTATATGATAATTAGATATAACATAATTTACGTTGCTCACATTTCTGGAACTAATCAACATGCGGCATTTCAATAATTACCCAAACGCCCTCATAATTTGCAAAACACAGACAATAGTTTAGTCTGTTGCCAATAGGCGTAGGATTATTACTGGGCAAAAAAAAGTCGGGTCTTAATGTAAGATCCGACTTTTTCTGTGAAATTTAAGGATATAAATTAGACCACTGAATTTATGTGTGGAATTAATTAGTTTTTAGGAAAAAAATAATTGTGGACATTTTAAAGTGATTAATTTTGTTTACTTATTTTATTTTTTTTTAAAAGTTGAAGTGGTCTCAGAATTAGGAGGGAGGGAGTGTGTTATTATGTATTGAATATTTTCAGCATGATCTTGGGCTGTTTATTGGAGTATCTGGCTATTGAATGATTGCTTTCTTAAATGCCAAAAATTTCAGATTGGGAAGGTTGCAGGATAGCAATGCTGTTCTGTCACACTTTAATGAGTTCTCAGAAAACTGCTTTGCTGACATTTCTGGAGATATCACTAGAAATACCCGCCTACTCAAGTCTATGAAGTCAGATCTTGATTATATATTTCTCAAATTAAGGTGCTTTAACTCCCAACTATTGCTTTTATTGTGATTATGTGCTTGTATCGATAAATGTAGTAGAACGCTTTGATGAGTTTTGAAGCCTTTGTCATCTACATGTTATGTTCTTTTTGATGAATTTATCATAAATCTTGAAGAAATTTTTGCCCTGAATTTATCGTCTCTTGCCATACAGATATAATTCTTGAGGATGCTTATTGTGGAAGCCACTTAAAGTTAATCCTGTTTTAATATATACAAAATTTGACAATTCTCTATTGGTGCATTATGAATTTATGATTTATAATTGAAGTGTGGGAATCGAAACACGGTGAGATATTAGTTGTAAGAGTAATGTCAGTGCAAGACACAGATCTTAGTATATACGAATATTCTTTGTCTGCAACCACTACAGAAAACAACTTCTGGTGAACTTTCATTTATAAACATACTTCAATGATTTAAACTGTCATTTTGTATCCCTCTCTCTGTGTGACGTGTACACACAAACACTCACTTTATTTGTGCTGGTGTTGGACTTGCATCCACACTGATACTGGGGGTGCATGCTTACGAGGCCAATTGTACCACTATTGATTTATTATTTCCAATGTGAGTGTTAGTTGAGTCATATACCTCCCTCAGTGGCTGTATTTCAATGCTTTGCATCCATGAAAATTTTCAAATGATTTTGGCATTGAAGTCTTGGCTCTAAGTGATGGAAGAAATCAATGATCTTCCAATTCAGCACCATTTTGGTTCTATCTATCCTTGTTTTTTATTCACCACAAAAGAATGTTCTTTTCAAAATCATCTTTTGCTTTTGCTTACCTCCTTATTTCCAAAATGTAGGTTCATGATCTTTATTTCCAACGAGTTATGGTTCACGATCTAATAATATATGTAATCTTGTTTTTTTTCCTTCATTGTTTGGAGCTAATTAGTTATAATATATGAAATTAGGTTGAGTTACTATTCTTCACCATAGGCTTGATGCTCTTGTGTTTCTCCCTACATGACAATCATCTTTAAGATGTTATGTCCTCACTTTATTCAGCTCCATGATGCTAAAGCATAAGTTTGATCACGTTTTATAAATAAAATGCAAATTCTTACGGAGTAAGTCCTCACTTCATTCAGCTCCATGATGCTAAAGCATACGTCTTTCCATGTATCTTGGGGTCTTGCCTTTAGGTTAATTTTCACTTGTCATTAGGGTGCAATTGTGTTTCATCTATTTTGTGCCAGAGAAGAAAATGGATTAAAGGACTAAAAAATATCATCTATTTTGTATTTGGGAAGAATTATTTTAGTGGGAATGGTAATTCTGTTATTACTTATAGCGTGTTCTATTTCTCTAATGTTATTGCTTGGTTCGCCTCTGACAGAAGCATGAAGTCGAAAATTTCAGCAACTTATCCGGATGCCTTTCCTGATTATTCAGCTAATGAAGTGGTTGATGAGAGACCAGATCTTGAAATGCCCAAGTGATCAATGCTTGCTTATGAAGTAGTAGAAGTTATGGATCATGCAAGAAGTTCTATTTGTACATGTATTTCTAATGGGTTTCTAATGTCCATTCTCCAAGAAAGAGTTTCTAATGGGTTTCTATGTTCATTTTCCAAGAAATAGCTTCTAATGGGTTTTATTCATTTTTCATAGCCATGTCAGCGCTTCTCCCTCTTGCACAAAAAGCCGATGTTTTCATCGACTTTGCACTAGTGCAGGGAATTGTAAGTTCTTACCACTCATCACCACCACCATCATTAAACCAACGATTCTGCCTTCATTCCATAAAACAAATCAAGTACATAACACAGTCCACTGTCCTCCTAGATCAAGACCATGTTCGCAGTTACATTAGGAAAACTCGAATTATAGTTGGGCCAAACATACAAAATTGATTGTTTGAAAAAGGGCGAAGGTGCAATTTACTCAAAATTGTGTTTCTAATACCAAAGTTTCGCGAGGTGTAAAAAGAGTACCAACTTGGGGTTTAAGTGTAAATATAGTATTTTCACTTGAATAAAATAAAATTTAGATATGAAAAGACTTTTATGTTTCATACCTAAATTTTATTTCCCGCGAAAATACTATAATGCACATTATTTTGCCAATTAAGGTTTGAATAACAGGTTTGAGAGTGCTATTTAAATACAAGAGAATTCAAATATATCAACATAAATAGGCATTAGTAAATTATCATTATGGAAGGAATAATTGAGTTTCATGAAATACAAGTGAAAATGCATAAGTAAGTGAGTAGTCTAATCAACAAAAAAAATATAAATTAAAATTGGAAAATGTAGTTAATGTGAGTAAATATATTACCAACTGTTTGCCCTTTCTCCCCTTGTATAGGCTGAGGTTCCCACACTTAATGTCCCACTTTGATGTTTCAGTGCTCTTCATCATATATCTAACCACTTGTCTCTTGATATAACTGTTATGCCTCTCCATATCTCTTAACTCTTCTCGTCTTTTGTTGCCTAGAATAGTTAGCTTCTCAAGACTAGAACTCTTGTCAAATAATATGGAGTAGAACCCTTTTATAGTGCCCTGTATGTGCATTGTACAGCTTGAGTTATAAATAAACTTCCTTTTCGTATTACACAAGCTTCCAACTTTGGAATCTTTGAAAGTGAATTCTCATCTTTTTCTTTATACAATAATACAATCCACTGCACCATATCCCTATGGGATCTAGACCATGACCAGCAACTCCTTTATATTTAGTCGTTTAGCCTAATTTATTATACTCTTATTGTCACCTATTTATATAACTCAATTTCCATGTATATCCGGTTAACTGGTCTTGGTATGACTTATTAATGCACTATCATTTGTATTTAGAATCATTTTTGCACCTTTGCCCTTGAAAAAACACCTACGTTTGAGATTATTTGTAGAAACAATGAAATTTCGCTCCAAATCTTATGAAATTTCTGAATTTAAAGCATTTCTTGAAGATCCAAACATTCTAATGTCAACTTTTCAATATATCTGTAGAATATTGAGCATAAAACACCAATAACTTTATTGATGGGTGATAGCCGAATATATATAAACGGCAGATACATAAGCTGTTGTAAGCAGCCCTAGGAACACGTTGATTTAGTCTCCTAATATCTAGCAACTAAGTAGCTGTTACATAATTAATAAAAGAAATAATAGTCCTGGGAAAAAGTCTCCTAATATCTAGCAACTAACTAGCTGTTACATAATTAATAAAAGAAATAATAAACTGCTGACCACGTGCACACACTTGACACATAAGCCTAATAATTTGCATATTAACAATACTCCCCCTCAAGTTGAACCATGAATAGTAAACATGTTCAACTTGCGTACAAAATAAGCAAATAACTCTTCAGATAATCCTTTAGTGAGAATATCAGCCAGTTGATGACGTGTAGGCACATAAGCAAGACATATGATGCCACCTTCAACTTTCTCCCTAATAAAATGTCTATCCACCTCCACGTGTTTAGTTCTGCCATGTTGGACAGGATTCAGTGCCATGCTCAGCGCTGACTTGTTGTCACAATACAAACGAAGGGGAGAAGTACTAGTGACATGAACTTCATCAGATACTCTCTTAAGCCACAAACCTTCCATAAGTCCTTGAGATAAGGCTCGAAGTTCTGACTCAGCACTGCTCTTTGATACAACTTTCTGCTTCTGACTTTTCCATGTGACTAGGTTGCCCCACACAAAAGTGCAATAACCTGTGGTAGACCTGCTATTCTCTTTGTCACCTGCCCAATCAGCATCAGTGAAAACTTCAATAGTTCTAAGAGTGCTCTTTTTGAAGAATAAACCCCTACCAGGTGTCCCTTTAAGATACCTCAATATCTTGAACACACCATCCATATGTTTCTGCCTAGGATCATGCATACTTTGGCTGGCTACACTTACAGCAAATGCAATATCCGGTCTGGTATGAGAGAGATAAATGAGTCTTC
This sequence comes from Mimosa pudica, assembly GCA_029929735.1. Lineage (NCBI taxonomy): Eukaryota > Viridiplantae > Streptophyta > Magnoliopsida > Fabales > Fabaceae > Mimosa > Mimosa pudica. The sequence goes on along the minus strand of JAKELP010000039.1, from coordinate 10,743,582 downwards.
CCACTAAGCGTTGATACCTTCCTTTGTCTACTGGAGCTTCATCACGCTGCTGCCTCTTTTGTTCGACAACATCCACCTTACCATCTTTCTGTTTTACTTTCTTCTTGTTTGATTGGGTACTAATTGGAACTTTACTTGGCTTGCATCCAAGCATACCCGTCTCAGTCAACAAGTCAAGTACATATTTTCGTTGAGAAACACAAATACCATCACGTGATCTAGCTACCTCCATTCCTAGGAAATATTTAAGGTTCCCTAGGTCCTTTACTTCAAACTCTTTGTTCAGAGCAGCCTTTATGCGAGTCATTTCACTCATATTATTACCTGCAAGGATAATGTCATCTACATAGACAATGAGAATGGTGATAAGATCACCCTTCTTCAATACAAACATGGTGTGATCTGACAAACATTGTATATACCCTTCTTCTTTAAGGACAATAGAGAATCTATCAAACCATGCTCTGGGAGATTGTTTCAAGCCATAAATTGACTTGTTTAGTTTGCATACCTGTCCATTTCTGCCCTTCTCAAATCCTGGAGGAATTTTCATGTACACCTCCTCTTTCAATTCACCATTTAGAAAGGCATTTTTTATATCAAGTTGCTGCAAGGACCAATCCAGATTTACAGCAAGAGAAAGTAGAATACGAATAGTATCTAATTTAGCTACCGGGGCAAAAGTTTCCTTATAGTCAAGACCATAGGTTTGAGTAAACCCCTTGGCAACTAACCTTGCTTTATACTTGTTTAGACTACCATCTGCATTGTATTTAGGTGAGAAAACCCACTTACAGCCAACCGGTTTTTTACCCTTGGGAAGAGTAGTAATATCCCAAGTATGGTTTTTCTCTAAAGCCCTCATCTCCTCCAAAACTGCCCCCTTCCATTCTGGTTGCTGTAATGCTTCATGAACATCTTTGGGAATAGAAACTTTGTCTAAATGAGTTACAAAATTGTAATAACTTGGAGAGAGAGCAGTATATGATAAAAACTTTTGAATAGGATGTTTAGTACACATCCTAGGCTGCTTACGCTGAGCTATAGGAAGATCTATCTCTTCAACTTCAGCAATAGGAGGCATAGTATCTTGTAAGGGTTCAGGAACCCCCTCGGTTGTAAATAATGGAACAGGTTCAGGAGCATGTTGATCTCTCACTCTTTTCCCCCTCCGCACATACACATTATGCCTGTTAAATCTAGTATTGTCCTTCCCTGTCCCTGACTCTTCATTATTATGGCATAAAATAATTGGTTCAGAAGGTGGTAAAGGTTCAGGAACACGTTTTGAAGATAGAAAATCATTAAATGACTCCCCCTTACTTGAATTTTTATAAAAAACCTCATTTTCAAAGAAGGTAACATCTTTACTAACATATAGGCGTTTTAAAACTGGATCAAAACATTTATAACCCTTTTGAGAGTTTGAATAACCCAAAAATATGCACTTTACAGCTCGTGCATCCAATTTAGAAGGAGGGTGATGTACATGGACAAATGCTGAGCAACCAAAAACTTTAATAGGGAGGCAAGAATCAATGTGAGATACAATATGTGTCTCAGTTAGCTTTTCAAGTGGTGTTTTAAAACCAATAATACGATTTGGCATCCTATTTATCAAATGAGTTGCAGTAAGGATTGCATCTCCCCAAAAATATTTAGGTACATTACATGTAAACAAGAGAGCTCGAGCAACCTCAAGCAGATGTCTATTTTTCCGCTCAGCAATTCCATTTTGCTGAGGTGTTTGAGGGCAGCTTGTCCTATGACAAATGCCGTTTGACTTCAGATAATTAATAAGGGACGAATTACAATATTCTGTGCCATTATCAGTGTGAAGAACCTGAATATTACTTTGAAACTGATTTTTAATGTAGGTAGCAAACTCAATGAAGATAGAACTCACTTCAGATTTTTCTTTTAGCAAGTATAACCAACACATACGTGTATGTTCATCTATGAATGTGACAAAATATTTTGAGCGTGTTCTGTTAGAAATATGAGTTGGCCCCCAAACATCACTATGAATAATAGAAAAAGCACGAGAGGGTTTATAAGGAATTGAAGAAAAAGTAGTACGATGATGCTTAGCTAACTCACAAACATCACAATGAAGCAATTTATTAGATGAAAACTGAGGAAACAACTTTTTTAAATAAGTAAGGTTAGGATGACCCATCCTTTTATGCCATAACAATAAATCTTCAGAAACAGAAACAAAACTAGAAATCCTAGAACATAATGCAGTAACGGAAGAGAAATTGAGGTAGTAGAGGCCATTACAGTCCTTAGCTGAGCCAATCATCTTCCCCGAGGAGAGATCCTGAAATATACAATGAGTAGAAAAAAAATGAGCACAACAGTTAGCCTGCTTAGTCAGTTTGCTTATGGACAATAAATTGCAAGCAAGATGAGGGACATGCAGTACTGAGTCAATATGTAGCATATCAGAAATTTTAATGGTACCATGACCAGCTACAGTAGCAGAAGAACCTGTGGCTGTCTGAATCTTTTGATTTCCAGCAGAGGGAAAATATGATATAAACATATTTGATTCAGAGGTCATATGATCAGATGCTCCGATATCTACAATCCAAGTGAAAGAGGAAGGATTTTGTAGAGTAGTGGATAAGTTACCTTGGTGCGCTACAGCTGCTGTAGGTGGTGTTGGCTGGACTTGAAGTTTTTTAAGGAGGTCCAGTAATTGAGACACATTTTCCTGAGACAAGGGAGAGGTATCAACTTCTGCACCTGCTGTATGAGAAACGTCTGTATTCACTTGATGTGCTTTAGACTTAAATTTTCTCGGTTTCCAATTAGATGGCTTCCCATGAATTTCCCAACACCTATCACGCGTATGACCGGTTTTTTTGCAGTGATCACAAAATAGTTTTCCCTTATCAAGGGAAGGGTTATTGCTGGATCTATTACTTACCATAGCAGAAAGATCTGGAGTTGGCAATATTGGGCTAGACAACATCACTTCTTTCCTTGTTTCCTCCCTGCGAATCTCAGAATAGACTTCTCTAGGAGATGGAAGAGTGGAGGAGCCCAGAATTCTTCCACTAACATCATCAAACGAAGGGTTTAACCCATCAAGAAACAGAAGAACACGATCAACATCTTTGTTCTTCTTATTACGGGCTGCATCTTGTGGGCATGCCCATTCTTCATCTGTGAGAAGATCAATCTCTTGCCAGAGAGCACAAAGCTCAAACCAATATTCAGTAACAGTCCTCGTTCCCTGAGAAGACTTCCAACACTGACGTTGAAGAGAAAACAAGTGAGACATATCCTTCCCATCAACATAGGATTCACGAACAGCCACCCAAATATCTCGTGCAGAAGGGAGATACATAAAGGTGCGTTTAATTGAAGTAGACATGGCATTAATTAGCCATGATGACACAAGAGCATTATCAATCTTCCATTGTGCCATGGCTTTAGATTTAGGATCTGCAGGAGCCGGTGTTTCTCCTGTTAGAAAACCTTTCTTGCCGCGTCCTTCAACAGCAAGTAGGACAGCTTGAGCCCAATCACGGTAATTGGTGAGGGTAAGCTTTTCAGAAACAATAAGGAGAGATGAACCTCCTTCAATAACGGGAAGTAACGAAGAATCTTCTTCATTCTTTGAAGAAGCCGTAGATACCCCTTCTTGCGAGTTTGACATCTCGTTTTTTCAGAATTAGGGTTCTAGAAAAAAAAAATGATCGGGTACGGAAGCTAGATGATTTGCTCTGATACCATGTAGAATATTGAGCATAAAACACCGATAACTTTATTGATGGGTGATAGCCGAATATATATAAACGGCAGATACATAAGCTGTTGTAAGCAGCCCTAGGAACACGTTGATTTAGTCTCCTAATATCTAGCAACTAAGTAGCTGTTACATAATTAATAAAAGAAATAATAGTCCTGGGAAAAAGTCTCCTAATATCTAGCAACTAACTAGCTGTTACATAATTAATAAAAGAAATAATAAACTGCTGACCACGTGCACACACTTGACACATAAGCCTAATAATTTGCATATTAACAATAATATCTTATCATCCAAATAAATTTGTCACCTTAACATTTTAATAAAAGATGTGCAACATAAAACACATCACTCTAATTCATTTTTATCTTAATTTCGTCTTGTAAAAGCCTTGATACAATCAAAGAGATTTCTGATGGTCTTGAACAAAAAAACAGTGGGACATTTTGGTTTTGCCATTTCGACATGCACCAGTTGAGGTGCCAAGGCTAATAATTTTTCTCTAATGTCTTGTAACTTGGTCTTACATGCTCTAATAGTTCTTTCTCCACTTAAATGGTAAAATATCGGCTTCTAAAGAGCTCTTTCTTTAACAAGTGTGGTTGGTGTAGTGGTTACCTCACTTCACCGCTTAACCAGAGGTCTCGAGTTCGAGCTCTGGGAATGCAACCTGCCCCTTGGCAAGCACTATACCCTTAAGTGGAGACCTCGGTGCGGATCTGAATTAATCTGCGCCCGTTGAGTTCCCAGTGACATTGGGGCTGACCCAGGATACCGGATTATAAACTCAAAAAAAGAGAGCTCTTTCTTTCATTATTAGGAAAGAGATGCGTCTCAAAACAATATTTATGAGCAATCAATCGCTTAAGAATGGAGGCTAGTGATAAGAAACTATAATTTATGTGGAACTTGCACCGTTTTTGGGATCCCACTAATTCCCTAGGCAACAACAACCCTATGTAGCTGTCACAAACACCATCTCTTTTCACATATTGGGGCCTACTTACCACAAATAAGGAACAAAACTCATTTCCACCAACCAAGTCTTGATTGCTATCACTAACAAGTTCTTCACAGACATCACAAATAGGATCTCTCTTATTTCAGAAAAAGCCGGGGACTTCCCCTGGCATTGGAGCCAATTCATTCTTACCGAACCTCTCTTCATCATAAAATGAGGCTCGCACCACTCTACCTCCAAAGTACCTACCATCAAGGTCAATAATGGCTTTAGTTGTTTCTTCAGACCTCTCAAATTGCACAAAGATTCTGACAGCTTCTTCAGTGGGGAAATTGGGCTCCGTTATCTCAAATATCAGGACCCGAGTGACAGTCCCGTACTTGGCACATTCTGATCCTACCTCATCTTCAAGCTCATCGTCTACCTCGCCAGGACCCACCTTCATGAAGGAAGGAAAATTAGTATCATGCATATTCCACAAAGTACACCCCCCCCCAGTACATTTATAGGCTGAACTGATGCAAATCACCATTGGCCTTAACAAATAAAAGCCATGCACCCACGCAAGCATAAAAGCATTTGTGGAAAAATGACAAATACCATTCATAAAGTTTAGTAGTTGCATTCCCAGAGAGTAAACAAAATAAAATTAATAAAAATTACTAATTGCATTTTCAGCGTGTAACTATCAAGGCTGACTCTCTTGGTTTCCTTCCAAAGGTTTGAACTATGATTTGTGATGGAAATGGCAGTCAATACATCCTTATGAGTTACAAGTTATACGCCAATCTCAATACACCACGTTCAAATTTGATCATGTGGTCAACACATCTGGCCACACAAAGTAGGGTCAACAAAACTATTGCAGTAAAGCATGTAATTCAATCCATGCAGAATTTCTTGATGTGATAAAAAGTACACTTGTCAGCCTCATTTTCAGTGGATTACATAGGTACCCAAAAGTCCAGAACCAATAGAAGGAAAAAGAAAATAACGGTTGGGAACACAAATCATGTTACCAGGACAAGAAAACAGAACTGAAGACATGAATTTTCGAACACCACTAAGGAAAAGGGATATAACAGGCATGTATTGATATATTAATCAACAAACCAACACAAATTTATCGGCCCATATATATGCACACAATTAGAATGGCCAACACTTCCAAGGAACCAAGGAACTAAACAATCAACAATGAAGTTATTCAATTGACTGAATACATTTTTAATAATGCAAAGAAGTTGATGCAGGAGAAACCAACGACTGTACAACTTCAAGATTTCCTTTGAACAAGATAAATCCAGAGATAGCCAATGGATAACCTCTATGACGATACAAAAACCAACCTATATGACTCTTAGTCCACTATATAGCTGTCATTACACATTGCATCTCAGAGAGACAGGGTAATGAAATTTAGAAAATGAACATGCAGACACTAGAATCTATTACAAAGTGAAAAATAATTTCAAATTATTAGAGCAGACTGATTGTGCAGAAATAAGTCTAGTTCATTTCAAATGACTATATAGTATCATCACTTCATGATAAAGCCACCTTCACATTGAACACCAAAGTGAAATGGAATAAGAACACCATACAGTACAAAGAATAAAAACAAATTAGCACACATCAACTTTGACTTGACTGTTTAACAGGAAACAAACATAGATATGGATCATATTGAGCCATGGAGTGTTCTCAAGTTCTCTAAATATAGAATTAGCACATGATAAAAGTTGTTTAGACTTTAAGGGTACTTTAAAACAAGGCAGTGTAATCACAATAACTGAACTAAATCAGTGGTAATGAAGAATAGTTATATCGATATCAGCCGCATAAATGGCCAATGAACCAATCATGAATAAGATTAAGGAAATCTCTAACCATATTAAGTTGCATAAGCACTAAAACCAACCAAAACAAAGATTAATCTACAGACAATATCTTTTTCTTCGCCAAATTCAGGACTCAAAAAACTAAGGCAAGAATTAGCAAATGAATTTTTCAGGAAATGTTGACTGTTTACAAGAAACAAAATATAGATAGTGGTCATATTGAGCCACAAAATGCTCCCTAGTTCTCTAAATATAGAATTAGCACATGATTGTTTCAGTAAAAGTTATTTAAAGGGTATTTCAATACAAGGCAGCATAAACACAATAACTAAATCAGTGAGCCACAGAAATGGCTAAGGAACCAATCAAGACATGAACTAAACCACAAACAATATCTTCTCTTGCCACATCCAAGACTCAAAACATAAGTCAAGACATGCATACCATGTTCCTAAGCAGCAACACCTTTGTAGGAGGCCCATTAAAATTGACACTCTTCAACTTCTTCTCAGGCTTACTATCACTAGCATTCACAATAACTCCAGCTCTTCTATCAGTCTTCTTAGCCATCAAAGGAGTAGTAATCCCTTGCTCCTGCTTCCCAAGCCCTTGCCCCTCCTTCCACCCCATCTTAGCCATCATTCTCTGGGCTGCAGTCATCTGGCCACCAGCCCCAACCCCCAATCCACCACTCTCACTCTTGCCAATACTAAAACCATCCCCATTGTTAGGTGGACTTGGTGACCTTGGCACCCCCCCACCACCACCACCACCACTCATAGCTGCACGCCTCCTCCATGCTTCCTCACCAGAAATATTCAACCTTGAACTTGAATCTCCATGCTCTCTCTCTCTATCTCTATCTCTCTCCCTATCTCTCTCCCTCTCCTCTTTTTCTCTCCTCTCTTTCTCCTCCTCTTCCTGCCTCCTCCTCTCAATCTCCTTCATCATTTCAGCCTCCCTGGCCTTCCTCTTCTTCTCCCTCCTATACTCCTCATAGTCATTAGGCCTAGCAGGGTCATATTCCTCAACCACACTAGATTGCACACCCACCAGAGCTGGCTGCACCTGTACGGCTTCATCAGCCACCACAGTGACAGGCGTTGATGATGACGTCACTGGTTTAACAGCGACTGGGGAATTGACGGATTTGGGTTTGCTTTGACTTCTGAGAATTGTGTGAGGAGGCGCAAAAACTGGCTTTCTAAGCGTTGAAGGAGCCATCTTTGTACTGCTTGACCACACATTGTTGGTGCTGTTAATGGGTTTATCCTCTTCGGTTGATGAAGGTGGAGGTAGGTCCCCGTATAGTCCACCCAACATTATGAAACCCCTTTATTGGAATTTCGTGAAATCCTAGGAAAGTTTCAACCTTTGAGCTTGACCTTGATTCTGTTGAAGCCCAATGTAATGTAGTGGTGAGATCTCGAGTGGGATTACTTCTTTGAGCTGTTATAGGAATGTGAGATGATTGATTGTCTATGTGGGTATTTCAGGGAAAGAACGTGAAGGAAGAAAGGTGGTGAGTTTACAGAGATGGGATTAGGGCTGCGATGAGAAGAAAACGCTGTGACTCGGAGGTCGGAACTCAGAAATCAGAACTCACTCGGAATTTTTATTCTCAATGTGGATGTGGATTTTGCATGTGTCTGCTATACATGTTGATTGGGCTCTTACAATTAACCTGTTAATTGGGATTTTGGCCCAAATGCCATTCCTAATTTAAATACTCCCTCCGTAAAATCACTTTGCGGAAGTGGATAAGTTCCTAAATATAAGGTCACTTTCTATTTTGTCTCAATTTTGGTCCAAATTACCCCTACACTTCTTAGCTCCCTCACTTCTCTCTCAAATCCCTATTTGTCTTTTAAATTTAAGTGAGAGGTATTTTGGGAAGATCATGTAATCCTAATTCATTGGAAAACTTTCATTAATCTCTCCAAATTAACCAAAATGATCTTATATTTAGGAACAGAGGTAGTACTATTTTGTCAATTTTTGTTTGGGTTAAATGTGGTATTTGCTCCTGAAGTATACCGAGCATTATATCTGCCCATAAAGTATCTTTTTGCCCAAATTTACCCTAGAAGTGTGCATCAGACATCATATTTATCCTGAAATAAACACAAAATGTCATATATGCCCAAGAAGTATGTATGGAGAGTTATATTTGCCCCTGAAATATGCACAAAGTATCGTATTTGACCGTTAATATTTTAACTGTAAAGGGAAAATATGATCTTCAATGTCATACATGATCCTGCATAGTACATACTCTAAGTGTAAATATGGCCTTTAACCCTTTTTTATTTCATAGATTAGGGAGAATCATTACGAGGCATAGGTTGAGAATGTGTAGTTTCCTCAATAAGTCAGCAATTTATGTTACATGATACTAATAGTATGAATATTAGTGTAAATTTTAAAGGCTAAACTAATGGTCTGCGGAGGAAAAATGAGAGAGGAAAGAAAATGAGATGAGAGAAAATGGAGAGGAAAGAAAATGAGGGAGAAAATGTTATTCCTCATCATGCTTGGATGGATGAGAGAAAATAGAAAGGAAGGAAAATGGGTGGATGAGGTGGGACATGGTCATTGGACATAGTTGTGCATCTTTTCTCTCTCTTATAATCCCCCCATTTTGGGAGGAAAAACTTGGGAGGAAAATGGGGTATGTGGCCCACCCACTTTTCTTCTCCCCTTTTCTTTCCTCTCCCAATTTCTCCCCATCCAAGCAAGGGAAAATATTTACCCTCACCCCATTTTCCTCTCCCATTTTCTTTGCTTTCCCATTTTCCCTCCATCTAAGCACACCCTAAAACTTCATCTCAACTTAGAGGATAAGCATACCTTAATAAGCACATCAATGGAACTTGAGACAAACTTTCTTTAAAGAAATTGAGAATTTCTTAATTGAGAAGTTGTCCTGTTAATCTCTGTTTTTTTATTCTAAGGGACAAGCACTATTGGCTTGAGGTTACAAGCGGGATCGAACCCGTAACCTCCCACCTATAGGGGAGAAATCATACCACAAGACTACAAAGCCCTTGTTGTACTGTTAATCTCTTAGCATACACTCACTACTAAACAAGCAATACAGGTGATTTTCTATAACTGCTTTTACTTCTCTTGCATACCTATATATACCTTAAAATGTATCCTATTGGAATTCGGGAGTTGAGGCAACTAAAGATCCCTCTCAAAATATCACCTATCACACACATTCGTCTAATTCACTTTATCTAGCCCCCTACCTAAAAATGGCGTACCATCTCACAACATAAGAAATACCCCCTGCCCCCAAAGCAACTCATGCCATATATGCTTGGTTATCCACGAAGCACGTGTAGCAGATTCTATTCAAACACTCTACACCTCACACACATGGATTAACAACCAATTACCAATCATGTTAGTTATATTTGTAGAGCTTAATAATTCTTCTACCTGCTATCCACATGATCCCGTTCTTGTTCTTCTTGTAGTCTCTTCCATTCTCATTGCATTCCATTTCCCGTATCACTGTCCAATCGTTCTTCCGTAAATCTGTTCCACTTTTCCTTCACCCCTGCTTTGCTAGAGTGATATAATTATGAATTATTGCCACAAACTAACACATCATGGCTTTCATATTACTCCATCTAATCCTTAATATAAGATGGGTTAATATTGTTTCTAAATGTAAGACATATCTATACTTTTTATTCATTATTTTTAAGTTAATTTTATTGATATTCTCTCAATAATAATCAATTAATATGAAGAGAGAAGGGAATAAAAATAATAAGAGGTTTTTTTTATGAAAAATAATGTCATATAAACTAATTTAACTGATATATTTTTATATGATTATATTAGGTGGATATATCCTGCATCTATTACTTAATTGCTTTTACACTACAAAATTTTTATCCCCCAAATAAATATAACATTATCCGTGATCATGCTATTATTATCACTTTTATCAACTTATGCCTCACTTCTAGAGGATTTCCATGCAAGTAACCATTTATCACGTTGAAATCTAATTTACGTAATCTACCTAATTATTCCTTATCACTAAATCTATCTCATCCTTCTACCATTGCAAGCCATATCCCTTTAAGTCTCATCCACAAAATAGAACACCTGCCATGGGAATGATTTCTTTAGCTAATTCTTTCTCCTATCTTCTAAGAACAATTTCTTAGATTAGCAACGACTTCTTGTTAGACAGTAAAAAAGCAAGTTAGACTGTTTAATAATGTTAATATATATCCGCGTTACTTGATAACTTTATCTTTAAAAATATGATCACGAATTTTTGAGAGCTAACATTTTTCACCAATAATGTTAAATCTTCTATTTCTGATAAAAAAATCTTCTATCAATATATCATATAATAGCCCGTACTAGAAGCCCCACGTGTCCACACCTGAGCGAGTTTTGAATTTGGTGATTTCAACTGACGTGTCATGAGTCATGACCTTGAATTCCAATAAATTCCCGCATTGAATAAAACATCTCTTGGGTTCTTTCAACTTTTGATATCCCATAGAAATTCAGGCCTCTGCTATTCCAAGAACAACAAACTCGGATCCATCCTCACCTCACTTCCCTTCTCTCCGACCAAAAAATCGTCTTCATTCACCATCCCAACGGTTGCCGCCGCTACTTCGTTTCACCTTCAACTTCACCAAGACGTCAACGCCATCAAACAAGCTCTTCACCATCTTTTGAGGTTCTTCGTTTATCTTCTCTTCCCCCATTTATTTTTTAGTTTTTGTATTTTTTTCTTCTCCCACTTCTTAAGTACCAGTATTTCGGAGCAAAAAGAAAGACCACACTGGACAAAAGAAGACCTATCTCTGTAAGGCGACACCAAATCCGTCCAGATCAGACGACACTGATTGGTTTTGCATTGCTCTTTCTCCCTCATCCACCCTACTTTGATGGATGTCTCGATTCATTTTTATTTTTATTCTTAGCGTACCTCTTATGTTTTAGTGGTTGATTACAAGGGTTTTATGACTTATTGCAAGAGTCGATGACACAAGTGAATAGAGAGGTATAGATAGTATTGGGATTGTATGTTTCAATTTTGTTTTAAAAAAAATTTGTATATTGTATTCAAGTTTAGTTGGTTCTATTTTCTACTTTTGTCTTGCTAACCACGTGCAGCAGTGTCTTTGCAGTTAATTTTCTTGAAGATGATGTTAGTTTCCCCCTCTGTGCTGTGGAACAGGTGATGTTTGCATCAGAAAGGGGTCCTAGAGCTTTGCATTACACAGATGACATCTTTATACGCTCTCATGGTTTGAAGGTTGGAAAGATATGGAATGAAGAACATGATATAATGTCACTGTGTGCTGTGCTGAAGTAAGTTCCTTTAATTTCATACTCACCAGAAGCTGCATTGCTTAAGGCAGCAACAATACGTATTTGTACTCTGATTTCTTTAATATGTATAGGATATGTGTGTTTTTTCCATTAGCATTAGAATTCAGTATCCCAAAGTCACTCTTTTGATCATTCATAAAACATTTTTCCAATAATACCAAGTATCCTAAATTATTTTTTTGTCCAATTTTAGATTTAAAGTATTTCACAACAGCAAACAATACCCTTTAAAATATTGGGTGCTTCTGTTAAAGCACTTTATGGTGCTGGATAGAGCTTATCCCTTTTATTAAGTGAAAGCTAATATTTCTTTGATTTTACTAATAGTAGTATGAGGTAACCTCAAAATGGGGCAATTCTATGCCATTTTACAAAAAAACATCTTCCTTTAGTTTATTGAGAATACCAAACAGAAATACATATATAACAAACTCTATAACCAGTCACAATGCTTTATGGGCAACAAACTCATTCCCCAAAATGTTTGCAGTTCATAATTAGAGAATATTTCATAGAAAATATATTCATATACATTGATATGAATTCCAAAATTGATGGTTGAAACAGTTGGGTATGGGCAGCACAGTTCAAACAGTGTGTGGGCAAGCATATGGGGCAAGAAAATTATCAGCAATGGGAATAATATGCCAGAGAGCAAACATCCTACACTTAGGAGCTGCAATAATTTGCCATTCCTTTATTGGTATTCTGGGGCAGTCCTAAAAGCAATAGGCCAATCTGAAAGCATAGCAGAATAAGGCCAAGTTTTTTCAAGAGGCATTATACTTCAGCTTTATGCATTTGCCATAAGCTGCCATATGTTGCAAGCACAGAATATAGTAAACCCTTTGGCTTATATGTCTGTGGGAGTTTTCCTTCTTCATGTGGGTTTAAGCTATCCGGTTTTCTATATTTTGGACTATATAGACTTCTTGGTGCTGCTCTTACTCTTAGCTTTTCTTGGTGTGTTCTTGCTATTATAAATGGTCTTTACATTATTTTTAGCCCAAGGTGTAAGGAAACTTGGACTGCCTTCTCCTATGAAAGCATTTACAGGCATATGGCCTTATTTCAAGTTTAATGTTGTCTCTGCTATTATGTTATGGTATGCGTTCATATCTTACCTATTTTCCACCTTTTTGTTTTAACCATATTTGTGTTCAGAACATATCCACTATGAGTTTGATTCTTTTTCCATGTAAAAGCTATCTGTTTTTGTAAACAAATGGAAAATTTTTAAACTATAAGAACAAGAGAAACACTTAAATGATTTCAGCTTCAAAACCTTGTAAAGGTGGGACTTGTGAGTGGAATGTGTGAAAATAGGGTTATACTATACATGAATAACTTTCTTAATAACCTTTTCTACTCCAGTTTTTCATATCATTCATTTGAATAACTTTTGGCCTGAAAATACATCTTCTTGCAGTTTGGAGATATGGTAGAATCAAGGACCTGCGCTTATATTAGAACCACTCCCTAATCCTACAATAGCACTAGACTCCATTTCCATTTGGTATATTATAACCAACTCTCTCATTGTCCATTGTTTACCAGTATCAGTCATGTTGCCTTATAAATATAATCTCCATTCTGATTTGCTTTCAATATGAATTACCTGAACTGGGACATGCAGTTTATGTTAGTTCTCAGTGCAGAAGCCAGGTTAGTTTCACAAAACTAATACTCCCTCTGGTCTAGAATATAAGTAACTCCTAGAAGATTTTATTGATCCATGATATGAACCACTTAGAGAGTAATTGGTGCTTATATGTCAATTTTGCCTCTATATTAATGCTTCAATGTGGATTGTATAATTTTGTCTCTCATTCAAAACCCCCCATTCAATAAGGTAAAGTTTAACATTTTTTTAATATAAGACAAAATGAATGAATTAAGAGTTTTTCCTTATTTCCAGCGATGTAACTGAAATGAATTTATATTGTGGATTGGATGAGTATTTTTTTTTTCTTAATTTACATCCTCTTAGATTCCTATTCAAGAGAATTTTTGTACAGCTGTGTTAAGGGGATATGGTTCTTTTTGTTGTTTGTTTTAGTATAAGAGTGAGCAATGAACTAGGAGCAAATCATCCAAGATTAGCAAAATTTGCAGTGTCTACAGTGACTAGGACAATCACCCTTATCAGTATAGTTTTATCAGTATAGTTTTATGTGAAATTGTCGTCATATTCCGAGTTGGTTTGAGCAAGCTCTTCTTATGATGATGAAGTGATTGGAGAAGCTCATTGCTTATTGGTTTTGTTGGTCATGCAACTTCATATCAGAATCCTCAAGTGGCACAAAATGAGAATGATCCAAGTAATTCAACTATGCATTCTTTGCAATATGGGGTTTTCTTCCCTGCACTTTTGTGACTTAGCTTTGAGTGTTATAGTTAATATTTTGCTTATTCTCAAACACGCAAAGCACGGGGAACATTTGATTATATTGGAAACAGTTTTTAATAGAATTTCTAATTAGACCAATGAAAGTGGGATTAGAGTTGGACATATGATTGTACTTTGTTTCTTATAACTGATTATAGTGAAAATATTTGTGGGAAAATATAATGTTATTATGCACATGATAATGTGAAAAATGATTGATTATGTAACTAACTAGGAAAGCATTTCATCAAGACAATAGAATTGAATGGTAGCAACATTGAAAATGAAGTCTTGATACATAAGATCTTTTTACACTCCAAAAACTCCGAGTCATATATATCAAATTTAACACAAATAGTAACTTCTTAGTGACATTTCAAATAATTCACATACAGAAAGGAGTAAACAACAAGCAAAGATGAAGCATGAAAGGTGAAATTTAAGAGACCACAAATAAAAAACTGTAATGACTAATATATATCAAAAAGGTAATTTCATCAAACCATCAAATACTTGTAGTGTAAGACCACCAAATATACAAATTTTAAAAATATTAATGGCATGTATTTCAGTCAACAACATACCTTAATAACAAACAATAATGAAAATAATAAATAAAACATTGTCATTGCATCTTACGGGTCATTTTACAACTTTCTACATATTCCCTTTCAATAATCTTTCATGGACTATAAATATGTTAATAATTTTGGTTGAAAACAAATTCTTTTAATATTTTTATCTGTAGAGAATCTCCACAATATTAAATTGAATGTCCCACTCCCCGTGCATCGCACGGGTCATTTGCTAGTTATCTTAAAAAATGTTAAATCAACTACTCATATCATTGCAGTACTATCAGTTTGACATAAAATCCACTTTACAAGAATATTAATGCATCATTCGTAAGGAGAAGGCGGTAAGCATGCATATAAATCCCTTCCCTTCACATTCTAGTCGGCCTGCATGTCCTAACCGTCGTGTCATTGACGATAAAATAAAATAGTTTCTCATCACCAAAAAAAAAAATACAAAGCTTATTTCTTCCTGTCTTAATTCATGGCTTATAGTTTGAAGACTTAACTCCTTTCATACCAAAGCCATAGGAGAATAGGTGCAATAGAACTTCGCTGGCTAATGAAGTGGCTGTTGAGTCTTTCTTGTTTATTTATTTCCCCATTTAATTTCAATATATTTTCCTATAATTCACTTACTAATTTTAATGTAGGCGTAGTTTGTAATTATTTTCAGTTATTGTATGAATCACTTATAAGACTAGGCAATTGTCTCTCAGTCTCTCTTTCTTCCAAAACTTATCTTATTTTAAAGCTGGAAGAAGCATTTCTTACTTAACTGTGCATCTTTGGCTTACCCAAACTTTACAGAAGAGATTGGTATCCTAATTTTATGTGCTGATTTTTCTTAAACGAAAAAATTTCCTTTTTTTTTAACTGTGCATTTTTGGCTTACCCAAACTTTGTCTCAACTCAAATAGATGTGAGATTCAATGGACTACTGAGAAACAAGGAAGTGGATAAAAGTGACATATTTGCAAGTTGTTATTTTAGCAAGGTTTAGTCTATCAATAAAATAGTTACAACAAATGATACTTCTGATTTCGTATTAATTTTTTTTTTTACTTAAAGCACTAATTTTGTGCGTGTGAAGTTAGACTTAACTTTTCAGTTCAAAAAAGAGAAGTTAGACTTAACTTTAGAACTTCTTGAGCATTCCCGGGGCCTCTGTAAATCTGTTATTTGATCAGTTGCTTTGCATTATTTCTTTATGCTTTCGATTTTATTTGGATTTTATGCTGTGTGATTTTGCTATAAAATGCAATAATTGTGCATATGCTTACTTTGTTGCATGTGTATTAGTAGCTGCTGAAAAATCATTGTGAAAAATCATTGTAACCGTGGTCTTTGAATGCTAAAATAAAAACAAGAGGGAAGCTTGAATCTATAATTCTACTATTTTTTTGAACTGAAATTCATAATTCTACTTGGCTGCAATAATTTTGGTTATGCCTGATCTTTAACTTATGCGTTTTATTCATGAATAAATTTTACAATAAATGCGAGCAACATCCAATTTCATGCAAGTTGATATGTTACATATGGTGAACCCTCATGATATGTTCTTGATAAAAAAAAAAACCCTCATGATATGTTGCTTTCCATCACAAGTGATTTTTTTGCCAATCCAATCATAAATGATCTTGAATAATGGTAAGTTGTAAAAAACACAGTTGAATCATCCATGCACCTGATGAGATAATATTTTTTTTAAAAGAATGAGATAATATTTTTTAAAAAAGAATGAGATAGAATTTTTATTGATGTAGATCAAAATCCACGACCATACAAAATATACACTGTACCTCATCAAATTTTTTCCATCCCAACATGTACAAGTTGAAATCAATCAAATCATTAATACTCAGAACTTGTTCTTAAAAAAGCCTAGTTAAACTATTACTAACAACGGGTCCAATTGATTATAGTGTTGAAGAAATGAATGCAATTCTAGCAAGTGGACAATAATTCTCCAACATTGAAGGATCATCTAAATTTAATACACCTCTCAAAATTGTTATGGTTATTGCCTTTCACCCATTCTGGTCAACTTAATCAATCCTTTATTAGAAGACTTACATTATTTACATCATCACAATTTATTTTTTAACTTAATTATCACAATCTAAGTCGTCGTTTTATTTTATTTAATTAATTTTAAATAGGACGAAGAAAAAAAAACCATAAGATATTTATTTAGATTCACAAAAAATATATTTGAGCCGTATGTACATAACACAGTGCTCATTTTTTACCTCTCTTCACATCTCAACACAACAGAAATCCTTTTTTTCTCTTGCATTTGAGTGTGATTTTTTTTTTTTTGGTTTTCTCTGCGATTTCTGGATTTGATTACGGTGTGATCGATTTGATTTGAATCTTCGCGTTCTAGGGTTTCGTTTAGATCACACGCGTGGGCCCTAATTATCAGGTCGATTCATGAATTAGAAAAAAGGTTTGGGGAATTTCTAGGGTTTGTAGTTTGGCAGATCCGTGTTTGGTTTGGTTCCTGAGGAACCATTTCTCAATAATTCATCATGTTTTGGCGTATGACTGGCCTTTCCACAGCTTCTCCTGTGAGTTTCAAGCCTCATTTCCCATTTTACCCTTTCACATCATCTTGCATTCGATTTTTGCTGAGGATGTGCTGAATGTGTGTTTTTTAGCCTCGGGATTTTGTTGTATTATTTTAAGGTTTGATTTTTTTAGCTTTGGCATACAGATGTGTGGAGATTAGTTTAGCTGTTTTGAATTGAGTGATATGATATGGTTTTTACTCTGCTGTGAATGGCCTCATTGTCTGAAATTTGTGTTGATCTCTATGTTATGGTTTTGATAAGGAAATTAATGCTTCTTGGAATATTATGAGAACCAACACTTGTGTTGAATTTCGATATTATACTCGCTCGGTTCCTAAATATAAGATCACTTTCGGATTTCAATTTGTTTCTAAATATAAGCAACTTGCTAATTGTTCTCAACTTTTTTCCAAATAAATCCCAATAATGCTTATCTTTAATAAACAAGCAAAAGTGGGTGAGTGAGAGTAAAGGTATATTATTAGGGTAAATTAGTAATATCATGTGTTAATAACTAATTGAGCTGACATCCTTAATCTAATCAAATTAGGGAAAATGATCTTATATTTAGGAGCGGAGGGAGTACTATCTCAATTCAATTCTACTTTTGAATTTCACACACAATTACAAATAGGATACAAAAAGGGGTATGCCTATCAATACTGGGTTTTTGGATGCTTTTGTATAGATTGGCTTACAATTTTAGTTTTTTTTTTTTTTTTTTTTGGATTTCTTTTGGTTGGTAGTTAACATATGCGTTGCATTTTCTTCTTCTTTTGTGAATCACTTGATGTAGTAGCAGTCACTACGCTGAGATTTGATTGGTAGGAGATTGACTAAATATATCCAAGTACTCTAAGCATATCTGAAATATCTGGCTTTCTTATGTGAGTAAGGACAAGGAGTAGTTGACTTCTGATAAAAATTTTACGTATTGTTTTGATGCTAGTACTACGATTAAGTTGGCTAATTCAAGTTCCAGCTGCCAGATGTTATGATATTGTTAAATGTGTTGGCGAAGCATGCTTCATCAATGAAGTAACTCATAAATATTTGTGCAATTATGTCCATTGGAATTAGGATTAAAAATACCAGCTGGTTGTGGAGTGGTAACAAAATAAACTACATAGTTGATATTTTGAACTATTTGGAGGCAATCTGGTTTTGTGCCAAACCAGTAGGGTTAACTTGTAGTTTGAACTTCTATATTTGGGAACTTCCAATCGTGTTAATTTAATTGAAGTTAATGTGCTATGAGATGCCTATTGGTGCAGCGTTTTCATCTACTCTGTTTTGTGTTTTTAATTTCAGGTGGAGACAATTTTGGATAAAGACAATTTCACTTTAGAAGAATTGCTTGATGAGGATGAGATTATTCAAGAATGCAAAGCTCTGAATAGTCGCCTTATAAATTTGTAATGCTCTTATTATGCCTTCTGTTGTAGCACATTGATTTATTTATTTGTTTGCCTACCTTTTCTTAGCAAAATCTGCAGTATTTTTAGTCACTTCGCCTTTTTCTTTGAAATATGCATCACACTATATCTAGGTTAGGTGGTAAACCAGAATGATATAATTAAAGTTAAATAATTGATATCTATGTTTATATACTTAGACTTTATGGAGATGAGATTTCAAACGAGGCTATTTGGCATACTCAAGTAATCCCCTTTAATAGAGGTAGTTTAGGTTCAGTTTCTCAAATCGACGAGTTGTGAACAAGTCTTAATAGGGGAAAACCTATTTCCTGTAGGTGATAGTTAAAATTCAACCTATTTAGAAGAAATATGGTTAATAACTAATTGAGTCTTATTGTACGGGATTAACTTTGGTCTAATAGACATTGAAACATCTTTCCCAAGGGCTAAATTAAATTTACATTAGCTTGGAGGATAATATCATTGATGTTTTCAGACTGAGCTACATGTGGACCTCCCATGCACTGCATGGAGAATGAAGAATTGCTGTACTATTCAGGATTTGTGAACAATATTTGCTTCTTAAAGATTCTATAATATATGCTGATATTGATATATTGATGCTGATTTCTCCATTTGTATATCCTGGCATCCTGCAGCTGTGGGCTTTGTTACCATGTGTTTGGCAGTTTGAGCAACTTGTTTTTGTAATTCGAGTGGTAGCTTATGAAGTTGTGTTGTCTATTTCAGTTTGCGTGGAAGAGCACAGGTTGAGCAGTTGTTAAGATACATTGTTGAAGAGGCTCCTGAGGATGCTGAAAAGAAGCGAACATTTAAGTAAGTTGATGAAAATGAACATATATCTAAGTTTCTTTTTGTGAAGGTTGTGCAGTGACTACACATTTTTACTACCATCTGTAACAGGTTTCCTTTTATTGCTGCTGAGATTTTTACCTGTGAAGTTGACATCATACTCAAAACACTTGTAGAGGATGAGGAAGTGAGAAATCAGATCCCAATAGCTCCTTTGTCTTAAAGTATATTTGGAGAAGTTTTATTGCTGACTATATTGCTTATTGGCAGTTAATGGATTTGTTGTTCTCCTTTTTGGATCCAAAGCCATCCCATAGTAACCTACTTGCTGGGTATTTTAGCAAGGTACTGATGTCTTGAGATTTGAAATATATTTTTTAGTGCATATTTTATATCTTTTGTGAGTTGTAATTGACATTTAATTGAAAGTCTTTTCTACCCCATTATATTTGATTGTTTTCTTGTTTATATCTTTTTGCAAATTATTGTGGCCTTATACATATCAGGTTCTTATGGTGCTAGGTTGTTGGATGTCTTTTGTTACGCAAGACAGTTCCTTTCATGGAGTATTTACGAGTAAGTTCTTTTTTTATCGTTATTATACATTAAGTTTTTTGTGCCATAAGATACAGCCACCACATTGACATACTATCTAATCCACCCTAATTGACAAGGTGTTTTTCTGAAGATGTAATCTAACCTAAGAGGCAGTACAATTGATTGATGTGAGGATGCTGTTATTGTAGTGTTTTGGGGTTTTTGGCACTTGAGTGTGTCTCTTATCTTGGCTTAACAATAAGCTCGCTTGCCGTGGGTCTAAGGTTGTGGGGTTCAAATTAGCTTCTCTGCATAAAAGTAAGGGTAAAACTGTCTAGTTCATCCCTTCTCTATCACCACTATCAATGGGGGCTTTAATTATGTTGTCCCTTGGCATCAGAGCTTGTCTAAATTAGAGCGGGTATGCATAGGTCATTTTATTAAAGAATTAGAAGGTGTGAATTAGAAGCATAGTGACCAAGGGTTCAAGCCCTCTTAATAACGTTTTAGTTGTAGCATTGAAAAGTAGAAGTCACAACTCATGAATAGGGTGTGAGAAGGCGTGCTGAATCCAAGAGTGGGCTGGATACTCCTAACATCTTGAATTGTTACTGTGCTATCTTTTTTATAATTCTTGAGTCTATTTCATTAATGTCGGGTGAGGCAGGAGATTTATCTCTGCAATTCTCATGAATGGTTTTATTAACGATTATTGCAGATATTTAGTCCCGCTTGTTGGCCTAAGTATTCTCTGCCTCTTCGTTTTTACATCCTTTAGAAAATAATTTTATAAGTTATGCTTTTGACTCAGAATATGGAGTTCTGAATTTAATTAAGCTTAAGCTAGTTGAAATTTTGTGTATTAGCGTTATTTTACCAAGTGGAGACTAGAACTGGGTTGACCCTTTATTAGTGTTATGCATGGTGTTTTCCCGTCTAGCTTCAGTTCTGCATTATATGACTAACTTTACTTGGAACTTCGAAAAATCCTTCACTCAGTTGTGCACTTTTGTGAATGGCCTATTTATTCCAAAACGTAAGTTTGTAGTGCAAATCAGAAAGGCAAAAGGGTACAATACTTTCAGTCCAAAAAAAGAAAATGAAAAAAGTTCAAGACTTAAGCCCTCCTGTTCTGGTGTGGATAGTGCATTTAAGGTTTTATTAGGTGTGAATGTACGTACTTGGTATAGGTTAGTCCCTATGGTCTCCAAAGTTTTTATGTTAATTTTTAACTTAACTATGTTTTAAAATGGCTCATTTTGGTGTTGGTGCAAGTTACCATTAAAACTATCAATGCATCTGAATTGGGAACACATTAAAGACATTATGGTAATGGGGCCTTGAATGGGAGTCTGATGCTGGGTCTAAAGTGCAAATTATCTTCTGAAAGGGCGATGATGAATTTGTTGATGATCTGTAGTTATCAAGTGGCTTTGTGCTTGTAGCGATGAACTTGCTTTTTATCAAGTTTATTGAGGTTAAAATGTCACAATGGTCAACTGTCTTTGACCTGAAATTTCAATATTACTTATGAAAGCTAGGATTATTATGGCATGCTGAGATGTTGTTAAGTCCTATACAGTGACTACTTGGTTTGTTCTACATGTAGAGATATGAGTAAGGATGGAAAATGACGCTAATCTAGTATCAGTTGACTCACTGGCTATCATTAATGTTCACTTATGTTTTCTTTATTTCAATTTCCTGTTGGCTGATATGTTGTCCTTTTGGCTATTTAGGCTCATCAAGATATTGTGAGGAAGCTAGTTGACTTGATTGGAATTACATCTATCATGGAGGTTTGTCTGGGCAACATCTGTTCAATCTTTATAATGCTGAACTCGTTGGCTACCACTACCATTAAGTTTCTCTGATGTTCAAAGTTTGTTGCTTTATAACTGTCTGCTATTATATACAGTTATAAGTCACCAGTTATGTATAGCGTGCACAGGATTTTCATTTCTGTAATTTTTATTCTGGTCTCTTCTGTTAAACAGGTTTTAATACGCTTAATTGGTGCCGATGAGCATATGTATGTAAATCATGTGGATTCAATGCAATGGATTGAAGACACTGATGTTCTTGAGATGATTGTGGACAAGTTCAGTTCTTCCGTAAGTAGTATTAATTTCCGAGAATTTGTATTATGTGGACTTTAACAATGGTGTTTATTTAAGCAAAAAGGGGCTATTTTAATCTGTCCAAATATAAGGTGTTGTTTTGCTTGTGGGTGGATCGATTGCATGTGGCGCTGTTAGTTCATGCATCATGGGTAGCGAAGCAAAAAACTATCTTGGTGGAGCTTGAAACAAAAGCTCAAACATTTCATTGGTGATAAATAACTCACTTCTTGGTCTTTGACCCCTCACTCGCTACAAATGCCCCAAATGTCATATAAGGGAAAACGATTGTTCACTGCTGTTGCAACAATAGCAGTGACAGCTGATGTTAACTGCTTAGATATTTTATGGATGACCTTGATTTATCTATATATTCAATTTTTTCTCTTTTCTTTTCTTTTACAAAATAAGATATTTTAAAAAAATTTAAAACTGTCAAAGCTGGGTGGTCTAGATCAACTGCCACTATTGCTGGTGCATCACTTTTCTTTTCCTCTACCATCACAAAGTTTCGTGTCTCTGGTCATACTGCAAGGATGTGAACTGATCTATTTTTGGGCAATTTGTGCAAAACCCAATCATACTAAATTTCAAGTGACATTTGTAGCCCCTACCTTCTGTTAGAGGAAGATATGAGGTTAAAATGTTTGTATTTTCCTTCCTTTTTATCAAAAAAAAAAAAAAAAAAAAGATATGAGGTTAAAATACAACAAATTCACTTCAAATTTTCAAGAGAAGATGGTGAATGACTGTTGCCAATGTTGTTCTAATGGGAGTATGATCAAATAAAAGGCTAGACTTTAATGCAGATCCTTGTACGAGAAGTTATGGGAAACTAATAAAAAAGCTGTTTTTCCCTGATGGGACAATGCGGAGAAATTCCAAGAGTTTGATACTATTTTTTCTTCTTCCTGCTATATGTGAGGTTAGAAAGATAATGTTCGAGAGAAATTCTATAATTGTATCCTCACTTTCAAGTTTTTGCAATCAAAATGTGATATGTATATGGCTGTTTGATGATGATATGGCAAGCATATGATTTATTATGCAGTTGTATGAAAAAAAATCATACACCTGTCATGTTATATTTTACTGAAAAAATTTGATTCCAAGAATGAGGAGTTTGTAAGTCATGCCACAACTAATGATTGACCGAGGAAAAATGTTTCCGCATAGTGCACGGAACCTTCCTATTTTCCAATAAAGTAGCAATTGAGTTTCAGATTGTTTTTTCTTGCTTTCATTCTTCTTGTAATAACCCTGATTGTTTATTTGTCTTTTACAGGATTCTCCAGAAGTGCATGCTAATGCAGCTGAAACACTCTGTGCTATAACAAGATTTGCTCCACCTGGGTTTTCTAATAAAGTCTGCAGCCCTAGGTAGGGATTTTCTTATCCAAGTCATGCTGCTTATGGTTGTCAATGCTGTTCTATTTCGTGTAATTGAAAGTCATTTATTATCTTCTTTTTGGTATATATCTTAATATATTTTTCGTAATTGCAGTTTTATTGGGAGATTGTTTCAACATGCTTTAGAAGGTTCTCGACCCAAGTCTGTTCTTGTTAATTCTCTTTCCATATGCATTTCTTTGTTGGATCCAAAGAGGCATGTTTTTGGGGGATATCAGCCATACAACCGCCAAATGGCTAATGGACCCACAGTATCAGCAAATCCTGAGGCTGTTGAAGGCATGTTAGAAAGCTTAGGTAAGGTTACTACATTTTACCAATGGCTTCAAAAACTGTTTTGATGATGGTGATTGAATGTGACAACACCAAAGTCTCGTCTCACTCGATGTGGTCGGTTACATAGATCGTACTACGCCATTTTTGTTGACTCATGAGATTCAACAGGGTTTTTTGTTGGCTGTTGGAGGAGCTTAACACAACCCTCCTTCTTTACCCGAGCTTGGGATTGACTATAAACATAGGAAGAGTTATCCCTAATATTTAAATATTTCAGAAAAAAAATCACTCATATTGTACCTGTGTAGCGTAATTAGTTTTCTCTTATTTTAGTAAATCATAAGATTGATATACTGATGAATTAAAATTTATGGTTAATGCTCTGTTTTGTATTTATTCGACAGTTTGTATGTTCAAACAAGAATTTGCTAATGAAGTTCTTATTCCACAGGCGGTTTACTCAATCTTCTAGAAATTTCTTCTTCAGAAAGTCTCTTGGTAACTACTTATGGCAAGTTACAGCCACCACTCGGGAAACATCGGTTGAAGGTATAATATTTACTTGGAGTTATTGTTGAGTTTTAGAACGTGTTGCTTGGATTGTAGATAGCAATACAACTGATAAACAAAATTGGCCATACTAGTGAATCTCTGTTAGCAGTTGAGTTTCAAATATGTTGTTTGTCATTATACAGCGATTTGTGAAAGCAGTTGCCTTATCTTTATTTGCCTTATAGCTGAGGTGTTCTCAGAGTTTGTCATAGATTCTAATTGAGGATTTCCATCTCACCTTTTACGAGAAAGAATAGCCCTGATCTTTTTTTAGATTTCAGCTCATGGTGTTCTGGCAGGAAAGTTTTTGACTTTTTGCTGTGTCCTTTTGAGTTGTAACTTTTCTTACCGTTAGTTATCACGCTCCCCTTTTTCTGTTTACTCTGTCCTTAAAAATTTTTCAACTAAAATTAAGTATAATTTTGCATTGATTGTCGTACGCATGCTTGTTCAGATTGTGGAGTTTATATCAGTCTTACTTAGTGTTGGTGGTGAAACTGCTGAGAAAAAATTGATTGATCTTGGAGCAGTTCAAAAGATTCTTGACTTGTTCTTTGCGTAAGTATAACAACTCTGTTCTCTTTCCATGATCAGTTGCTCCCTGCCTTACTGCACTGTTTGAATGTTGTAGGTATCCATACAATAACTTTCTGCATCACCATGTAGAAAGCATAATATTATCAAGCTTGGAGAGCAAGAATTTTGCTCTTACGGAACATCTTCTTCGTGAGTGTGATATTGTTGGGAAAATACTTAATGCAGAGAAGCATTTCACATTGGAAGCTGATGAAAATAAGGTACATGATTTTTCTTTCTTTAAGTGCTAAACTTTTATGAATGGATTCATTGTTTTCTCGACAAGTGTTTGATTCTGTTGTATCTTTCTGTGGAAATAAATATATTAATGTTCTGATCTGTTGATCAATTTGCTCCTGCAGCCGACAATGCCTACCGAGGGTAAACCACCACCCCGGATTGGAAGTATTGGACACTTAACTCGTATATCTAACAAAATTATCCAAGTTGGTAAGGGCAACAGTGAGATTCAGGCGCATCTGCAGGTATGTCACTATTCCTTTCCATTTTTTCTGGAAAATTTCTGATTGAGTGAACTTATAATGCTCTTTTGTTTAGTTTTTTTTTTTTTATTTGCCGCCTTTTCATGTTTGTGGTTGTTGAGTCCAGATTCAATGTTGGAAGGTACCGATATTGTCATTTAATTTATTCTCAAATGGTTGGTTTTGACAGGAAAATAGTGAATGGACAGATTGGTATATGAATATTCTAAGTAAGCGAAATGCTGTAGAGAATGTCTATCAGTGGGCGTGCGGGTGTGTTTTCTTCTCTATATTACACTATCTTATTAATTGCCTATTACTTTAGTTTCAATTGTCAGGCTTTCAACGTGATCTGTATGATTATATTTTGGCTCATGATTAAGTCTTTGCTCTTCTCCTATCTTTCTTTATGGCTCCTGTTTTTGAGGCACACTTCTGATTATGTTAATTGATTATTACAGGAGACCAACGTCATTGCATGACAGGGCTAGGGATAGTGATGAGGATGACTATCAGGATCGGGATTATGATGTTGCGGCATTAGCAAATAACTTAAGCCAGGCTTTCCGTTATGGCATTTATAATAATGAAGACATTGAAGAGGTATAGCTTTGTTTTTTTCCAGGCATCCGTGCTTCTGCCTCTGCATTCATTTTCTAGTTCCTATTAACTAGTCATGGTATACTGGAGGTAGAACACGGCTTCAATTGAACAGGTGCTGACTGTCTTCTTGTTGGCCTACTATACAGTAACTGTATTCATGGAGTGGTGTTCTCCCTGATAAATTAGCAATGTTTGAACCCACCATTTGGTAGAGTCTAACACTTGGTAGCCTTGCAGCTTCTCTTGTACTTAAATGTATTGTTTACTGTAATTCAAATCAAAATATAGAACAAAGTGCCTTAGTTCTTGGTTCAAGAGTGATCTTAAATAATATCTGAAACAGTTTCTATTGGTTCAAGAGTGAAACACTTGGTAGCCTTGCAGCTTCTCTTGTACTTAAATGTATTGTTTACTGTAATTCAAATCAAAATATAGAACAAAGTGCCTTAGTTCTTGGTTCAAGAGTGATCTTAAATAATATCTGAAACAGTTTCTATTGGTTGTGAAATACCTACTGCAAATCAGAAATTGATAATGCAACAATGAGGTCTTGAACTAGTTACATTGGTGTAAGAAGATATGTTTTGCTTGTGTTTTTGGAATTTGTCTTACATAATGGCTCTTTTGGAAAACTCTGTTGCTTTGTTTGGTACTAGCTGTAACAATTATACAACCTCATCTCTTATTAGTTAATGCTTTTGATTATATCAAAATTATCTTGATAAAATATGTGGGAGTTATATCACTGCAAGAAGAAAGTTAAAATCAGTATGAGTTTGGTGCATGGTAGAGCATTAGAGCCTATACTTGAGAGGTTGCTATGATGTGAATCAGTATTTGACAATTTCAAATATTTAACACTTCAAATAAAATTTTGTTCAATAAACAGCCAGTTCTTGCTTCATTCTCTATTCACTTCAGGGGTGAGTGTGACCATCCATTTTTTGTGGTCTTGTTTACAATTTTAATGCCGTGACCCTTGAGCACCATTGTTTATTAGATAAATGTTTTATAGAATTTACTGGCTGTGGTTACTGTGATTTAGGTCCTTTTTTTATTATGTGCTGTCATTATTTCATGATTTTGACCCATTTACATGTGTTTTAGGTTCATGGCTCTCTTGAACGAGATGATGAGGTATAATATCACTTCTTTAATCTCCCTAAATTGTAGTTTGGCATTTATCCATTATGCATTGATTTGACCCTTGTTTAACTTGAGAAGATGTTGTATTATTATGACTATTGATGTTCCTGCAAAGTAATGTATTTCTTTGAAGTTTGATATAGCCTGTTAGGAATTTTTTTAATCTTGGTGGTTTGTATTACTATGTTATATTATTTTTGAAGTTTCAATTCGTGAATATATTTTAAAAAGCGTCTAATGTATTTGATTTTGCAGGATGTCTGTTTTGATGATGAATCTGCTGAAGTTGTTATATCTTCATTGCGGTTGGGAGACGACCATGAAAGGTAAGTGTATCAATTTACCAACGTTGCTTCTTGCGTCTGTACTGGATCTTTGTATTTTATGTTCGTATATATGCCTCAATGTTGCGTTGCATGTGCAGCGGGTCTCTTTTTACAAATTCCAACTGGTTTGCTTTTGAGGAGGATGGAGTTGCCAATGAACGATCAACTGGTTCCCTTGCTTCTCCCTCACCTAATGTTGAGGAGACTGCAGTTATTGATAGCGGCGGAGATGATAATGTCATTGTTGGTGATGATGAGGATTTGGTTGACACTGCATCATCTCCTGAACCAGGAACTCAATCAGAACATGGTGAAACTGACAAACCGCTTGAATGGGTGGAATGGAGAGAATCCACAGATGATGCCAATGACCCTGCTGAGCATAACAACGGAGAACATAAGGATGAATCAAGCAATAATGTTCCTAATGCAGACGAAGCATCTCCATCACCCAGTTTAGCAATGGATGTGGCAGTTGAACCATCAGAATCGACTAATGAGAAGCCACCCAGTTCAGCAATGGATGTGGCAGTTGAACCATCAGAATCGCCTAATGAGAAGTCACCCAGTTCAGCAATGGATGTGGCAGTTGAACCATCAGAATCGCCTAATGAGAAGCCACCCAGTTCAGCAATGGATGTGGCAGTTGAACCATCAGAATCGCCTAATGAGAAATCGAGTGAGGAAACCTTTCTGCCAGCTGAGGCAGAAATTGGAACTAACAGTTCAACCGCACCTATGGATGTGGAATCAACTGAAGTTGAGGGGAGTAGTAACAAGGATGATGCTGCTGATGACAAAGGGGTTGAAAAGGCGAACTCCTAATTTAATTTTTGTGATTCATTGCTGGGGCCTAACTGGGCAGGCATTAACAGAGGTGGGAAGATGAAATGGGCAACAGTATTTAGAACCTCTGATCACCTATGGAGCTTTCTCTCAGCAGCAATATTCATTCTTTATGCCCTCCAGCAAATTGAGGCTACCGCATCCTTGGAAGCTAGAACTATGGCGTTTCATGAGTATTTTAGCTCATGCTGTTAGGTGCTACTGAATTTTTCACGTGTTTATATCAATATTTAGTTTGTCCAATTAGGACGCCACTGAATTTTTCACCTTTTTTTTCATGGATAACTGTTAATATATTTATATTCTAAAAGAGTTCAGCTATGAAAATGAGTTCCTTGGCTGATACGTTTCATAAACTCATTCAAGAGGATCTGATTTTCGTGAGAAGAGGAGTATCTTGCTCAGATCTTATGAATCAACTCAGGTTATTGGAATCGATTTGCACCCAATCTAGATGCAATTGGGGGAGCCTGTAATTGATTTGTTGAAGGAATAAAAGTTCTGACAGTCCCTTTTGTTCCCATTGCTTAAGCATTTATTGGCCTCTTTTTACAGCATTGAATGCCACCGTGCGGGTCTGACTAATCGGAATCATAAGCAGGCAAGTAAATTGTTTAGATTATCATATGCCGCACCAGTCTTGTTTGGAAGATGCATTGGCTATATTACAAAATGTGTTTCATCTACATGACTTGAGTGATAATAGAGCGCACTAGAATTTGCAAGAGAATATAGCTTTGCGTACTATAGCGTCTCATGGAATGTTAGTAAATTTGTTTTTGAAGGTTTAGAACTTTCTCTTGGTAGAATTATATGACAATC
Organism: Mimosa pudica; assembly: GCA_029929735.1. Classification (NCBI taxonomy): domain Eukaryota; kingdom Viridiplantae; phylum Streptophyta; class Magnoliopsida; order Fabales; family Fabaceae; genus Mimosa; species Mimosa pudica. Next base: position 10,714,168 of record JAKELP010000039.1, on the reverse strand, counting down.
ATATGTAGCTCTCAACTCCACTCCCAAATATAGGAAGCCAATGACAATCAATCACAATAACAGTTACATTCAGATCGCCAGTATTATTTCAGTTTAGGCTTTTGAGCAAAACCACTAAAGAAATCATTTGTTTGACCCCGGGGAAACAAATAGACAAGCTATATGCATTTCGCCAAAAACAATTATGAATAGTAATGAATATATTAAGAGTTATAAAAAACTTGGCTGCTTTCCCCTTACACCACAGCTAAGCAATAGGTATGATAAATATCGTAAACCGAATGTTGTATTTCTCCCCAAGTCAAAACTGAGTATACAGACTATAGTCCTCATTGGGTTGTGACATCTTCAGGGGATCTGTTGCATTTCTTTTATAGTCAAAATTGTGAGGGTACAGACTATAGTGCACATTGGCTTGTGACATCTTCAGTTGCATTTCTTCCAAAGTCAAAATTGTGAGGGGCACAGACTGTAGTCCTCATTGGCTTATGACATCTTCAGGGGATGAATGAAGACCCCATTTTGAGCTTCTCGGATTTGACCCCACTTTCCTAGACGAGGCTCCTGTAAGCAAGAGACAGAACTCAATACCAGTATAGCAAATCACTATGCAGTTAAAGAAGGTCATTTGGCTTGGATATGAAGAAATCTACACAGAATAAAGCAGTAAAAGGCTAACAAAAGGCGAACTACGAAGGAATCCATTGCATAAATGTCACGTCCATAAAAGAACTAGATTAGAATAAAAGTAAAGTTATTCATAAAAAAAAATAAAAGTTAAGTTCTGACAGGTCATGGACGGGAATTGAAGTTAACAAAAGAGAGCCTCCTTCAATCAGATAGTATTGGTAATAGCTTGTCAGTAAGCCACTTAGCTTACTAAAAGTACTAAACCTAAGTTAGTATAAATAGTTAGGCCCCAATAAAAGAAAAAATCTTAAGAAAAGATAAAGCAACCTAAGATATCTTTGCAGTGACCAAAATGCATCAAGGGCTTAAGATGTGTGTGTGTGTGTGTGTGTGTGAGAGAGAGAGAGAGAGAGAGAGAGAGCTCGTTAAATAAAAAACATTATCAAAATGAGATAGGAACTCCACCTGCCCAACTCCAGCCAACAGAAATTCTGCTGAGTTCGAAAAAGCCAAGGAATTCACAAATCCAACCTGCATTGCCAGAAGGTATAATAAAATAACGACCACTTCAAAAAACACCACAGTTATCCAAATCCGCATATCAGCATATTGGTGAACGGCAAATGCCTTTTCAAACTACAATGATTTTCACCAATATAACTTGTTGATTACCTTAATTCCAGGCATGCACTTGTAAATCTAGAGAAGAGGTAGGTTCATACTTTATATGAGCTGAATTCCCAACCATTCTCACGTTTACCATTAAATTTTCCATTTTCACCCAACATTGTATCGTAATAAAAAAAAATTGAGAGGCAGCAGCTTTCTTGCTATTCTTTTGCTTACCAATGATACATCATACAGAGGTTGAACGTCTTTTTTCTCACTTCCTATTGCCCATAATCGAACGGAACCATTACCAGCACCAGATGCTGCAAGGTCACTGTTCCTACAAACACCGATCGCACCAACCCATGACAAAGCCGAGGATGAATAAAGATTACTTTCAGGTTTGTGGTCACCATTTTCTGCAAATTGAAGAAAATGCTTCAACCTTTATTTACTAAATTAAGACTTCAAAACAGTTACAATTTCACATTAAACTTACAAAAATGCAAGTGTCATAATATCCTCTATCATGGATAACATTTTAAAAATGACAACAATCACATGATGATTGTCCACGAAAGAAGTGATATAACATATCTAGTGAAAGAAAACGGTAGGATAATTCTTCTATAAACACATTGAAAAGAAATTCTAAACAATAAAGCAACATAAAAGAAAGAATTGACCAAACCATATATATTTTATGTAACTGACCTGTAAGATAATATCTACAAATTGCCATAGAATCTAAAGGAAGCTCAAATATTGACAAGTCATGGACAGTATAACTTGTTTCAGACTCCATGTGAAGCTTAACACATAAACTTATCATGTTAACATAAAAAGGATCATACCTAAGTTACCATTGGGGATTACTCCATTACCCTTTGGTTCAGACTCCACCTCCTTTCTTGGTAAAGCATGAGCATTTCTCACAATGTGAACAGGCTTTTTTCGCATTACAGTCCAAAGCTCAATGCTTCCATCATCCGTTCCAGACAAGAATTCCTCATTATTAACAAAACAACAGGATTCTACGGACGATGCAGAAGCACGGAAAACTAAACGTGATTCTTCATGGACCTGTATTCCAAAGAAACAACTAACTTAAGGAGCAACATACAGCAGAAAAATAAAAATATAAACCTTTTAAAAAAACAAAAAAGGTTCAAAACACAAGCCTTGGCTAATCAGAAAACTACACCTCAATTACTAGATAATAACCACAGAGGTAAGACATTGTTAGAGAACTTAAGAAACATGTACCAAAAAAACATTTTTTATCACCATATTAGTCCACTGTAGGTGAAAAGAAATGACACCTCTAAAATGTTATAAAACTTGTTATGTGCCCTTTTTGACCATTGCATTTCGTTTCTAAAGATAGAGGTTTCGAATCAAAGCATCCAAAAAATTTAAAAGAAACAGAATGTACAGTATTCAGGGAAATCATGTGAAGGCTCAAAGGGAAGTTGTAATAAATAGTTTTGAGTTCAAACTTCAAAACGCAATGTTAAACAAGATGTGCATTAGCTAATACCAGGATACCTTATACAACTGCAAGCTGCGATCGCGTCCAGCTGTTAATACCCTTTCTTTTCGCAAGCAATCGATAGACACTACTTCACTTTGGTGGCCAAACAAAGAATACATATAAGTTCTGTCTTCAGCATTCCAAATCTTAACCGATCGGTCAAATGAACCAGAAAAAAGTTCTGGTGTTCCTTGCCTAAAAGCTAGACATGAAACAGCACCATTATGACCTCCAAAAACCTGTAAAAGACGTAATTAAGAACTAGGAATAGAGATTAACAATGGCTTTATTAAAAAAATAGACATTAACAATGGTTAAAGCACTAGAACCTTGAAATGCCTGAGGCCATAGTTGCAACAAAAGTGCATGTCCCAGTATAGCAAGGAGCTAAAATACAAGCTAGATGTGTACTATAATATTCGTGATATATTTTCCAAACTGTTCTGGAGAGAATTACAAATAATTCTTCATGTTGGAATGAGATACGATTTTCCATAAAGCACATGTAACCAGACATGGAGAAAACTACAAATTTGATATTTCCCTATGATCTTGACCATTTAAACGTACCATATTCCATTGCAGAAAGAGCTATTATGTCCACACATTCATATATTGTAAGAAAAGTTAGTTAATTTATCTGGTTGCAGAAATTAAATAGCTTCATTGTTATGCTTTTAAACATAGACATGTAGACAATGGACAAAATTTAACCCAGAAAGAATAAAGTGCCACCTGGATATGCTCTCTTGTACGTGTATCCCATAAATGAACATGGCGGTCAAGGCCTCCAGTCGCCAGATACCGACCATCGGAGCTCACAGCCAATGCCAATACATGTTTACTGTGTTTTCGAGCCCGACCTTGTGGTTCTCTCATCCCTTGAGATCTCATTACTTGATCATTAGGCCACTGATACCTCTCACTTTTCCCACTATTTACATCCCAGTGCATAATAGTCCCATCCTTCGAAGCTGAAAACCCCTTCATGTTATCATCTGATATAGCCACAGCAGTAACAGACTGTCTATGCTTCACCAACAGCCGGAATTCTCCACTCGTCCCTTGTTTCACCCTACAACACATTCATATAAACCATAACTATCACCATAGAAACAATCCCCCAGAAATGCAATCGCAATTAAAATGAGATACACGCTTCTAAAAATCAAAACACAACGAATTCAATCGTCAACAAATAGCAATTGCTGCACTGCAATGTAAATGCAAATACATATAGATAAGATACATGTTTCTAAAAAACCAAAGATATGGCCAATATAAGCATTAGTGCTCTGCAATGTTTCCTAATACTCCCACCGTTCCTAAATCTAATACTCCCAATATAACATATGTCACTTGTAATTAGATTATAGTTTAGTTTATGAATAACTAAACAATCGAAAGTGATTAATTTTGAATTCTTAATTTCTCCAAAAGAGTTGAATTAATTTTATACTGAGGACTGAAGGAGTTTAATAGTTAGACTATCATTACAACTAAAGGGTCAACCCAGTTCTAGTCCCACTTGGTGAGAGTGGTGGGGAAGGTAATATACTAGGCAGCCTAACCCATGGGTGGTTGATTCGAACTCATGACCTCAGACCACGACAAGCGAGCTTACCATTGAGCTAAGTCGGCCTTTCACTATCATTACAACCAATAGTCTTGGAAAATTGTGAAGAAAACTTGATGAATGAACATATAGACATAGCAATAAACTAAACTTAACACATCTCACATTGTTCAGCCATGAATGAATGCAGTCAAAGTGATTAATTTTGCATGCCAAAGAAGAAAAAAATAGAGGATGACCTAGATGCAAAAGATCTCCTAACTCGACCACTCTCTTCTTGCTGCTCCTGAACCAACTTTTGGACTAAAAGTGAATCCTTTTCACCTTCCTTTTCTTCATCATCATCATCCTCCTCATCACTGCCTTCTCCATCTTCCCTCTTCTTGCGAGCAATATCGCGATACATTCTCAAATACTCCTCAGCAATTCTCTTCCTTGCCTCAGCTCCAGTTTCTTGTTCCTCTTCTTCTTGTTCCCATTGAGCTGCGTCTTCTCCGTCAGAAGCGCCGCCAAAGAAGGCATCTTCCTCCTCCTCGCTCTCTATCTCGGCGTCCTCAAACTTTCGCCGCTTCCTTGATTCGCTGCCGAGAAAGGGATCATTTTTAGCCTTTTTGGCAGATTTCTTCTTAACATTGTTTGGTCCCATAGTATAGTAAGGTATAATAATATTAATAACAATGGAATGGTAAGAGGTCAGTTAGTAGTACTTCAAGGAGAGAGAAATGGGAAATGGGAAATGGGAAATGGGAAATGGGAGATTGGGGGGTTTAAGGAAGAAGGACGACAGGTTAGCTTAGCTAGGGTTTAAGGACTTCCCAGGTTTTGAGGTTTACAGTATGAAATATGAATCCACACATGGAGGCGCTTCGACAGGTTATATGCTATCTTATGTTTTTTATTTTTTTAATTTCTTTTTTTTTTTTTGATAAAAAGAACTACAATATAAAACAATTACTCAGCAACGATTACTGAGTTTCTACAGTAAGACAACAAACTCAAATCAAAAACCAATAGGCTATGAATCAGATCTGGAGGGTCAACATAGACCAAAAAATCAACTTTCATATCTTGAGCCACTCCGGCAAGCATATCAGCAACACAGTTGGCATCTCTTGGGCATATCTTAAGGATCACTGTCCATTTCTTTCTCAAAAAACTTTTAATTTCCTGCAAAACCTCGAAATCTGGATGACAAACTGGAATCGTCTTTTGCAAAATATTAACTAATTCATGGCAATCACTCTCAACAATCAAACTTTGAACTTTCTTCTCCCATGATAACTTGAGAGCCCATAAAAAGCCCCAAGCTTCAGCAGACAAAGAAGACCCAATACCAATACGATATTGAAAAGCCTGTATGAAATCCCCATTATGATCTCTCAGCACTCCCCCACACGTACAATATCCTGAACTCAAATTTCTTGCTCCATCAATATTGAATTTCAAATACCCATAAGCAGGACATTCCCATCTATCCAAATTATTTTCCTTCAACTCTTGATTCAAAACAGGTCTGCCCCATCCCAAACAAGCATAACTTCGAGCAATTACATTATATTCACCCCACAAATTATTGTTAAAAACAAACTCATTTCTCCTTAGCCAAAGATTTCTACAAATAATAGCAAACCATAACCTAAATTCAAAACCTTGAATTAAGATTCTTTGCCTCATACTCCAATTTAACCATTCATATACATTAGTGAAGTTAAAAAATTGAACTGCAATAAACTGAGGGAGCACTTTCCTCCAAACCTGATCAGAGCCACAACAATCTCTTAAAGCATGAATAAGAGTTTCCTCTGAATCCTTACAGATATCACAAGCACTCGTAGCAGAAATTTTCCTCTCCAACCTCAACTCATTAGTCAAAACTCTATCATGAAGACATAGTCATAAGAAAGTTCTATATCTTTGAGGCACCTTTAAACTCCAAGCAACCTTCCAATCTCTAGATATCGTAGCATTACTGGGTTTCTTTAGTTGCTCATACACCGACTTAATTGTGAAAACACCATCTGAAGTCCACCTCCAAACCGGGAAGTCTTGACACTCACTTGACCTCAATGAGACCCTCTCAATAGCCTTTAACACATCCTGAACAAAATAGTTTCTAAATTTCTGCCAATCCCAGGTACCTGAAGGAGATAGAACATCAGCAACTTTCCAATTTTTTATATCCTCAGGAATTGCCAGAACTGTAAGTGCACTTAATTTCCCCAAATGGGGAACCCACGAGTCCTCCCAAAAAGAAATCTCTCTTCCATTCACCACACGCCAAGCAATACCTTCCTTCACTGTATTCCAATTGCATCTAATACCCTTCCATGTTGATGATTCTACCCTTCGTTTCTTTACTTCTGGAATCAAGTCTGCCCCTCCCTTATACTTCTCCCTCAAGAATTGAACCCACAAAGAATCCCTTCGACTAATCAGAGCCCAACCAAGTTTGGACATATATGCCTTATTCTGGTATTTAGCCTTCCGGATGCCAAGGCCACCAAATTCCTTCCCAGAGCAAACTCTCTCCCATGAGATAGCATGAATCTTTCTTCCAGATGACGAGTTTCCCCATAGAAAATTACGACAACATTTATCAATTCGATCACACATACCTGACGGTAATGGGACTGTTTGCATCGCATAAGATGGCATAGCTGATAATACCGAAGATACAAGTGTTTGACGAGCAGCAAACGATAACATGTTCACCTTCCAGTTAGATAACCTAGTCTCCATCTTCTCCAAAACAAAATTATACGTTGAACTACTAACTTTGTCATGGATAATAGGCATACCAAGATACTTTCCCAAATTTGACGTGGGAGTAAACTCCAGAAAGTCACATATCTCTTTAGATCTAATATGATTTACATTCTTTGAAAAGAAAATCCTCGATTTGGAAGCATTAACTCTTTGTCCCGACACTTCACAAAAATCATCAAGAATAGCTTTTACTACTCCTGCTTGCTCCATATCTGCCTTAGCAAATAAAATAAGATCATCAGCAAAAAACAAATGAGAGATTGCTATACCCATTTTAGATATGTGAAATGGTTGCCAATCTTTATCATTCACAGCTGTTTGAATCAAATGGCCAAGTTTCTCCATAGCAAGGACAAAAAGATAAGGAGATAGTGGATCCCCTTGTCTGACCCCGCGTGTGGGTTTAAAAGAGCCAGCATCAGCACCATTCCACAAGATGTTCATTAATGGTGTGGACACACATTTCTGAATAACTTTCTGAATATTCTCCGGAATCTCAAGCTCCCTCAGACAATCAAAAATAAAATTCCATTGGATACGATCATAAGCTTTCTCCAAGTCAATTTTAATTGCCATAAAACCATTCTTCTTCCTCATATTTCGCATAGAATGAATAATTTCCTGAACCAGGATAATGTTATCAGAACTCTGCCTCCCTTTTATGAAACTACACTGATTTGGAGCTACAACACGTGAAATAATTGGTTTCAATCTATTTGATATTATCTTTGTAACAATCTTATAAATCACGTTACAAAGACTAATGGGTCGAAGATCTTGAATAGTTTGAGGGATAGCAACCTTTGGAATCAATACTATTTGCGTCCCATTAATATGCTCTATTAAATCTGGCTTCTCAAACATGGATAAAACCAACTTCACAACAGAACCACCCACTGTCTCCCATTGGCTCTGGTAAAATAAAGGATTCAAACCGTCAGGACCCGGGGCTTTCAAAGGACCCATATCAAAAAGAGCTTTTTTGACCTCCACTTCATTTACCCCTCTTCCCAACATTGAAAGAGAGTTCTCATCAATCCTAGGATATGTACACCCATAAACTAATGAACCATTATATACCTCTGATGAAGTGTATAAGTTCTCAAAGAATCTCCTACCCATCTCCATAATTTCATCAGGATCATAAGACCACTCTCCTGACTCCAACTTCAAAGATAAAATTTTATTTCTGCGACGTCTCCCATTAGCTATCACATGAAAATACTTTGAGTTACGATCTCCCTCATTATACCACTTCGTTCTAGAATACTGCATCCACATAACTTCCTCTCTAATTAAAATCTTCTCAAACTCACTCCATAGTTCTCTTTGCGTCAACTCTAGAGATGAAGAGCAACCCATGCGAGAAATAGTATCATTTAAAACATCCAGCTGCCTCAAAATTCTTTCTTTAGACCTTTGAATATGCCCAAAGGTCTTTCTATTCCAAGCGGATAACTTCTTGGTGAATAAAGAAACAGAAGAATTCCAACTATCATTAATCTTCCAATTATTCTGTACAAAATTTGGAAAATCCTCATGCAAAACCCAAGGAGCAAAAAATCTAAATGGTTTGTAAACTTTCTCATAATTTTTCAAAATACTCGTATCCAGTATAATCGGAGAATGATCTGATTTATATTTCGGCAAATGAACAATATGAGCATCAGAGAAAAATTCATACCATTTTGATGTAACAAACACTCGATCAATTCTACTTTGACTTGATCCTCTTCCCCATGTAAACCTTGGACCCGAAAATCCAATATCAACCAAATCATTAGACAAAACCCAATTTCGAAAAGACACATCAACTCCTCCACTGCTCTGAGAGGAATTATTTCGATCTTCAGGACAAGTAACTGCATTAAAATCCCCCATTATCATCCATCTATCTTCCTCCGGGTTGCATATGGAATTAAGACTAGACCATAAAGATCTCCTCAAAATCATGTTCGGATGACCATACACCAATGTAACAAAAAACTCATTCCCAGTACCAACATCAATCACACCATGAATAAATTGATCCCCCGTGGTCAACACTGAGAATTTTGTTTCATCATCCCAAAACAACCAAATCCCACCACTGAATCCCCTAGCTTCCACAATATGCATATTAGGCCATCCCAACTTACGCGCTACGTTTCTAGCTCTTGACCCAGGTTGCCGAGGTTCCAACAAAGCCAACAAATTAACACATTTATTCCTGCACAAATCTCCAAGAAAACGGTGAAAAGGAGCACCTCCCGCTCCCCTAGAATTCCATGACATAAAAATCATAAAAAAGATATATATACAAAGAATGGTACAATATACGACTTCAAGAAGACATGACAACATCATGCATATTATCATCTCCCACAAGTATCTCGACATCATCAACAACTCCAAGGACCCCATTACTTAACCCAAGCACAATATCTTTCAAAGGCTTTGTTGTATGCACTAGTGCTTTATCAATAGCCCCAGGATCCATTAAATCAAAATTATTCTTTTGAGTAATACAAGTAGGGCGCCTACTCTTGTCCAGAACATCCTTAGACACAATTACATCATTCGGCACACTAGGAAAGGAACAAGAAGATGAAGATGACCCTATCAACATTTGACTCCCCTGGACCTTTCTTTTTATCATATTATTTATATTTATTGGGCATGAAAGTTGGCTCCCTCCACTCTTCAAAGATGCTTCAGCTTGCTTGCCTATTTTCTTTTTCCCCAGTGACACATCACGTTTTATCTCACGTGATTGGGGATTTTTAGAGACTCGACGATGTGTATCATAGACAACAATATCTTGCTTCTCCATAATTTGTTCAACTGAATCTTCTACATTCAAGGCAACAAAACGAGATCCCTCAACAGCTCCTACATTCTTGGCAATCACCCTACTTTCATGCTTACTGTTAATGACTGGTTCAAACCTCGTACGATTCTCTTTTTGTGTCGTCGACGTGACCATCGTTCTTTGCTGCCGACGACGAGGAGGAACTACCATCCACTCTCCAAATTCATTGGACTTATTTTCATGAGGATTAGCTACAAACTCTGACTCCTCTTCATCTACATTATAATTCGACGACACACCCATATCCTTCCTTACCTCTGTCGTATCATTCTTCTTGAAAGAACAACTCCTCATGTCATGACCATAGCGACCACAAGAAAAACAAATTGAATGAAGTCCTTCATAAACCACCTTCTTCTCTATTCCATTAATCAGAATAGCTGGTAACAAAGGACGACTCAAATCAATCTCGACACATAATCTTGCAAACCTCCCTTTCGATTGGCGTAACGTATTGGAATCAATCTTTAAAACCCTACCTATTTGACTTCCCACCATATATAAGATACCCTCCTCATAGTAATCCACCGGAAACTTCGGAATACGGATCCATGCCGCAATTTTTGAAACTTCATTAGCATCCGGGTTAAAGTCAGACTTCCATGGTTGAACAGCAAGATAATGCTCCATGATCATCCAAGGACCCTCTGTCAAGGCAAAGTCATAATCCTCCTTGCTATGTAATCATCCAAGGACCCTCTTATTTTTTTAATTTCTACAAAACATTCCCTATTGTCCTAAATTTATTTTAACACGACTTTTTTTTATAGAGGTTAATATTGTAAAATATATTAGTATTAAGTTATGATATATTTGGTGCATTTTTAGATTATCCATTAGTTTATATATCAAATATTAGTTTCCAGAAAAAAGTTGGTAAATCAATTTATAATTAATTTTATTTGTTTGTTCAAGATTTTCTAAAAAAGTCAACCACATGTTATACTCCTATTTAGGACCAAAATAAGTATTTCTCAAGGGGTTATAGTGTACTCACTCGTTAATATTAGTTCTACTAAACTACTAGTATTATGAGACCTATTTTAATTTTGATTAGATAAAAAATGTTAATTGAGTTAGTTGGTTTATTGCTTTTGCTTATATTCACCCTCCCTTCTATCCTTGTTTATTACTACCTCCGGTCCTAAATATAAGACCTAGATAACTTTTTTTTGGAAAGATTAAGGTTGCGAAATAGGCTATTAAATCATGACATATTTGATATCTTTTAGATTATCCATTAGCTTATAACTAAAATAAACTAGTCTAAGAGAAAAAATTAGGTAAATCAATTTATAATTAACTTATTTTTTGCTTTTTTTAGGATTTTTCAAAAAAGTCATCTAGGTTCTATATTTAGGACCGGAGGGAGTATTTTTTTTTTCCGACCTGAATCCTTGTTTATTATTTATTAATGAGAAGTCTGTTTAGGAATATTTTAGGGACAATTGAGAAAAAATAGAAAGAGTTTTAATATTCAGTACTCCTTCATTTTAAAATACAGACTCAATTTGATTAAGGAAGTGAACTTGTACAGTTGTACCTAATAATAGGATAGGTTTCTATTTTTCTTAATGTTTCCTTAAATTATCCCTAATGATAATCCTTGATAACTACAAGAGAGGGTGGATGAGAATAAAATAAGTGAGTAAGCATTTTAGTTATATATTGTGATTTTAACCAATTTAACCACCATTTTAATCTAATGACATTAGGTAAATGCCTTATAAGTAGGACCGAATAAGATATTTAAAAGGGTTAAGTATCATCTACACCCTCTGATCTATAAGACCTATTTGGGGGTATTTTGGGAAAAGTATGACATATTAACTAATTTAATTGTCATCTTTAATCTAATTAAATTAGATAAATATGTAATATATTTATTGGAGTAGTAAGACCATAGCGATTTCTGATAAGAAAAAAGACCATAGTGATTATCATGCTATAATAAATGTTAATGTTAATAACCTGTATGAAAGAAAGTGAGAGAGTTTTTCTATTTTTAAAAGGAGCTCTACCTTGAAAATCTTACAAACAACTGTTATCAAACATTAGTCTACAATATTAGAACTAATTGAACTTGAGATGGACATACGGTCATAAACTTGAGGTCTTTTTTTCAATTTTGTCAATTTTTGTCTAGTCTACTTTGCATTTCTTTTTAGTTAATATATAATCCAATTATGCACATAAATTTTCTAAAAGAATCATACAACATATGCTATAATCAAGTCGTTTATTGGGCTTCATTAGTTCAGCCGAATTAGTCGATTGGGCCTTTGAGGTAGTGATTAAATGTGAAGTTTATATACACATTCTACAACCTAAATGCTTGGCAATACAAATACACCACTTTTCTATAAATAAATTATTGAATCGAACTGTAATTTTTGAACGGATAAACACAATACAGTCCAAGATTCACCAATCAATACCCAATTCTCTTGATAGAAAGAGTTTCTCAATGTATTTGATCAAAGGTGCTGATGCCGTTACATAACTTTGCATGTGGACCCTTGCTGATGACTCTGTACCAAGAGGAAAAGGCATAGTAAATAAATAACTTCACAAAGTAATAAAAAAATAACTTCACAAAAAAATTAAATAAAACATGCAATTTTCAATTATCCAGCACGGAGGGAGGGAGGGAGAGTAATGGAACCACAGTCCACAAGTAACAAAGGCATTGCTAGCAAATCAAAAGAATTTGGTAATTTTTCTTTTGCTAAAAGAAAAAAGGATACTTCGCTGATTGAATTATGAGTAAAGGCAGCAATAAAATAGAATTCACATTATTTCAGTGAAAAATAGTATTCATATAATGATGCGGAATCAAAGCCAGCCAACTGACACCTGACTAATAGAATGAGCATTAGGAAAACGGGATCATCAAGGAGAACTTGAAGAGCTTTCCTTGGTTTTGAATATCAATGTGAGGTCCAATGATTGGTGAACAGTCATAGTTCGGAGGATTACAGAAGGTAAGTTCGTCTTCATGTGTGTGCCTAAGGTTTTTCATTCCTAAATACTTGTGTAATTGCTTCCTAGAATCCCATTTGAAGTTTTACAGTTCCAGATAAATAGTTTCATAATGATAACCGTTCACCCAAATCCAAGTTTGCCACAGTAAGTTATATGAGTTAAGTTTAAAGTCTTTCCAGAACAGTTATAGACCTTTCTGAGTTTTCTCTCATAAACAATGCACATCATTTTATTTTATGAGAGAATTGGTATCTCAACACCTCTACTAGAGGTTATGAACATACAACCAAGGTCTGTGGGTAAAAACCGCATTTTAACAAGGATGCCTCCCTTTGCAATCCATACAAATTTAGCAGATCAAAACTAGAGTAGGGAGCTCAAAATTTAATGTAAAACCCCAAACAAATAGTTGCTAAATTATCTTCCACCAAGTCTATTACCTTCTCTCCCCTAGTTCATTGCCTATTGCACATTGAAGTCCTTTTCTGAATTTAAATCTGAACTAACATGCATGCAAACTTTAACCTACACTCACCATCCTCATTGAGTCTACTCAAGAGTTGTTGCTTTGTAGGAAGGGCGTACATCCCAGCGGCAACAGCCTTCCTAATTACCCAACCATGATGGGGAGCAAATACCTCTGCATAAGCCTTGGAAGCTGGATCCTTGAGGGAATTGCCACTGCAAAAAGACAAACAGATACTGAGCTCACACACACACAAACAAGTGCAACTTATCCTTTTACATGTGCATCATATTATACAAAAAGGTACTCTAGTGTAAAAGGAACTGTTTGAGGAAAAGACAAGCTGACGGTATATTAAGTTCAAATTGTTCCTCTATTATATTCAATGAATTTTGAAGAGGCCAAAAATTTCAAACCCAATTTAAAAAGTGATTATCCCCGTAGCTGGGAATGAATGAAGCATAACATATACTTCTTCTGGTCCTAGATATATTAGACTTAATTGACTTTTTTGGAAAATCCTAAGTTACTTGTAAATTGATTCACCTAATTTTTCCCCTTAAATATGTCATAGTTAACTAAACTATTATGCTTCCTTAATCCCTCCAAAAAAAAAGGTCAACTAGTTTTTCCATCCACTACTAACTTCCTTCCTTTCCTTGCAATTGTAGCAATATTTCAATTCTTGCACAAAAGCATTGTGAAAAGAGTGGAATACGTACTCTGTAACCAAAATGTGGTCAAAAAGCAGCCTGACCATGTCAAGTCCACGCTTCACTCTAAGAAGATTTCTTGTATGGCTACCTCCTCTCCTCACACTATTAGCCTCCACGTCCAGCTCAATCATAGACTGTAACGTCTCAATAGACTTTGATGCCTCAACTAGATCATCAACCTGTTATCATTATCAAACAATACAACAAATGAATTAAAACTATACAAAAAAAAAACTCATTTTTTATTAAAAATCAGATTTTTAATGAATGTAAAAGCAGAAAGAAATGCATTTGCAGATGAAAATTACGGAAATGACCTTGGCGACGTAATCCATCTCGGCGAACTTGAAGGCGATGCCGAGGCAGCCAAAGAGAGGAGAGACGAGAGAAGAGGCGCGAGAGAAAGAGGCCACCTCCACATCTGATCCTTCACAATTTACAGTTTCTGCTAGCTCTTTGAAGGCATCCGATATTTTCCGAAGAGGCTTCGCTTCCAACGACGAATCTCCCATCTTCGTCTTCTTCTTCTTCAAAGCTTCGCTGTAAATGCAAGCTAGTATTTCTTTATTCGCCTATGGCAATACAATTATTGGGCTCCTACTGGGCCTTATATTCGATAACATATATGGGCTCTCTTAGGCTCAGCCCTTGTGTAATTTTTTATACTTTTTTTTTTTTGAAATTTTATTTCATTCATTGTATTAATTTGATTTATTTATAATTTATGTCATAACTCAATTTAATATCATGAGTTTTAATATTTTTTTTTCATTGTCTACTACATTGATTTTTTGCTATAAATGTGTGATCTTATTGGATCCCATTCAAAATATGTCTAAATTATGTAAATGAGTGGGTTATGAATAGTACATTGCTATCTTCAAATGTCAAAAGTTGAGTGAACAAGTTTGTCTTTTAAACACTAAATTTGTTACTCAAAATAGAAAGTTTTGGTAAATATATTCATGCTTAACAGGTCTTTTGGTAATTCTGCACCTTTTTATTTTAAATTGTGTCATTTGCAACTTTGACAATGGTTTATTAGTAAAAAATCACACCTTAAACCCTTATCTCTTTGTAATATCATACTTTTCTTTCCTATTCAAAAATGTCATTTCTCTTGAGATGTTAACACACTAATAATCTGCAAGTATAATTCAATATCGTTAACATTTCAAGTGGCAGTGGTATTAATGTTCTGTTCTTAACATTAGTGTGTTAACATCTGGCTAATTTTGAATGTGATAGCGTTGAAGAGAAATGAATTTGTTTTTCAGCTTTAGAAAACTAGAGGGTTATGATGAGAGGTGAAATTAGAATTTTCAATTAAAAATATATTTGAATAAATACCACGTGAAATTTAAGCGGGAAATCTTAGAAAGTTTTGTCATCAAAATAGAATGACAAGAAAGTCGACCACTTGAACGTTGCATGGATGAAATAAGAAGCGGACATGGCCCAAAATGTACGCTGCATAACTGTGGGGATTGCAGCCCCAACACATAGCTAAACAATCTGGCCCAAAAAAGAAAAGGTGGAAATGCACGGTGTTTTTGTTTTGTTGTATTTATGTAAGGTTGCTATCTCTACTATCGTCACACCATTAAGAGCATCACCACACACTTCAGCTTGTAAGGCCATCTCTTCTTCCTAGCAGGTAATGCCGAAATCTTTTCCAACAGTTCAATGGCTATGCACGTCATGGCTCATCGGTTTAAATTGGTTGTTTATGAAGACATTCTCTTGTATCCCTCATTTTATCCGATGTTATTGAGTTGTATATACTCCTGCTCTTTCAAACCTCGTGGAGTGTATAATTTGACTGTGTTGCACTTGATTTAAGATAGAACAAGCATTTTGGTTGGTAAAAAGCTCAGTCTTTTGGTTATACTAACTTCATCTTACCTGCTGCTCTTATTATAACACACGGGCCAACAATTCTTATAGACCAATGGAGTTGGGGAAAAACATTTAATTTGTTATATAATTCAAGTAACTTTCAAGTAATAAATTCCATTGGTGGATATAATATTGAAAATTACCTAATTTTGTCATAATTACCTAACTTATAGGTCTTATATTTAGGACGAAGAGTATCTTATACTCTCGTCTGTCATAAATATAAAACCACTTTCAAAATTTAATTTTGTCATAATTATAAGACTTTTAGCCACTTTGTTTCATATATTTGTCTACCTTTTCTCAAAACACCTATATGTATATTTTAGAATATTTGCGCCGATTGTGTGTCTTTTTAATTTAATTTGAGATTAATTACATGTGATATTAACTAATTTGCTATCTTCCTAAATTTCTCTAGAAAAGTGAAATTGGTCTTATAATTAGCACATGATGGAGTACTATATTAGTTACTCTCTCCCACTGCCCATACAAGTTACATGAAAAAAATGATTAATGTGCCTTGTAAACTAACATTTGCTTTGTAAAAAATTTAACAAATTTGTTTTTTTATGCATTATAAACTACTTGTTTTAGATGTTGTGTAAGTGTGCGTGTGTTTATGTGAATATGTTGTTATGTGTTTCTGAAATTTGGGACTTAAACTAAGCGATGACCCATAGCTCAATTTGTAGATTTATATGTATCGTTTATGGTATTGTTAAATAAAATGTCAAAGGAAAGGCAAAGAGTGTGAAGATTATGTTGGAGAAGAATGAAGCACGTTCCAATTAATTACTATAAATTTTGGAATGAACATTCCTAGTCGAGTTGCAGGTTGCAACACTATCACACTCAACAACACCATCTAACACTCACAAACCCGAGAGATGCTAAAAAATCTCCCATCTACGAGACTACAACCAAACCCATCCTTTGACAAATCACCATATACACATATTACACTGTTGATCAGAGTACATACACGTAATATCATATTCATATATACCTCGAAAAAAACCAAAAATAAAAAAAGAACAGTTGGTTGAGGATCAGCTCAGCTCTGCTCTGCTCAGCTAAGATTGATCTGAAGCGGCAGCTAACTCAAAGTCCCCAACTCATTTGGGCACTTCGGTGCTAGTAACAGCTTGAGGACAAAGAAGAAAGAGTGGTGGCAGATGAAGTTCTAGGAGAAGGAGACATATGTTTCAACACAACAGTAGGCAAAACGCTTGTCTTTCTTCTTCCTTCCTCTTTTATCAATTCTCCTCCAAACATCTCTAGCTTGTCCCCATTTGTGTTCTCCACCACTCTCTTCCCCTTAAACAGTATTGATTCTACACTCTTCTGCCCCAACATTTCCTCTGCAGCTGCCAACACATCCGACGACGTCGTTTTCCCCTCTCCCTTCTTCGCCCCCATCACCCCATTTGACTGTATCCTCACATAATTCCCTGCACCACTCTCCACGAAAGCCATCGATACAGCTTGATCAACCTGCACACATTTTTTAAATAAATTAGTTCCATATATCTTTAGAATATCCATATATAGCAATTATTACACTACCAACCTTTTCTTCTTTATATTAAAAAATTGTACCCTAGTGCTATATATGTGGAAGGATTAGGTGACACACATTGATGACCCATTACTCTAACCACCACCCCTTTATTTGTTGCATTATAATCATCTTTTTCATTTCCTCACTTCATTTTTTATAAAAATTTAATATAGTTTTACAATGAAATAAAAAAGAACATAAATTAAAATTGAAAGCATGAAAAGACTGGTGACAAATGCAGCACTCAAAATTAACTGATGAGAATATTTGTAGAAGTTAGTGGTAGTATGTGCATTTCCTCACTTCATTATTCCCCCGGCTCAAAAAGGAGAAAATTTTACTTAATTATTTTTTTTATCAGAAAAAATTATACTTAATTCCATTATTTCCATATTTGACCGTTTGATCATCGTAAGTTTAGCGGGAAAGTAAAATATAATTGACTTTTTCCACCTTTTTTATAGAGCGAAATTTCATGTTTAAATTTTCTAAACTAAAGAAAGTCAAAGGTTCCTATATTTATGCAGGATCCGAAATAATTACATAATAAGTCTGACATTAAAAGACCGAGCTATAAATTAGGCAATATAATGTTCAAAATGTGTTATGTTTAAACTTATATGTGAGAGAAATATGAGCCTAACATGCACACATAAATACAATTACTCCTACTTCATATGGAAAAAAATAATTCATATTTCATTTCAATTTAAAAAAAGCTTACCATATCGGAAGCTCCTTCTCCGGCGATTTTGACGAAACCAGAAGTGGACAATTTAGGTTCAACGGCGTTAAACACCGACTCTCCGTTACCGAGAGAGAGGACAAGCAAATCGGAAACGCCGTTACAAAACGGAAACTCGAGCTTATTATTCAAAACGTGAGTGATAGCAGCAGCCGTTGGATTATTCATCGCGATTCCCCCATCAACGGCCAAGATCTTCGTCCTCCCATCAATAGACCTAATCTCAACGGACCCCACCGAAGCAGGATCCGCCGACGTGGCAACACAAACATCCCTCATCTTAAAATCGTAGCCGTCCAATTCCAGCGCGTCAGCGCGGGAAAAAACAAACGGCGATCTCGTAACGAGGTCGTAGCAGGGGATTAAAACCGGCTTTAATGTATCCTTCAACGTACTCTCCCCAAAAACCTTCCCAAACAGCTTCTCCACTTTCGCCGCCTTAGACGACGGCGACACCACTCGCCGGAGAATCCCCTGCCGTCGCCGGAAAATTACTCTGCGGTTGTCAACCAAGAACTTCAACGCCTCCTCAGCTGAGCACACCGGCGAGCCGTCCTTTCCTCGGGTGAAGAGCAACGCCGCGAGGATGCCGCCGGCGCCGGCGCCGGCGGCGACGTCAAAAAAGTCGGCGATGGTGGCCTTAGCATTTCCGGACTTGCGGCGGAGGCAGGACTCGAGGTGGACTAAGGATTTGGCGGCGATGATGCCGTCGGTGGCGGCGGCGCCGTCAATGCTGAGAATTCTGACCTTGCCGGAGCTGAGTGGTTTGGCGGATTGTGGAGGAGTTTGGGAAGTTTTGGCGTCGTTGAAGAGAAACTTGTTCTCTAAGATGGAGAAGATTTCGTAGGTGAGCTTGTCGACGTGGAAGGTGGAGTCAATGTTGGATAGTGCCGCCATTTTCGCTGTTATTTTTTAGAGAGAGAAAGTGAGGAGAGAGAGGGAGGGAGGTTTATGAGTGAAGAAGATTGGATGAAGAGAAGAGGAAGGAGAAGGAGGGGTATATATATAGGGAAGGAATGGAAGGGAATTGAGAAATGAGAGTGATAGTGATTGAGATCATCAAGGAACATTCCTATGGTGGAGGTGTGATTATCAAGGAAAAAATCACACACATTGACCCAGATTTTTTTATTTGGCAATATCTTAAATTTGTATTTTATACTATGTAGGGGGGAAAATCAATCTTAAATTTATATTTAGTTTGATAACTAAAAAATTAAGAGAAAATTACAGGTAAAACCTCACAAACCTCAAAGTCCGTTATAAAACATTTTAACTACCGGTTGAGTATAAATATTAACGCCTCAAAATATTTAGTCATTTACGGCCTGATTGTTAGGAGGGAACTGAATTCAATGAAAGTGTAGGTGGAAGTGGAATGGAAGTGGAAGTGAGAGTGAAATTGATTTTTAAAGTTTGTTTATTAGGTTGGAGATAAACATGGAATTCATTAATATAAATATTATGAAACATAAATAAAATAAACAGAAGATGAATTAAAAAAAACTTTTTTGACCATAATTAAAAAACAATAAATAAAAATATCATATCCTAGATTTTTGCATAAAGAATAAATTCACGTATAAAAAATCAAATTACTTTCACTTCCATAGAAGTAGGATTAATTATTATATAAATTTAGGGAAGGGTAAAATATCCATTAAATTAATTATTTGGGATAAAATTGTCAAAAAATATTTCACTTCTATTGATTTCAAATGAGTTCTGAACTTTTATTAAGGAAGTGAGTTCCACCATTTTTGGAGAATTGATAATTCCATAGAAGTATAATCCACTGTAACAGACAACCTTATTTTCAATTCCACCTCAATTCCGCTTTCAAGGCTTCAGTTCCCTCCTAACAAATGGGACGTTAGATTTTGAAATTTAGAAGACATTCTTATGTCGTTCCCCAACAAATAATGTTAAAATATAAAGTTTCATTGTTGACTTTAGTATAAACCCTTCTATGAATTTGTTGGCAAAAAAAGTTCTATGAATTCAATGTATCACCATCACTTGTATTATGGCTAACTACTATAACTTAACTCCTTTTTGAGTATATATTCTTAACTCCTTTTTGAGTACATATTTTAATTTCATGTGTAATGTTCTGGAAAAAATCAATTGCTCGATACTTTTTTAAGAAATTGCATTTTACTTATTAATATTTTCTAGAAGATGTTCATAATTTATTGGTATGGATTAAAAGATGTCCATGTGTATGAAAATACAATAGGCTTGTGGTTAGTCGAATCACTAATGCATCATGAATATGTTAACATACGGATTTCTTCTAATTTTGCCAATATTCTCTATTGGAGAAAAACTCAAGATAATTTCTAACTTTGAATGGCAACAATATGGCTGCCTTTTGACAATATAGGTATTTAGGTGTAATTTTTTCCAAAAGGCAGTTGGCACAAAAACTATATTTTTTATGTGAAATTCAATTTTAAATTGAAGTGATTGAAGTCGTGGAGGGGATGTTCGGGGGAAGTTGGGGGATGGGAGGGAACTAATTTAAGTTAAGGAGACATTCTACGCAAGAAAAATGCGTTGATGGCAGGGGGAAAAATTCTAAAAAAGCAAGGATGGACCAACTTTAGTTGTTGCAACTACGAATTTAAAATTTTGGTGGTGGGAATAGTCCTTATTTCAGTACCTTTACATATTAGTACTTTCCTTTCTTTTATTTTTTTTACTATCCATGTTCTCTTTATTCGTATGCTTTATGGTGAGCATGCATGTTTTAAAATTTAGTGGAGGGAAGGTTAGTCTTGACCAATGACTAGTGTTTTGCATTGTTTTCTTCTCATGTATCTATCAACTGAGCAAGAAAGTTCCTAGCTAGCTATATACACTAGTTTAATTTAATAATGCTGCTCTCTCATGAGTTTCTCTTCATCTATATTTATGTTATTTATGAGGAGTGGAAGTGCTCAGAATAATTTAATTAAATCTCGTGAATTTTGTACTGATCAGTTCTGTCTTCAATGGGGTAATAAGTTCAGGCATTTTTTTCTTTTTGCAATTAGGACCCCATTAAGATCGAATTCAGAATTGAAGTTGGTGGCACTCAAATGAGTTGTAAAAAGTGAAAAAGAGATAAAGCATAAAGGTTTCAACGGCTAAGTCGTTCCCAGTTTTTGCACTAAATAATAGAGACATTCGGTGTATTTTTTTTTTAAAAAAAAAAACTAAAGATGAGGTAAGTGAGTTTTGGGGGAAGTAAGTTGTAAGTAGAAGTGAGAAAATAAAAATGTCGGCGGAAGGGGAAGGGAGGAAGGAGGGTCAGAATCAAGGGAGGGCATACAAGATCCCTGTAGGACCCTCCCCTCCAGATCCCTGCCCCTCTCCTTTCCTTTTCCACCATTCCCCTCCTTCACAAGATTAAAATATCTTTTCTTAAATTAATTTTACCATTTCCAAACACATGTTCTTTATACAGATATACTTTTTTTTTATCATTTTTATAGAGATATACTTAATCCAGTGTTTTAAAAAAACTTTCAGAAAATAAAATGAGTTACTAATTAATTGATTTACCTAATTTTTTTCTTTAAACTAATTTATTTGACCTATAAATTAATAGGTAATTAAAAAATATATAAAATTTGTGATAATTGCTAACATATTTTAATTTGTTTTCTTAATATCTCCTTAAAAAAGTCATCTAGATATGATTTTTAAGACTCAAGGTAATATATTCTAATACTAGATACAATTATCTTATATGCACATCATATCAATTATCTTATAATTGAATTGGGTTTTTAGTTTTATCAATGTTTTATAATCAGATACATATGGTTTATATATCTAGAATCGGGATAAATAATAACTTAATTTAAGTCATAATAACAAGTGAGTGTTGAATTATTTGATATATTTTGTATAGGGTGTGATCATTTTTATGACAAAATGACTCGAGCTAGTTGAAAAAAAGGATGAATTTCTAGTTCCTTCAATTAAATATCAAAATAATTTATGTGAAACCTGTCTATTACACTAATGATAAACAATTTATAAAAAAAGGCTGTCATTCGTTATGCTAGAACTTCTCATTTTCACTACACATTGTAATCTTTTTTAGCAATTCCTTTCATTCCTCTTCATAGTCCAAGATAATTTTTATCCCTTGAATGTAACAATGAGTACTTGAGTAGTATGTATGCCACTTACCTATCCTACCCTATCCTAACCTTATCCTATCCATGGATCACACTTTAAACAAAAAGTCACAAACAAAGGATGCATAGAGTGCTGCCCTCCATCATTTCTCCTTAAAGAATAGAGCCTTCCAAGAGGTGAAGAGGATAACAATGTGGTTGGGCAAGTAATATACCAAATGAGAAGGGATAGAGGAGATCAGCAGCGGTAAAAAGAGTTGACCTCTCACTCCAACAAGAAATAAATAAAGATCAATTAATGATAATTAAATCCTTACTTAAAATGTTTACAACAAATAAACTGCTTTGCTTTGTAGCCCTGTTTCTTTGCCTAATGTAGCCCTTGTCGATGAGCCTGAGTTGTACAAAAGATGGCTGAGTCAATGAGTCGTAAATACAAACATTCAGGCTGTAATTTTGATTCATTTTAAAGCATGCATAACTTAATTATAGGTCATTTATTTTGTTGGCTACATTTTTTTAATAAAACTACAGTCGTCCGGACTGTACTCAACCTTCTCCCTCCCTACCGTACCATCCCTTTGTACAGTTGTATGTACCCACCTCCTGTGACCCTGCCTTCCTTCTTCCTTCCTCATCCTTCTCACTTCCATCTCATAACATTATCCCCCTTTCTTTTTATATCATTTTTGTATATTAATATGGTAGTCAAGTAATGCTACAGCCTGTCATTTTTTCTTTGTTTAATCAAATGAATTGTAGAAAAAAAAGACCAGGCCTATATATAGAAAGATAAAAATCTAGATAAACCATTTCACCCTCTTCAGTCTCCTCAATTTTCCATTTTTATGAATATTTCCCATTTTTATATCTTGAATTACAAATAATTATTTAGAAAGATATTTATTATGCTAATATTACTCTACACGTATTAAGAAAATTGATTCCAAGACCATGTATAAACTGTTATGATGTCAGGATCTAATAACATCACAATAGGTTAGCTGCACCCACACGCACACGCACAATTTACAATTTAGTAAGCATAGAAGACGAGAACCCATAAAATTCATCTGAATTTCCTAGACTTTTGTGTGTCATTGTTTGTAAATAGAGTTAAAAATCATTATAATCTTCTCTTAGTTGTTTCAATTTTTAGTCAACAGGTTGGGACAACAATTTATGGATCAGTGGTTCAAATGAAAGTGAGACTGACTATTTAAAATAATATACTTTAATTAAAAAAATACAAACATGTAGAAATATAACTCTAAAAGACAGTATATATAGTTCCACTGAAAAAGGTAAATAATTAGATAAAGAGATATTAACATATAAATAGATAAAATATTCTAGTATACATTACACATAATCTTTCAAAAAAGAATTAATAAAATACAAATATAATACGTGTTCTATCGAAAAATTATATAAAATCTAATGTGTTCAACCTATTCAAGACTTTTAACTGAATTAGCCATAGAATCGGTTCACTACTGGTAATTCGCTAGTATGACCAGATAACCTAGTTGAGATTTAATACAGTGATTCCAATTAAGTTGTGTGTGTGTCTATATACACACATAGAAATTTGTGTAAGTTAAAAGAGGTGTACTTAGAGAGAGCAGGGAGGTGGGGTGAATGAAAGGGACTAAACATGACACGACCGTGGCTTGAAACTGACCTCATATAAGGTCAGTTTCTCCCACAGGTGTTGATATCTTTCCCCCACAGGTGTGTGCTTCTCCCTTCATCTCCTCCACCGCCCCTACTATATTATTTTTGTTCTCCTTTTTTTATTTCACATTTTTCGTTTGCCTAAATCAATCCAACTATATGAATTTATCACAAAATATCTCAAACTTCTCTATAAAAAATTACAGTAGTAGAATTGGTACATTTCCCTCCTGCTAGAGAAAGAAATTATTAAAAGCCTCAATATTAAAAGACGACCCAATTTAAATCTTGAGTAGATTATATGAAGAAGTCTTTAATATAATTAATAAATACTAGTAGTTTTACGTCAAATAAATAGGAGCCGGGTTTAGTGAAATAAGTTTGTTTCCCACGGCATGATAAAACAAGGTTTGAACTCGTGTTGAGGGAGATATTCACATTTAATACCTGAAATTACCTGAAAGTAATTAACTCAAATAGGGTGGTTAAATTTCCAATATGATGATGATTATCTAAGGAAAAAGAGGAAGAACCATAAATCTTGGAGTGATTTTATGAACATGGTAGAGACTAGAGAGGGTCAAAGAGAATCATAAACTATCACCAGACATCTACCAAAGAGGAAGAACCATAAATCTTGGAGTGATTTTATTAAAGCAGCTAAGGGAAATTAAAAGGGTGAGTTGACACAGATTCCCGGGGAGTGATTGAAGATTTACTATGGTGGTCTCTGGATGGGCCATGGGGTCCTTATATTCAATATGTGACTGCAGAGAATCATAAATTATCACCAGACATCTACCAAATAGTAACTATAGCGACCAACGAAGAATGAGAGAGACTGCAACCAAAAAATTAAAAGGAAAAGATAGAGAGACATGAACAAACTTGAAAGTGAAGTTTTTTTCTTTTGTTTTGACAGATTTTCTAACATCAAGTGATCCCTTAATTTACTTTTAATTCTCCAATATCATTCCTTGAATGGCGGATCATAATTAACAATCGTGATGCCACCCATTTGATTCATTCTCAAGTTAATCTGATTCAAGCGTATAAATTTTCGTGAGTTTAGTTTAAAACTCACCAGAGCGCACTTTAAAGCTTAAAGACATTATTTATATACATTTACAAATCACATATATACTAGTAAAGTGTTCATATTAGTAGCAAGATTAATTATTTGAATTTGTGCGCTTTTGAGATATAGACAACTAAATTCAAGCATAAGATCCTTAATCAATCAATAAATCAATTAATAAACTTGTGTCTGTGTGTGTGTAACAGTGTGAGGGGTATAGAGAGAGAGAGAGAGAGAGAGAGAGAGAGAGAGAGAGAGAGAGAGAGAGAGAGAGAGAGAGAGAGAGAGAGAGAGAGAGAGAGAGAGTTTAGTGTACAAATTAAATTGATGCATTGATTTGGTGTGTGTTAATTAATGAGATATGGAGGGAAATGTATAATAATAAAGAAAAGGGGTAAGTTTCGGGAGGGTTTCGGGCAAAAGCACCGACGATCAGGTACAATGTTCCAAATTAAAGAGAAGCTCACAAATAATATATTTGTTTTGAAAATATATATAGGTATGTGACCTGATTTGGAGAGGCCAATGTAGGGAATAGCAAGCTAAGTTAGCAACAATGTAAGCGGTTGGTGCGATTTAGATATTAGATTAAATTAGAGTTCAAAAATCCATCAGCATCACACACAGCCTTTCATCTTCATTCATTAATTTAAGACTTAGAAGCCAACATTTTTGCCACCTTCACTTGTCGGCCAAACACCCAATATAATCCAATCATTAGTTCGATTATACACTTAATTAATTAATTTGTTTTATTTTTAAATAATTACAAGTTTTTAAGCAAGAACAAGCTCTCTTATATGAATATATATTCCCTCTTCTGTCACCTTGATTCACTCGACAAACTGCCATTTGTGTTAGCTTTACTTATGATATAATGATGTGTTTAGCCCTTTAATCATTGAGGTTTAATTTGTTTCATATTTAATATTTGCTTGTCATGATAATGTCTGTACGCATTTCAGGGGGCCATTCTCTTAATTGTTTATCAGATTTCTTTTCCTTCTTTCTTTTAGATCTTTTTATTATTATATTCCCGCGACTCGTGAGAATCTCTCTTTTGCTGAATGCTTCTTTGAATAATTAACGTTACAAAAGCATAGTTTGAATGAATATAATGTCCATATTTACATCCTATAAATGTGTGTGCGGGCAAAAAGTTTGAATATCTTTTAGGATATGTAAATCACTGGCTAGATTATATTGGTGTGTTCTTATGTGAATTAATAAAAAAAAGCTTTTCTCTAGCTAGATCGACAGGTTCCGGCAAATTCAGATTTATTCTGATCGAATATTCGCTTTTTTCTCCTTGTTTAGATTGTGAATATGTGGCTTTGTTTCCCTGCTGTGGAAACTAAAGTATCATATGCTGTCTGATCCAATTGCGAAAAATCACAAGGAATAAGCAATAACCTAGTACCACAGTGAATGAAAAGCTCCTATATATGTAATGATTGAAAGGTTCGGTTCCATTTGTAATTTAAAGATATAATATAATGATAACCCTTTACTTAATGAAAATAAAAAAAATCACGAGGTTTCATTTATTGAGGATGAAGGGGAAACTTTATATTTTTCCTAAAGGAGGATTAAAGACGATCGCGCGCATGCATAGGATGGTTGATGACAATTGACATGAAGAAAAACGAGGAGCACTTAATAAAACTAATTAAAATAATTTTTTCTCCAATATTAGAGCATGTTTATTCTTCCATAGTAATATATATAATACCAACCAGTTTTATATTAGCAAGGCCCTGCTAACTAATTCAAAATTGGTATTTAAGTCAAATCACCACTTGCATTGGCCTTCATTCCTTTTAATTTCTTTTCTGGTGTCGATTTTCTTCATATGATATTCGAATTGAGCTACTTAAACTAATCGTGTGAAGTATTATTGCATAATACGTAATTTGTTTCTTTATGTTTTGGAGAAGAGTGAATGGATAATATTTATGTCATCAATATAAAGAGTAACGAAAAATACATTTTTTTGTTACCCAAGTATCCCACATGCGTGTCAAGTGAGACTAATCTCTCGCTGTTCTGAAGTCCCATATGGGGTAGACAACTAGCTTGTGAGTTTGCTTCATTCACAAGAATTAAAGAATGAACTTTCAATCATTTGCTTAAGGGACGAGAGTACTTACCACTCACGTCAACCCATTAGGTTAACGAAAAATATTTCATGACATAACACATATTATTGTTACTTTGATGCTGCATAGGAATAATTATGAAGTCATTGGCGTTTATGATCCGTTAAGATCGTTGCATCAATCAACGTTTTTCCTAGGAAAGAAAACATACTAATTAATTACTTATTTGTTACTGTCAACTTCCATCTCTTTCACAGACTATATTATGTTTCAGTATATAGTCAACAACGGCGACACGTTTTGAAAAGAATGAAACTTAATATATTTATTTTTTCAGCATAATGACAAATTAAAGAGTAGCTATAATGTATGGTTGTGTGTGTTGTCGTATACTCATCATATATCTTGAATTGATTTATTAAGCTGAGCAGGTGCATGGTTTATATATTTAAATGACGATCAAGAAGAAGCTTCTCAATTATAACAACAATTGTAGTAGTAAATAAAGGTTTCAATATGGAATTAGGGTGAAGAGGGAAGACAAGACAGAGCATAATAATGAAGGACAGGAATATGATCGAGGAAAATGATTAAGTGTTGGTGTGTGTATTGCGGGTATGATTAAGATAATGCATTACTTGTCGGAAGGCCGAGCAAAGGGAATCATAACTATAAATTAACATTGACGAACCACCCACGCCATATTATTTAATCACTCTAAATCTTATCTCTTAATTAACTACAGTCTGCACTCTTTTTTTTTAACAACAGTCTGCACTCTACAGGCAATATACTGTTTATTTATTAACTTCTACTGAAAATTTATTTGGCTCCGATTAATTAGCTGTTCTTGTTTGTTTTGATGCGGTCGTTGTTAAGTGAAATTTCTCATTTTTAATGCCCCTCGGTCCTATTGAAATGATAAAAGACTACACGAGAGTACTTTTTAATTAATATTTAAGCCTCCTAATTTAATTTCTTATATGAATATATAAGACAAACTCGATAATGTATGTTTTTTTAGTTTTTACGCAAAACATACTCAAATTATATACTCCCTCCGGTTATAAATATAAGACCTAATTGACTTTTTCTAGAAAATCCTTAAAAAAACAAAATAAGTTAATTATAAATTGATTTACCTAATTTTTTCTCTTAAATTAATTTATTTTACCTATAAACTAATGGATAATCTAAAAAAATATCAAATATGTCATCATTCAATAACTTATTTCGCAACCTTAATCTCACAAAATAAATTAATTAGGTCCTATATTTAGGACCAGAGGTACTATCTCATAAATAAGATGGGATAACTATCGATCAATGAAAATGGTCAAATGACCATATCTAGTCTCTCTCGCACACAACACGCACACATAAAGCTCTAATAAATATAAAATATGAAAATCTGTTATTAAATAATTACTCTAAAAATTCCTCATGATATATTATTTGTAATGACGGAATTCTGTTGATCATTTACTTTTTTTTTAGCGGAGCACTCCTTCCGATCCAGTCCTTTATATAAAACATACTTATAGAATTCCTATTGATCATAAACATATGATACCATTTTAATTCTTGTCGTGTTTTTCTCAAGCTACTCCTATTCTTACTCCCTAAATAAAAATAAAATAATAGATAGGATGAAATAAGAGGAAAAGATATAAGGAAATAAAAACACTTGCTATAAATTAACTAAGCTATTACCATCAGTAATAAATAATCATGTCATATCTCTAAGAGCGAGACAGTATATTGTTGCAATAACAATTTATTTATTTATTTTTAGAAATTGAGATAGAAGAGGGGTAGAGATGAATTAATAATTGGGGAGGGGGCATTTTAAGGTTTTGTAGTGTGTAAGGGAAGAGACAAAAAGGTAGTGGAATTGTAGATAGAGAGGGGGAAGCGTAGACATGTAGGAATTGAAAGAGAGAAAGAATGAAGAGGTGCACGTGTGGATGGAGGAAGAAAACAAGGTTGAATTCAATTTTTTATTTTAAAGAAAGAATTGAAAGAGGAAGATGAAGAATGAGAGAGGTGGATGAATATGGTGAGTAGATACAGTGTATTACTATAGTATTAGTAATGGAGGTAAGAGGTAGGGACCAACCAAACAAAGAAGGGACAGTGATCTCCCAAAAGAGATTTGGACGACCCGCCGACACACCCAACATCCTCCCTCCTACCCTTACTAGATCCTAATCCCTATTCTTAGTTTCACTATTCCTCCCACATTAACCCCGGCCCCTAACAACCACCCCTTTCTCAACAGTCAACCCACTTTATTATAACTCACCTTTTCATAACTGTGTATCGTCATACGTCAAGCAAAAAATTAGCTTATTCGGTTTAGGTATACAAGCTTCTCTCTTAATGTATGGACTCATGACAACTATATAAATAGATCATAGACCTTATTGTGTTTTACCAACTGAGAAAAGCCCTTTGGTGAATATTTCATGGCCAAAAGGTTTGCCTAAAATTAGTTCATCAAAAGTCCTCATTCAACTAGTCCGTACGGTGTTGTATTTAGCTTTCAAGTATAGATTATTATAGATCTTTTTTTTTATCAAAATAGATTCTTATAGATCTAGAAGACACATTTGGTAGATTAATTTAAACCCATTAATGTTTGAATTTGAAACGATCATATAGCTAATTAAAAAGGTTTAGTAGTGTTCAATAGCCGCACTGTGAAATTTCACTAGTTATATTAAATCAATATTGATCCAATTAGAAAAGAGATTGGTTCGTATTGACTTGGAGTTCAAATTCTAAAATATGAGGACTTCATAGGAGCACAATTTGCAAATAACTCTTTAATTAAGAAAATATACTCAAACCTTAGTAATTCATTCATGCATGGCTAATTCATCTAAACTTTCTTTGCATAAAAAATCAATAGCCAATCAGCCATACATTGTTCACAAGTTATAAAACAATACTAATTGTATTGTGATATATAGTGGGTGTTTATTCTATTGAGTAAAGGCACGTTGTAATTGTATAGTGGTGGTATCTAAAAAAAACATATCTTGCGGACGTAATGTATCTTTAATTTGTTTCGACCACCGTGTAAGTCCTCTGTGGGATAGGCTAATAATTCGCTACTTGGGACCTTTTATCATGATTTATTCTCGTTGCCTAGCTACCTTGATCCGCTGCTGTTGAACACACACAAGATTCATCACCACAATAAGGATAATGATAATTAATAACCCCACCATACCTGTTTTCAAGACAGAGGCTATCAACCATTTTGTCATTTCTCCAAAACATAAATTTTTTATCTTCTTTTTTATCTCCAATCGCTCTATAATTTCCACAAGCACAAATCTTTTTTTTTATCAAAACACAAGCACAAATCCTACTTAGGTAATTAATATTGGGCATATCAGCTTAATATATCTCATTTGATATCTCTGATTTGAGACTTAGCCAAATATTCTATTCTTCTTATTGTTAGATCGAATAATCTTCTGGTCATTGCGGAAAGTGGTTTACTCGGGCTAGATGAACATTGGCCCTCGAATGAATAGGCAAGAAGGAGCTTAGATGAACATTGGCCCTCGAATGAATAGGCAAGAAGGAGCTTTCGCTGCATTAGGATCATTATAGTTACCGTGATAGAGCTATACTGAGTTTTAAAAAAATGAGTTACGTTATTTTCATCAAAAAAATGAGTTACGTTATTCTTACTCATCATCAAATAGCGGGACATATTAATTTTATTTTATTTTATTTTATAAATTTATTCATGCCATTAACAATGAGCATATATTTTCTATGGCTCATGGGACATGTATTGTTTAAGAGAAATGCTGACTCGCTGAGTGGTACAGCCTACCACGTATCATTTATGATATTCATTGGTACTTCATATGTTTGGGATATATACACCATAGCATACCTTTCTCATGAGCAAATGGGGCTTTTCATAGATAAACGACTTAAATATGGGTGGGACATGAGTCAAAGAACTCCGAACTCTCCTACTTCACGTGATGATTTTTTTAACCGAATATAATATAATCTTCACTAATATAAAAATATCAAGAAATAGTGAAACACAAGTCACAACAACAATAAGTTCTAAACAAAGGCCTACAAAGTACAGAGAGCAGTTACTAAATTTCAATTCACGTGATGATTTGAACTATAATAAAGTATCTTTATTTTGAAAAATAACACTTGAAGATAGACTTGTAAATGTCCAATTAAAAGAAACTTATAAAATTATTGTCATAGTTTTTCAATTGAAACTTTATTGAATTGATTATTTTTGTTTGTTTCAACCAAAGGATTATTTTTTAGGATAAACTCGAATCCAATTTCATATAGTATAACCAAGATTCATCTTGGTACAATCGAAAAGACCGTAATTTAAATAAAGGGCCCAATTAACTTCCCCATACATTATAAGAAGTTATAATTAAAAAAAACTTCCACATGATTTGTTTGTTTATGATTATGTAGAAGTGAAATTCACTTCAATTGTTTTGTATGAC
The DNA here is from genome assembly GCA_029929735.1 of Mimosa pudica. Classification (NCBI taxonomy): domain Eukaryota; kingdom Viridiplantae; phylum Streptophyta; class Magnoliopsida; order Fabales; family Fabaceae; genus Mimosa; species Mimosa pudica. Next base: position 10,682,323 of record JAKELP010000039.1, on the reverse strand, counting down.
TTCTTCAATTTTCATTTTTCAAGCAAGTTGTGCTCACAACAAGCAAGATTTGGATACTATCGAGATAAGCACCAATAACACCTTGAAGAGGATTATCTATCATAAAAGTTTTCTTATAATCCCTCTATCTTTATTATAAGCATCAACTACTTATTGCTCACAAACTAAGGAATGATCATTCTTAAAATTTATGTTAACTTTGTCACTATTTCCAACTCCACCATTTATTAAATGACATGTTTCACATTTTCAATTTTTTCAATTTTTAATCTACATTAATAACAAGGATAAAGTGGAAAAAGAACATGTAATGTGGTGGTTGATGCATTATATTAAAGATAAAATATTGTAAATAGTTGGTGTCTTATAATAAGGACCGGAGGAAGTACTTATTATAAAACAGATGCATTCGATTGATTTTTTTAGATTCTTTTTAACTCCTCAGAAGCCCAACAACCCCAACTAAATGATATCTATACGAAAAAAAGTATTCTTAAGTAATGTATAATGCAAGGGTTAATATTGCTGTTAGTCCTTATAATTTGATCAAACCTTGATTTTTTTAACAGAATATCAAACCTTGATTTTTGATTTTGTAGGTTCAAATTTAGTTTAGTCATTATTATTTCATAAGATTTTTTTATGATTTTAAATACATCTAGTGAATCTTGATTTTGTTCATTATACTTAAATTGAGACTAAATCCTCAAGAAACTAACTATATGAATCAAAACCAAAATTTAATTTGATCAAACTATAAAGACTAACAAGATATTAATCCATGAAACAGATCATCTCAAAATTTTACAACTATGGGGTGACTCTAGTTATTTTTAGTTTTTTTTAACTGAATTTTTTTTTGAACTGAATAGTTATTTTTAGTTTAAATATATACAATTCGCGATATGTTAGGATCGGAGGATATTGAGCTATTTAATCAATCCATGATTGAGCTACCCCTTTGACCTGTGAAAGAATAATGAGCTAAAGAGTCTATGAAAAGAGCAGCTTATCTGATGCAAATTTAAGTGATACAACAAACTAGCTAACATTAAATAAAGTGATTAAATACAATGGCTCGTGTAACATGAATTTTTGACACTGATTGGCGTATAGTGAAAGGGAATTTAATCACCTAGCGTTTGTTTTGTATTATGAGGGAAGGGGAGGAAAGTCGGTTGAGGCAAAAATATTTTTTAGTCAGATTCAAAAAACCAGAGAAGTTGGGTTTGAAATGTTAAGTTACATTTTCTTGCTCTTTTATTTGTTTTTTGATACATCTTGCTCTTTTATTTTACATCAACTATTTTGTTTAAAACTTACAATCCCACTTCTTCAATTTTTCTTTTTGAATTCACCTCACAAAAATTTCTCTCTCCGCCCTCCCCTCCCCTCCAAATCCTTTAGGTGTGGGTTTGAACTTGAATGGGTTCATTCAATAAAATTTTTTAGCAAACCTAACGAATTGGCGTGAGTGGTACTTACTCTCGTTCCTTAAGCAAGTGGTTATGGATTCGATCCCTAACTCTTGTTAATGGAGCAAATTCACAGGTCAGATGTCCCTGCTATATGGGACTTCAGGACAGCGAGGGATTAGTCTCACTTGACACGTGGGTGGGGATACCTTAGGAAACCAAAATAAATAAATAAATATCTTAGCTTTTTTAATTTGGATCTAACAATGTTTGAATATGACTCAAACAACCATAACAAATTGTTTACTAGTCATATCATGCCACTTTGTCTTGTTTAGTAAATGCACTTCTTTGCATCCTTATTATCATCTATTTTTTTATAAAAGAAAATTTATTTACCAAAATAAAGCGATTCGTATAAACCCTAACCAACTCAACATGAGGATTGAATTGGAGAGTAAAAGTCTAGAAAGAAACACACTACAACACACAAACATTAAAGCAACAAGTGAAACTGAGAAAACTAGAAGCTGGAAACACATACAAAAGATAATTAGCACTTCAGGAAACCTCCAATGTTATTATCATTCATGTCCCCCGACCCCTTCAATTCCAATCAAATATAACTTATAATAGACCGTATCATACCCCCACGTGTCATCACTACAGCGAACTCTAAAAACATAATATGTGTGCATCACATGTAGTTGTATGCAGTTCGCAAAATACTATGCCTATTCCACGTGTCTTGTAATATGAATTTGTCTTATAACCACAAATTGATTATGCCTATTCCATGTGTCTTGTAATATTAATTTCATCACTAACCACAAATTAATTTCTTATAACCACAAATTAATTTCTTTCAATTGCTTTTAAAATTGAGGGTTGATTATGATAGATAAAACAATTTCTTATGAGGGCAATGATGAATATAATTCTGGAGAGGTGAAAACAACGGATGTTGGTTTATCTGAATCATCATCCATTTCTCTTTTGGACCTCCCCAATGACATGCTACTCGAGATAATCAGCAAAGTTGAACGTGATTCATATATCAGTTTTGTGTGTGCTAAAGTCCACGTGTAAGCTGCTAAAAAACATCGGAGAAGAAGTTTCTACTTGGAATAATACCTCACTACATCAACAACCACTGATTGTTGATGAAGAATATTTCTATCCGTTTTGGTCCCTTAAAAAATACTTTTGTTGCTTATCTATGTACTCTTTATCTTTCTACAAGATTTTATTTTAATCTTTAAGTTTATTTTGTTTAGTGTTGAAGTTTCATCTTCCTTGTCCTTTCAGTTGTTAATCCAATAATAATTGAGATGTTGCCACTTTTAATATAGTGTGAAACTTTATATACTATATATTTCCAAATTTCACTATTAAATTTACTATATATTGATTGATTGGGAAAAAACAAGATAGTAAATAATAACATACCAAAGTAAACTACTACTATAAAAAATAAACACTTAGGAAAACAAGACATTACTACTCTTTAATGCACAATTCTGCTTCACCTGTCCCTTTCTTTTGTTTTAAGTTTTTCCTTTTTGTTTTGTTTTTTTTTTTGATAACATTTTTGTTTTGTTGTTTTAACTGAAAGGTCTCCCCTTTTTTCAAAGCCTGCGTTTTTGCCTCCATAAAAGTGTAATCAACTAAAGTCTGCAACATAAAATAATCATTTTTAAATAAATATTAAAATTCTAAAAACAATAAAAGCAAATAAGCATGCAACTGCAACTTGTACACAAAACAATGTATTATATTTTATTTTTTTTATTCCACAAAAAAAATCAGAAATTGCAACCAAATAAAATAATAACATACCAAATTAAATTAAATTTCGTACGAATATTGATATTAATTTTTATTTTAACAAAAAATATTGGATGAATATTTGTAATTATGATCAATTTATTAAACAAAAATTAACTAAACATCCAAATTACTATTTATTAAAATTTAATTGATAATCATGATTGCATAATCATGCACTTATTTCAGTTTAAAAAACATACACTATGAATGTAATAAATAGCATTATCATGACTTTTTAATCCCATTTACTTTTCATAAAACGTACCCTGTCATAAACGGCATTAATATGAATTTAATTCTTTTTATCCTTTCCAATGCCATTGGCAATTATTTTTCCTAAAATCTAATTCTATATCAAATACTTTAAGAGACATAATTGGCTGTTTTAATCTTTTCCCTTTTTTTTTAACTGAAAGTTTTTCTCCTTTTTCAAATTCTCCGTTTTTGGCTCATAAAAGTGTAATCAACTAAAGTCTATAACATAAAATAATCATTTTTAAATAAATATTGAAATTCTAGAAACAATAAAAGCAAATAAGCATGCAACTCCAACTTCTACACAAAACAATGTATATTCTACAAAAAAAATCACAAAATCACACCAAAGAAAATAATAACATACCAAATTAAAGTAAATTAGCACTATAAAATATTAATACTAAGGAAAAAGTATATTAATTTCATGAGAAACAATAAAATACCAATAAAAATCAAATGACACAAATAACTGACTATTATAAATATTATTATTTATTGCAACTATATATTAGTTATTGGGTGAATTAATAAAAAAAACTATTAAAGCAGTGTTAAAAAAAATTTAAACGTTAACAATAATTTTTAACTTTCAAATAATTTTGAACCAATATTTGTAAGTAACACCCTTTTGCAAACCAATTCACAATTCCTTTAAGAGACATAATTGACACTTAAAATATGACATTAGTACTCTTTAATCCAAAATGAAAATAGCCTACTCAAATAGCCGTTCCATGCATAGCATAACCTAATCAAATAGTCTTATAAAAATAATTACTACTCTTTAATCCAAAATGATTGTTACATGCATAACCTAATCAAATAGGCTTATAAAAATAACTTAACCAATACATACATCCTTCATTCAAACACAAACTCCCTAATAAAAAAAAATTCCAACACAAACTCCAAACCAAGATGGACCAAAACCAAGAGATAAATCGTACGAAACTTGCCAGAAAAATAAGACACCAAATACTGAGATAAAAAAAAAGAAAAATTACATCTATCCCTAATGAACCCATTCAAATACCAACAATGGAAAGTTCTGCTACAGTAAGTGATGGAATCGAGATCACTCACATCACACCCAATATGCTTATCCAACCATGTCTTTCATCTTTCCAAGAGCAAGCTCCAAGCTTAAACAACAATTATCAATTCCATCCAAATCAAGTTGAGGTGAGTATGTTATTCTTCAAAAGCAAGGTCCATGCTCAAGATAAACTCATATACAATTTCCATTTACTAACAAAATTGTCCTATTAGGAAAAACATTCAAGTTCAACAAAAATTCGTCACACTCAACTAACAACTATCGCAAGCTCCTCAACAAATCAAGTAGCCAATCTAGAAGAACAAGGTATGCTAATGAATTAATTTCAATTTAGCATCAAAGTTATTATTATAACTATGCATACTTTTAATTCAGTTTACAACGACGAGGGAGACCCTGTGCACCCATGTAAATCCTGTGGCTCATTGTTGTGGCATAACGAAAGAATTGAGCGATACAAAGGAATTCCAGATATACAATTTAGAATATGCTGCTCCAAAGGAAAAATCAAAGTCCCATATTTTAAGCCACCAACTCCTTTTTTGAAAAATTTATTCTTCAACAAAAGAGAAGCCCATTCAAAACATTTTCTTGACAATATAAGAGGTTTCAACAATATGTTTGCTTTCACGTCTATGGGAGGAAAATTTGACACATCAATTAATACTAAAGGGAGAGCTCCATACACATTTGTACTCAGTGGGCAAAACTACCATTATCTTGGAAGTTTATTACTGTCGGAGGGATCTAAACCGATATATTCACAATTATATATTCACGACATAGACAATGAAATCCAGAACCGAATTGAAGCATCAAGGTATTAATTCCATATGTTACTAAATATATATATGTTTACTTATATTGATTCTATTTTTCATTTTACTAACATAAATCCGTAGTGCAGTAACCAAAGTCAATTCATACATAGGCATGGATTTAGTTATATTACTCGTATCACTTTTGCTGCAATTGGATTCAAAATATACTGATTTTTTGCTGTAGTTGAATGAAACCTTTTGCTATCAAAGATAATATAAGTGTGAAATCATAATATTAATACTGGATTCAGGATTTCTTCCCATTTATTCTGATTTGCTTGTGCTGATATATCATATAAGCTACATATATATTACTGCTGAATGCTAAACAACACTGATTTTTTGCTGTATTTTCGTAATACCTTTTGCTGTCACAGATAATCAAGTGATTACATTATCAATGTATAGGTTTTGTGATGTTACATCCGATTTAGTTTGATAGTCGTAATTTATATTAGTTTCTATCCATGTAATTTCCACCATCTTTTACTTTTCTTTGAACACAAAAATATTACACCACTGACCAATTATGAATCATTAGGATTTCTTCCCATTTATTCTAATTTGCTTGTGCTGATATATCAGACAAACCACATATCACTGCTGAATGCTAAACATTATCTATGAATAATCAATCTATAGTTCTTGTCATAATCAGACCATTAATCCTGATTCCAGCTTCATATATGATGATATATAGTTTTTGTCCGAAATCTCACTTGAATCAAACGAATAAAGGAAAGAAGAGAGAGGAAAAAGGATCACCTATAGGCTATAATTAATCAAGTTTTGAACAAAAAAACAATATAAATAAAAGAAACTCACAAAATTTCCAACACACAAAATTCTTTTTTCTTGATTTTTTTATTCATTTTCTGGTTTTTGTCATAATCATATTAGGAGTGCAAGAATTCCGGAATTTTAGGATTAAATTAGTTGCATTTTTAAAATTTGAATATGATTTCATTTTAAATTCTGATTCTACTTTTAATATTTCCTAATTTTGTATGTTAATACCCTTCATTGTTGGTATAATTGATGGTGATTTATTCTCTTTCTTTTTATAATATATATTAAGCATTCTTGTAATATTTCCTAATTTTGTATGTTAATATCCTTCATTAATGGTATAAATTTATTTTAATGACCAATTGATGGAGATTTATTCTCTTCCTTTTTATAATATATGTCTCTTTAGATTAAGGGCAATGACCCTATTTTATACCCAAATTAACCACCCTGGACCACCCACCACCATAAACTAACAGGTGGTACAATATTACGCCCAAAGTAACCAAAGTGGTCCAAAAATACCCTCAACCGACGGTCTTCAACGTTTGACCGTTAGTTGGATGATTTGGCGCCCACGTGTCATATTTTTTCCACGTGGCACCTGTGCAAATGCCACCTGGATGGGCAATAGCCCTATTTTATACCCAAAGTAACCACCCTGGACCACCCACCACCATAAACTAACAGGTGGTACAATATTGCACCCAAAGTAACCAAAGTGGTCCAAAAATACCTTCAACTGACGGTCTTCAACGTTTGACCGTTAGTTGGATGATTTGGCGCCCACGTGTTATATTTTTTCCACGCGGCACCTGTGCAAATGCCACCTAGATGCCCACGTGACATTTCTCTTCACTTCTTACAATACACATGCATCCCACTTCGAATTCGCACTTGGATTTCGCAAAATGAACACAGGATTTCGCACTCCCTCCTCTCTAAATCGCTGCCCTAATCACTGTCGATGCCCTAGGCTTAAAAAATTAAACAAAAAGCTTGTCATATATGCGTCTCTGCCCTAGGCTTGAAATATAGCATGTTTGCACAGGTGCTGCGTGGAAAAAATATAACACGTGGGCTCCAAATCATCCAACTATCGGTCAAATGTTGAAGACCGTCGGTTGAGGGTTATTTGGACCACTTTGGTTACTTTGGGTGTAATATTGTACCACCTGTTAGTTTATGGTGGTGGGTGGTTCAGGGTGGTTACTTTGGGTATAAAATAGGGTCATTGCCCAGGTGGCATTTGCACAGGTGCCACGTGGAAAAAATATAACACGTGGGCGCTAAATCATCAAACTAACGGTCAAACGTTGAAGACCGTCGGTTGAGGGTATTTTTGGACCACTTTGGTTACTTTGGGTGCAATATTGTACCACCTGTTAGTTTATGGTGGTGGGTGGTCCAGGGTGGTTACTTTGGGTATAAAATAGGGTCATTGCCCTTAGATTAATCAGCAGTATATAACTTTATGACTTCATTTTAAACTGATAACTTTATATCTTTATGACTTAACTATAAAAAAAATAAAATTAAACATGTTTTACATTTAGATTCAACCAATATATTTGGGTGCTATTATCTTTTAAACTGATAATTTTTCATTGTGTATGCAAAGATGTTTCATTTTATAAATATAATCCATGGTCATATGCACAATATAAAAAACGACCATTGAGTAATAAATAGACCATAATCACAATTTGGGATTCACGTGCTAAGATGTCCTACATGCACATGAAAGTGTTTTGAAAATCAAACTAACAAACCCATTGAGTAATAAATAGACCATAATCACAATTTGGGATTCACGTGCTAAGATGTCCTACATGCACATGAAAATGCACATGAAAGTGTTTTGAAAATCAAACTAACAAACCCAAGCAAGATTAAATTACCAACTTTAAATTGACATATTTAGAATCATGGGCACAAAAAAACCTATGTTACAAAGTTTTTTTTTTGAACCAAAACCTATGTTACAAAGTGAAATACTAACATTTACACATATTTTACCCATCGACCATACTTTCACATTACTAAATCTAAATCTACCCGACTTATATTAAAGACTAATGAAGTTAAATTAGCAATTTAGGATAACATATTATGTATATTATTGTATCAAATGTTAATTTATAACTCCAATTATTTATTTTAAAAAGGTCAATCAAATTATTTTGTAAGTAAATTTATAAGTATTCAACTAATATTTCCCAATTTTTAACACATTGTTTTATACTAATTGTCAGGGTACAAGGAATAAATGAAGACATAGCTCAGAAATTGAAAGAGACTCTTGACAATAACAATTTGTTAGTCAAGAAATACAGAATGGCATCTCACATGTTGTTACAAAATATACAAGAGTCAGTACAAATAAGATTGATTAGAAATTCACATTTTGATTCCCGACAATATGCTTTCCCTGCTGCATCAGAGGTCGCCGCTTTAATTGTTGGAGACTTTGATAGATCATACTACAAAAGAGATATTATTGAAGAAAAGCAAGGAGGGCCTTTGAAAAGAGTGGATGAACTACAGCCCTCATACTTGCAACTTCAATACCCATTGATATTCCACTATGGTGACAATGGCTACATCTCAACAATGCAACATCACAGTGGTGGCGAAACACAGAACAACACCAGAAATAAATTGACCATTCGTGAGTATCTTGCATTCAGATTAATGGACAGAACTTTTGAAGAGTCTACATTGCTTCACTCAAAAAGATTGTTACAACAATTCATTGTTGATGGTTATGCTATGGTTGAAAGTCAACGACTTGACTACTTCAGAAAAAATCAAAAGCAACTGAGTGTTGATCTATATAGTGGATTATCAAATGCATACTCAACTGGAAATACAAACACATCATCAATAGGAAAACAAGTTATATTGCCATCATCATTCACTGATGGATCAAGATATCTTACTGAAAATTACAAGGATGCTATGACAATTTGTTCTTGGGCTGGCTTCCCAGATTTATTCATCACTTTTACCTGCAATCCAAACTGGCCAGAAATTGCAAGATTTTGTTCAAAGCATAATCTATATCCATCAGATCATCCAGATATACTTACTCGGATGTTCCACTTAAAGCTCAGTGCCCTAATGACTGCACTAAAGGATGAAAAAAATACTTGGTTCAATAAAAGCAGGTACGCAAATTAATATTTGCATTAATGTCAAATATGCTTTCTATATAATATATTGAATTACTTATAATTTCACATTCATCATACAGAAGTGTACACAATTGAATTTCAAAAAAAGAGGCCTACCACATGTACATTTAGTGTTATTCTTGGAATCTGAATCAAAAATCAATACCGCTGATGATGTGGACAAGATCATTTCAGTCGAACTACCAGATAAATCCAAAGATCCACTGTTGTACCAATTGGTTGGAGCCTCTATGATGCACGGACCGTGTCGTTATGGGAACGAAGACGGTCCACGTATAAGAGACGGGAAATGTTCAAAATATTTTCCAAAAAAATATGTGGAACGCACAATTGTCGATGAAAATCGTTTCCCTCAATACAGAAGGAGTAACGACTCAAGATCATTTACCAAGAAGGGAAAATCATTGGACCATAGATATGTTGTCCCATACAATCCACAACTCCTTCACATGTTTCAAGGACATATAAACGTTGAGAAAACTGATCAATCCAACACTATAAAGTATTTGTTCAAATATATTAATAAAGGTAGTGATCGGATCATTGTTGCACTTCGCAAAAACAGGTCAGATGAGGATTCAACAAATCATTATGAAGTCACTCAATACCTCAATTGCAAATATCTGACTCCATGTGAAGCTGCCTGGAGAATTTTCGGATTTCCAATTCATCATAGGTATCCACCAGTACAGCGATTGTCATTTCATCTACCCAACCAACAAAGTGTAATCTTTACAGCCGATGAATCAGTGTCCACTTTATTTGAGAGACCAAGAATAAAAGAATCAATGTTCCTCCTATCTTGGATGGAAAAAAATGCAGAAGATGACAAAGTTCAGACATTGAAGTATTCCGAATTTCCACTGCATTTTACCTTTAATAGAAGGGAAAGAAAATGGACAACCAGACAGAGAGGATTTTCAGTTGGAATATTAGCACACACATTTCCTTCGCAGGGAGAACTATATTACCTTCGTATAATGCTGACCAAGGTAACAGGCCCTCAAAATTATGAAGCAATTAGAACTGTCAATGAGATTGTGCATAACACCTACAAAGATGCATGTTATGCCTTGGGTCGCCTGGATGATGACAAAGAATTCATCGATGGAATCAAAGAGGCATCTAATTGGGCAACTGAATTTTATTTGAGCAAAATTTTTTGTTAGCATCCTGTTGTCACACTGTCTATCAAAACCAATCAAAGTATGGGAAGAAACAAAAATTCAATTGAGTGAGGAACTCTTGTATATACCAAGAGCAAACACAGCGCTTTCAGGTTAGCAAATCCATTACTTGAAATACCTATATCATTTTAATAAGTTCAAATTTATGTTTTATTTACAAACAATATTATCAAAATCCAAAAATTTAATACTTAATTGAAATTATAAATAACATCCTCCACCATTTAATTTTAGTATTTAAATAATCCCATAGAATAAATTTTAGTATTTTAATTTAATGTATGTGACATTACTACTGATTAGGAAAACAAATATTTCAATATATAACATTAAATGAAAAATATCACATGTATTTATTTGCTGCATCATAAAAGTAAATTCATTGACCAAGAATGATATACCAATGAATATATTCATTTGTTGTCTATGCAGGATTTAAAGTGTCCAATGAGCATCAAGAAGATGCATGTTTACTGGAAATAGAGAAATTATTGAAAATTAATGGCAAATCTCTGAAAGACTATCCGCCAATGTCTATGCCAAGTGAAGCACCACCATTTGACGTGACAAATCTAATGATTCTGCAAGAATTGAATTTCAACAAAGATGAATATGCAGAAAAAGCAAAAAATATGAGAGAGCTTCTAACAACAGAGCAACTACAAATATACAATGACATACTAGAATCTGTAAATTCATCCAGAGGAGGATTCTTCTTTGTATATGGATTTGGAGGAACGAGTAAAACCTTTTTGTGGAACATACTGACTATGACTTTACGGAGCGAAGGCAATATAATTATCAATGTTGCATCAAGTGAGATTGCAGCTACTCTACTACCATCAGGAAGATCTGCACACTCAAGATTTGCAATCCCAATTGAAATCAACGAAGAATCTATTTGCAACATAAACAACAACTCGCCTCTTGCAAGACTTTTACAGGTTACCAAACTCATTATATGGGATGAAGCATCAATGACCCAGAGATTATGTTTTGAGGCGTTCGATCGTACATTAAGGGATATCATGAAATGTGATTTACCATTTGGAGGAAAATGCATTGTCATGGGCGGTGATTTTAGACAAATTTTGCCAGTCATTCCCGGTGGAACTCGAGCATCTATTATCAATGCAACAATCAATTCATCATACCTCTGGATTTCATGTAAGCTGTTTACCCTAACTCAAAATATGAGATTGCAATCAACAACAAATGAACAAGATAAACAGCGAGTAAAACATTTCTCAAAACTGCCAGAAAACATTCTGATCAAGGAATCACAAAATCCACTACACTCAATTGTGCAGGCGACTTATCCTAATCTGCTAAATCATTTGATGGATTCAAAATATTTCACAGAACGCGCCATATTAGCTCCAACTATGCTGGTGGTAAATGAAATCAATGACTACATGTTATCTTTAATACCACAAGATTCTGTCACTTACTATAGTTCAGACTCGATCAGCAAGACAAATGAAAATTGTGAAGCACTGGAAGAACTATACGATACTGAATTCCTCAACACTATTAATTCTTCAGGAGTTCCACCTCACAAGCTTGCACTGAAGATTGGAGTGCCAATAATGTTGCTCAGAAATATCGACCAAGCAGCAGGCAGGATTATGTAATGGAACCAGACTTCGCATAACTATATTGGAAAAACATTTCATCAAGGCAATAGCACTGAACGGGACCAGCATAGGAAATGAGGTTCTCATAAATAGAATGGATATGAATCCAGCTGATTCAAAACTCCCTTTCAAAATGAATAGGCGTCAATTTCCAATCATACCTTCGTTTGCAATGACAATTAATAAAAGCCAAGGACAATCAATGAATAATGTTGGCTTATACCTGTCCAACCCAGTCTTTTCACATGGTCAACTCTATGTTGCATTATCAAGAGTCAAATCAATTGAGGGTTTGAAGGTTCTCATAATTGACAAAGACAAGCACACAACAAATATAACCACAAATGTTGTATACAAGGAAACATTCCAAAATATTATTCATACCAGGTATATTTACATATTATATTTAAATTTTTAAATCATCACAAATACAGTCTTTTCACAGTTTAAAATAAAACATACATGCTAAATTATTCATGTTTGCAGGTAATATTAGAGATAAAAGATACAACAACCATATGGTACAATATCCCAAGTCCACCTTCGTTAATGTGCACAACATTAGCCAATAGTTATTCCTTTAAATACTCATCAGCAAATAAAAAAAAACAACTATGCAATCAATTCGAATTACACTACCCGTGCGTAGCACGGGGTCATTTCCTAGTTCTAAACTAAATCCAAACTACCAATTCTCTGCCATGCAACTGGTCCCAAAAAAAATATATCTGCCATGCATGTGCCGAATCTAATTTATGTAGCCCATACTTATTGGGTCTAACATTGACAGCTTGTTTTAAGACCCATACTTAACTGGAATTTTGACTGGGGCTGACGAAGGAATATTATGGGCCTGGAATACAAATTTATGATACTGAAAAAGTTCAACATTAACGGGCCGAAAAGGAGCCCAAAATAGGCCCAAAAGTTCAACATTATAGAACATGAGCTTGTTAGTAACAACTTAATAAACTAGTATATACTTATCGAATCTTCATTTAGAGAGGAGTATCTATTTTTAGCATAACAGTGACTTGAATTAAATTGTCGCCAACTTTAAGAGCTTATGTGTCTGAAAAAATTCATATTATCAAGATTAGTCTAGCAGAATAACTAATCCCTTAAAACGTAATAGAATAAGATTCATAAACCCACACACACACATGTCTTGAACCATGGCAGAATAGTCAACAATCGTAGTATTTTACATATATCCCATTATTTTTTCTTTAAAATTGTGTTGTTGAGAAGTGTATATTTTACGGGGCAGCTCTTACATGAAATCATCAAATGATGAACTGTATGAGATATATCGTGTTTAATTCATAGAGCCATTAAAGGTAAATTAAATATCATTCATAGTCAGTAATTAACTAAGCTAAATTAAGGCTTATTAATTAAGTTATCAAACGCCATATCAAAATTCTCATAGTAACTTCCACCTTTTCCCCATTCGAGAAGTAAATCATCTCCCACACACAGAAGCTGAAAATTGTGTCTGAAATGCGCTAGCTCAAACACTCAGATAAAGTCTAAAACATTGATTTGATATGGTAGAGTGGTAGACACATGTGATCAAGGGCATAATAATTAATGATATTTCCACCAAAATGTTTAGCAAAGCATGATAACTATTTAAGATTTAGGCCCTTCATATAAAAAAAATCGACAATTGGCACAAAAGTTTCTGCATGTTGTGAAATGAAACAAGGGTAATTATAACATTCAGGATAATAGAGATTATTGCTCTTGTCTTTCTTCGTCCATGCCTATTTCTCAACGCCAAATGCGTCCATACCTTAGCTTCCTCCAACACTGGAGTGCACAAAGTTATGCAAGTTTCTTGCCTTACACCATTACTCTAAAATCGCATTAATTAGAACCCATAGGATGGGGCAAGCGTGTCAAATGAAACTAGTATTCTACCAACGTGGCAAATAAAACTTGATTTTAGATTCTATTTTTTTCATATTCTTTATGACGTTAAATAGTTTTAATTAGAAATCTAGGACCTCCAAATTTATTTAAGGAAAAGAATGCGTAGGCATGCAGTAGGCACATTAAATTTGAAGCACATATATCTGATCCAAACCAATTCCGTAATACGGGAGTCCAGTGTGATGCAACCCATGCCTTAAATCCTGCAAAAACTGTCATTATTTTTGTGGAAAATAATACATGCAACCTTCATTTCCACCCTCACCATTTTTCTTTAATTGTGTGGTCTCACCATGTTCACATCCAAGGAAACTAATTTTGTTGGATCAATTCTCTATACACCGCATTTATTTGGTGGAAGAAATCAAACTCTATAAAAGTAGCATAAATACATCAATATCAATACTCTATAAAATGTATTAATATAATAGAGAAAAATAGCCACCGCGGTGATACTAACAAGATGATCAATGATTTATGGAGTACATCTTATTGTCTATTGATACATACACTGTATAACATGTCAAGTTTTTTTTATTATAAATATAAAAATTAATACACATCTTACCGTTGAAAGGTAAAAAAAAAAACGCATCTCATCTCTAAATATTTTCGTTAGACTTGGAGTGTGTAACTGCTTTATTTTGTTTTTGAGTGAAAATTAAACTAAATAGAAATTAATAAATATATGTGTTCACCGTAAATATTAATTAAAATTTCATATTCTCATCTGCCAACTATATGAACTTAATTTGAGAACATTAGATCGATAGCTAAATTAATTTCAGGCGCGTTGAATTGCATAAATAGAAACATACTACGCGGTCAAGTACGTACACCTTATTTGAAAATTACTCTATTTTTTTTATCAAATTACTCTATTTGGAGCTATGAACTTTACCATGTTTAATTATTTTCGTGCCATCTAAGTTAACTTCATCATATCGCCCATTTATTTTGTTTTTTTTTTTTGCGTGTGATAGATCCAATATAATGGCCTCGGTTAATGACTCTGTTACAATAATTTACATACAAAATATTGATTTCTCGGGCAACAATTATAAAAAATTTTATCTGTTTTTAAATATTAAATTAATAAATTAATGTAAATACCAAAATTGACCTGAAAGATAATTGAAATGTAGATATAATAGACTTTTAAGTTTTAATGGTAAATGTCTACAAAGTTAATAGTGTTCGCCAATATGTACCTATTTTAAGTTCATTGATAAATTTGTACATTCAAACTATATATTATGACAATTATATTCTCCATGGTTTAATTGCATTTTTAAACCTATAATACTTGATACCCCATTTTGTTTGGTTTGTTGCATGCACATTAAACCAAATGTTTAATTGTACCAGACAGGTCTAACCATTGAATGCTTCACGCGTTAACTCGTAATAAACAGTCTAACCGCTTAGCATATAAAGTCAGATCAGACCGCTTTTCAAACTCTGCTAGACTAAGATTGAGAGTTAAACTAGAAAATAAAGTGGGTTTATAAAAATCAGGTGGCTTAATATGAAGCAAATAAAAGCTGAGAAAATAAAATAAAGCCAAAAATAATAACTCAAATTCTTAAAGAAAAAAAGGTATGTTACATTCCTGAATCAATGACTTAGTTTATATTTCATTTGTAATTTTTATTTTATTTTTTTGCTTAGAGCCTGAAAGTGAGGATGCACAAGAGGGGGGGTGAATTGTGCTACCAAATAAATCAGACAACTAAAACACACAAGATTTTATACTGGTTCGGTCCAACTCTTGACCTACGTCCAGTTCTCAATCACCCAGATTGAGTTCCACTAAAACCCCAGGTTTTACAACGGGTTCACCTGGAACCTTTACAACCGCAAGTTTTGCAACGGGATCACTTGCAACCTTACAACCACAAGTTTTACACGGGCTCACTTGCAACCTTACAGACTCGCTCCCCCTTACTACCTGTAAGGGTTCAACCTTTCAAACAAAGGATTTTCTAACTTAGTTCTCTCTAAGAACAAATGATGTTACTCACTTAAGTACAATGAATGCTCTCAATAAATGAAGAGACTTAACTACAAAGAGTACAAGATGGATAATAAATGAAACTCTCAATGTATTAAGTGCTCTCTTGCTTTTCTGGGCAGCTTTGAATGCTTGAAGAGTATGCTCGGTTTCTCTCTCTAGTTTCTTCGATGATCTTCATAAATGAAGATGAACTTCTTTATATAGCATCTTCAAGGATTCTCTTTCTTGGTAGTTAACCATGACGTTTGAATTTAGCCGTTATTCCCTTGTTACCGTTGAACCAATTAATGCTCCATTAATGCTTAGCAGGGTTGACTTGCTTTATCTCTGAAAAGCAACTCTGACAACTCTGCTCTGCCAAAAAGCATTTCTGACATTCTGATTGTTGTACGTTCTGACATTCTGATTGCTACCGGAAACAAGTCCACATCCGGAAGCAACAATACTCAGTTCTGCACTTAAACGTTAGTTCAACAATAATAACACATAGTCACATGCAGTGGGAGTTCAATTGTCTATGAGAAACTCTTTTACTTCCGGAAGCAATTCCACATCCGGAAGCACTCCTACTAGAAACTATGTTATGACTTAGAGTTATATCCACTGACGCTCGGTGTTGTCTAATCCAATAGACAGCGCTAGTCACTCAATTTACTCTAAGACTTCCGGAAGCAATCCTGCATCCGGCTGTGTCCTAACTCAGTCTCAAGGATTCGGTACTCTAAAACTCTTAGACTTAGTTCTGACTTAGTGACTTACAAGCTTCCGCTGTGGGATGAGCCTTTCATCCGCGAGCGCTAGTCCAAATCCATCCGGAAGTAAATCCACATCCGGTTGTACTCTTACTTGGGGTTCTATATTAACCTAATTCTTTCTAAGTGTTTAACTGGTTCTTTCATATTTTAGTCTTCATCAAAATTTAAGATTCTAACATTCTCCCCCTTTTTGATGATGACAAACTAAGTTATCTAATAAGTTCATACTAAGTAAATAATTAAATAGCACCCAGATGAACTCAAAAATGAACTTCATTAGTAAATCAATTACAAATATGATAAGAAAAACATAAGTACAGTTAATGGCAAGTAAGGCAGATAACTTATGCATGAAAAATATGAAAAAGGAAAAATCCTAAGCTAAATGCATGAGAGGCTGGGGTTCTAGAGCGGGTGCCTCTTGTTTCTTTCTCTCTGTTTCTGCTTATGCTCTTCTTGCATCTCAGCCCACTTCTCTTCCTTCGTTTGTTGATCAATCTGAGCAAGAATATCTTGGAGCTCTTTCTCCTCTCTGGCCTTTCTTTGCCTTTCAAGCTCCAAAGATTCCTCAATAGCCCTTTTCAGTTCATTGACCTTAGTAAGCCCAGCAAACTCTCCAAATGGTGACTCTGAGATGGGAATGGATCCAAAGGGATAATGGACAGTCTTGACCTTTACATTCCACACAGGATAGTTGGGGTCTTCAGCCTGACTTGACTTTGCTTTTCCCTTGCCTTTCCCTTTCCTTTTCTCTTGAGGAGGCTTAGCAAGTTCCCTTTCTGCATCGAGGCAAACAAGCTGTTCAAAGGTGATCCGATCAGTCCAGCCATACCGCTCAAATTCCTCTGGAGTCAAGTCTTCCACCTCTAACTTAACTTCCACAGGTGGCGGAATTTCTTCAGGAGGCACTTGGGTGGATGAGTGCGGCTCAGATGCTTCCCCAGGTTGAGGCATTTTATTCAACTCATAGTCCTCGGAGCGAGCAAGTGGTTCCTCTTCTTCAGGCTCAGATGGCTCAGATGTAGCAGCCCCTTTTCTGGCAAATGACTTTACTCTCGATCTACTGAACCTGATCACTGGAGGAGAAGGAGGAGGAGAGGCTGGCTCAGAAGAAGGGATTGGCTTGGCAATCACTATAACTGGCGGGTCTGGCCTCTTATACCCATACTTCATCAGAATTTCCTCAAATATATTCTGGGCAGGCACAGAAGGAGGAGGCTCAGTAGATGATGAAGGCTCAGGCTCAGATGGTGGAGCTTCAGCAGGCTGAGTCTCAACAGGCTGATCAACCAGCACCATTTCCAGATTTGACTTGCTGGCGGACTGCTGTTGATGCATGAATCTAATGGCTTCCCCACGGATTAAACTTTCTGCTCTACCCATTCTTTTCAGATCCATAGCACGGCGGAGGGCAGCAGCAATGTCCTCATCTAGCCATAGGGAGGGTTAAGTGAGAATATCTCTCCCCCTTTTGGCATCATCAATAAGGGCGAGGGCCAGGGAGGAGGGAGAGGGGGATGGAGGGGGTTCAGGACCATATCTGGGTGGTGAGTGAGGAGGTGAGGGAGAGGGTGAAGGAGAGGGGCTTGGATAGAAGAAGGAAGGTGAGTTTGTGAATGGAAGTATACCTGTATAGAGGAGGGGAGGTGAGTTGGGTGGTGAAGGTATATTTCTCGCAAGGGACCGCTCATTGTGTATGGAACTGAAGGAGCTAAAGGTGTGGAGAGGTTGGTTGGGTGATTGTGAGTGGTTGGGGAAGTTTTGGTGGTTGGATGTGTTAGAGTGGCTAGGGGAGTTGTGAGTAGAGGGTGAGTGGTGAGGGGAGTCGAGGTGAGGGTCAGAGTCATTGTGAGGGCTTGGTGGGGGTGATTGGTGAGGGATGATTTGGTCATTCTGTGGGGGAGGTGGAGGTGGAGGAGGAGGAGGAGGTGGTGGTTGATTGGGATGAGGCTGAGGGATCTGGAAGTGGTTGAGGAGAAGGTCAAGTTTGGCTTCTACTCTACCTAAACGATCCTCCAAACCCTGGATCCTCTGCTCTTGCTGGTGGAAGGCTGCATCACATTCTGCTCTTAGAGGAGCCATCAAAGGATCAGGCAGCTTGAATAAGATCTCATCTCTTAACTCAGCAACCAGCGTCTTCTGAGCAGTAGACACCCTCGGAGCACGGCTAGGGCCAGCATGAGAATCAACTTCTTGATCCCCTGCTCCAAACGCAGAGGGAACTGTTGTATGTGAAGCACTCCCAGCCTGAGAGCCAGACCGAGTGGGCTTCGCTGGCTTGAGATACTTGACTCCCATCTTGCCCAAATTCATCGACCCCATAGGCAGGCACTTGATGTTATCGGCTTCCTCAGTGGATTGAATGTTGAACTGCTCCAGGAGGAAGGCGATAAACTGAGGGTAGGGAAGAGAAGAATGTTTTCCTCTTTCTTTGCCTTCAAACCATCTGTTGAGCTCCATGCTGATCAGTTGGCCAGGGTTGATAGGCTCCTGGGTGAGGAACTTTGCTAGCCAAGGGTTGTCCAGCCCGGTGAACTCATTGAAATTTCCCCCTTTGTTGGCCATCAACCTAGAGTAGATGTACTGGAGCACCCTCTTTCGGTCGGGCATTCCAGACACCTTCTTCCCCTTGGTTTCATAAACCTGCTCCAGTGCCGTCTGATCCAGCTTCACAGGGAAGATCCACTTGTTCATCTCCTCGTCAGTGACCCCGAGGAAACGATTGATATCTCTCCAGTTGAACTTGATCTGCCTTCCCCTTACAGTGGCCTTGAAATCAACCCGGCCAATGACAGATTCTTTCTCAGAGATGGCCTTGTACTTGGGCTTGGCAGTGAGGGACTGGTAGAACACCCGGAGCACTTGGACGTTGTACTCGTTCTTGATCCCCAGCCAACTTATATACTTCTGGAGATGAGAGGAGAGATCAAAACCCAGATCTTCAAGCATTTTCAAATCCACAAAAACCCCATTGGTAAGATAGGGTTTTGTGTTCCCAAACACAGAGGAAACAGCCTCCAATGGCCCAGAACGACGCTCAGATAAATCATCTTCAACCCTCTGGCGATTTGAAGAATGTTCTTCACTAAAACGAACCCTCTTCTTGTGTTTTCCAGACTTCCCAGATTTTCCAGAATGCCCAGATTGCCCAGATTTCTCAGGATGCTTGGACTTTTTAGATGAAGAGGTTTTCTGAATGTTGGGGTTTGATTCATGTGAACCGGTCATTTTGTGTGGAATGAGTATGGAATGAATGTTATGCACTCAAAATATTCAGAAAATGCACAGAAGTAGATGAAGAAGAAGATGAAGATGATGAAGATGAAGATGAACAAGATGAATGCGGCGGTGAAGATGATGAATGATTTCAGAGAGATTTTTAGGGTTTGTGGTTTGTGTGTGAGATAATGAATGAATGTTATGCCTCTATTTATGCGATGTAATAAACGATGTGATGGGTCATAATGACTCTTCATTGAAAATATGCACCTTTTATGGGAAACGTAGAGATTTAAATTGAAACGTCGCACCTTTATGCCATGTGTCTCTTTAGTCTGTTAGAGAAGACACATCTTTTGGTGGGAGATGAAACGTTTTCAGAGGTGACGTGTCCTTCTTTCCCAAAACACTGACGCTTCCGGTTGCAGAGCGTCATGCCTAAGCGGCAGCAAATGAGCTTCCGGAAGGAGATTTGCTTCCGGTAGGACACACTTAAGATTTAACATTGGGGGACCTGCAAAACTAAAGATTGGCACTCCGATGCCTAAGTTAGTACAGTTTACAGGTTTTAACATTTAAGCACAGGTTTATTCTGAAGATTAAATTAAACTTCATTTGGGTTTACCATTCCCAAATTTCCTCTAATAAAAGTAAATTGATCTACCCCAAGAGGCTTGGTGAAGATATCTGCAAGCTGATGCTGAGTGGGAACAAATTGCACCTTGACATCCTTCTTCTGAACATGATCTCTGATGAAGTGATGTCTGACGTCAATGTGCTTTGTTCTTGTGTGCTGGACTGAATTCTTGGCAAGGCTGATGGTGCTTGTGTTGTCACAGAGAATGAGAGCCTCAGGAAACTCCAGACCAAGATCCCTCAGTTGATTTTTCAGCCACAGCACTTGTGCACAGCAGCTTGCAGCAGCAATATACTCTGCCTCTGTGGAAGATAGTGACACGCAGGTTTGCTTCTTGCTTGCCCAAGACACCAGGCACCCTCCAAGGAAGGCACATTATCCGCTGGTGCTCTTTCTATCTGTCTTATAACCTGCATGGTCAGCATCAGAATAAGCCCACAAGAACTCCTGGTTACCTCTGGGATACCAGAGACCAAGTTCTTGTGTTCCCTCAAGGTATCTTAAAATACGTTTAACACAGGTTAGATGTGATTCCTTGGGGTTGGCTTGAAATCTAGCACACATGCCTACACTAAATTGGATATCAGGTCTGCTAGCTGTTAAGTACAGCAGAGAACCTATAATTCCCCTGTACATTGGCAGGCTGACCGAACTTCCCTTTACATCAGCATCCAGAGCGGCAGTGGTGCTCATAGGAGTGTCATACTCCTTGCATTCATCCATCCCAAACTTCTTAAGAAGCTCTCTGCAATACTTAGTTTGGGAGATGAAGATGCCTTCTTTCTTTTGCTTAATCTGTAGGCCTAGGAAGAATGTTAGTTCTCCCATCATTGACATCTCAAATTCCCCCTGCATAGTCTTAGAAAACTCTTCACAGAGTTTTTCATTAGTTGCCCCAAAAATGATATCATCAACGTAAATCTGGACAACTAGCATGTTTCTATCCTTATGCAAAATAAACAGTGTATTATCTGATTTGCCTCTAGAGAAACCCTTTCCCAGCAGGAAGCTGCTGAGTCTCTTATACCAAGCTCGTGGAGCTTGTTTCAGGCCATACAACGCTTTCTTTAGTCTATACACATGCTTAGGGTGCTTATGATCCTCAAAGCCAGGAGGTTGCTCAACATAAACCTCTTCCTTAATATAACCATTAAGAAAAGCACTCTTCACATCCATCTGATATAATTTAAAACCTTTCATGGATGCAAAGGTTAGAAGAATCCTTATTGCTTCAAGTCTTGCAACTGGAGCAAAGGTTTCTTCATAGTCTATGCCCTCTTCTTGGTTATACCCTTTTGCTACTAGTCTGGCTTTGTTCCTAGTGATCTGACCAGTCTCATCCAGTTTGTTCTTAAAGACCCATTTGGTCCCAACAATGGATTGGTGAGACAGTCTAGGGACTAGCTCCCAAACTTGACTTCTCTCAAACTGATTGAGTTCTTCTTGCATGGCAATGATCCAATCGCAGTCCTCTAGGACCTGCTCAACTGAAGTTGGTTCGATTTGAGACAAGAAGGCTCCAAACTCAACTTCATTTTGAACCTGCCTTCTAATTCTGACACCAGAAGAAACATCACCAAGCACTTGGTCAAGAGGATGATCCCTGTGATGTCTCCTAGCTGTTGGCAACTGTACCTCATCAGGCACCGTCTGCACTCTAGGTTCATCACTGGGTTCATCTTCCTTCTTAGGATCACTTGTTGGTGTTTCTTTTGGTGGTGAAGATGATGGTGGTTTTGGAAAATTTAATATCCCATCATCTTCTGTGGATTGTTCCCATGTAGGATTCTCATCGAATACAACATGCATAGATTCTTCTACAGTTCTAGTTCTCATGTTGTATACTCTATAAGCCTTACTCCTAAGGGAATATCCTATGAAAACACCTATATCAGCTTTTGGATCAAACTTACCCAGGTTTACCTTTCCATTGTTATGTACATAACATTTTGATCCAAAGATTCTGAGGTGGCTGATGTTGGGCTTTCTACCTTTGTACAGCTCATAGGGAGTCTTGTCTAAGCCCTTGCGAACATAAGCTCTGTTGAAGATGTAGCAAGCAGTGCTCATAGCGTCCGCCCAGAACACTTGAGAAACCTCTTTCTCATTGAGCACTTTCTTAGCCAGCACTCTTCCCAGATTATCAATGAGCTGATGTGAGTAACTGAGAATTACCCAAAAGAAGGAAATAAAACAAAACAGTGAGCCACAAAACGCGAGAGATATATATTAAGCAACATCCAAATTCATTGTCTCCGTGTTACTTACTCTATGTTATAAAAGAGTGAGAAATCTTTGACCAGCTTCCAAATTCAATTCATTGCCCCCACCCCACCCCCCTCCCCTCTCCCTCTCAAAAAATGATGTGTTTTGAAAATTCAAAGCAATATGGAAACTGAAATGACAACTTACTCTTTGCAAAATATATGTTAGAGTTGTGTTTTATCTGGTTATTAAGTTATCCTTCTATTAAGTTATCCTTCAATCAGTAGTTAAAAATACGTATGTCCCAGTTTAACTAGGAAAATAATCTCAAGGACATACAAACTCACAGGCCGATTTTTTTTCAAAACTATAAAACATATGCGTAATATTTTATAAATTTAAAAACTGCATACTTTATTTCATCAAGTCAAGTTGTTGCCAAGATATTGCATTCCGTTTAAAGACCTTTTCCTTAATTACAATTAGGCAACTTCATTGCAGTCAATATAAGGATATATAGCCTTTAATTTTAGGTTCTGGACGTAATTAAACATTTATAATTGCTAGTTTTAAATTAATGTCATTTTACGTTTTATAAAAAACAGAAGGCAAAAATGCTTATATATTGAAATCACCTAATATTGTTTTCTCAATGAGGACTAGTTGATCCTTAACATGCTCTTATACTCTCTCCCGCTCATAAATCTAGGTTATATAACATCATTTTGTCTTTTTTTTTATAATAAAAGAAGGGAAACCTTAAACAGTACTAGCCTATATCAGTAGGCATATTACAATCATTCTCATCCCTAAGACACCACCAAATTTTAAGCTAAAAGCTCTATCCACATTAAGTTTAAGGTATCCTTACGTTGGGTTCTTTCAAGCCTCATTCTGTGACTGGACGCACACTGCATTCATACAAGTTCCTTTAATCATAATATTCACTCTATCTATATTGTTCAAGATTACTCTAGCTCTAATGAGGAGACTCTCATTAGTTTCTTCCTTTTGTTCAAATATCTTGAGGTTCCTTCTCTTCCAAAGTAATCAACATATCGTTATGAATAGCTCACTCCATCCATCTCTCTTCCAAGTACCCGAATTAAAAATATTAGTTCTTAGCCATTGGGGCAGGTTCATACAGAAAAAATTATTCTGTTCATTCCTATTGATAAGACTTTTCCACAGCAATTTAGAGTCCTTGCAATCCCTAAGAACATGAAGTAAGTCCTCAGTAATATCTAAACAGCAGTGACAGTGATCTTCAAGGCCTAAGTTTCTGCGCTTCCTCTCAGCATTTGTTAATAACTTATCCTGAATAGCAAGCTAAGCAAATGTTTTGCACCTTTGCATTATATTCAGCTTCCATATTCTTTGCCAAATAGGGTCATTTCTGGTCTGATTCTTCGTTAAAATCCCATATGCTGATTTAACTGTGAGCTCTCCAGAATTCTCATGATTCCAAGAAATTGTTTGATTAACATAATCAATAGAGGTGCCATTCATAACCTCATTCTAGTTATTACGAATGTCAAGCCAGTTATTAGACCCTGGTCTTTTGTGATCAATGACCGGAACCAAGTCATTTCCGCATTTGTATTTCGACCTGATCACCTTCACCCAAAGATCATCTCTTCTATTCATCAGTTTCCAACCAAGTTTCATCATGTAAGCTTTATTCTGCACTTTCATCTTCCTCAGGTCTAGACCTCCCTCTGATTTGGGTTTACAAACCGAATCCCAGGCCACTAGATGAGGTTTCCTCTTATCTTGTGAGGAGCCCTAAAGAAAATCACGATTGCATTTCTCCATCCTGTTACATGCTTCTTGAAGAAGGTAGGAAGTCTGCATCGTATACTCCGGTATAGCAGAAGTTACAGCAGATATCAGAGTAGTTCTACCAGCCAAAGAAAGAGAGTTCATCTTCCACCCTTGGAGTTTAGACTTGACTTTATCTATCACAGTGTGGAAACTCTCAGTTTTGACTTTATTGTGATGGAGGGCAACTCCTAAATATTTCCTCAGGTCTGCAGCAGTTTGAAATCCCAGGGATCCACTAAGCTTTTGTCTACGGTTATGGTTAAATTTTTTTCGAAAAGAAGACTCTAGTTTTGGAAGTATTAAGTTTTAGCCCTGAACTGCGGCAAAATTCCTCTAAGCAATTATTAATCTCCTCAGTCTGACACAAGGAAGCTTCTGCAAAGAGAATAATATCATCTGCAAAGAACAAGTGAGATATGAGTGGTCCATTTTTGCACAGTTTAATTGGCTTCCAATCACCTCCTGACATACGCTCTTGAATAAGATGTGCAAGTCACTTCATACAAATGACAAATAGATAAGGAGAAATAGGATCGCCCTGTCTCACCCCCTGCTAGGCATAAAAGTGCTAGTTCTTTCGCCATTCAGTAAGATTTGCATCGACGGAGTTGAAATACATTGATATATAATATCCACCAAATGCCACGGAAACCCGAGTTGATAAAGGCAACCAAGAAGAAAGTTCCAATTAACCCGATCATAAGCTTTCTCCAGGTCAATTTTAATTGCCATATAACCTTTCTTCCCTTTCATGGATCTCATAGAGTGAATGACATCCTGAGCAACAATAATGTTATCTGTACTATGTCTGCCCGGGACAAAGCTGCACTGGTTAGGAGATATAATATATGACATGGTGGCTTTAAGCCTATTAGCAATAGTTTTCGTGATTACTTTATAGATTACATTACAAAGACTAATAGGTCTTAAATCTTTCAGTTCTTCAGGGCTATCATTTTTCGGGATTAACACTAATAAGGTATTATTTATGGTACTAATAGAAGATGGATTAGACCATAAATACTTAATAAAATCACATACTAACCTCCCCACATGCTTCCATTGACTCTGATAGAAGAGGGCATTTAGGCCGTCTGGACCTGGTGATTTGATAGCACTTATATTAAACATAACTTCTTTAATCTCTATGTCAGTAATCTCTCCTCCAAGTCTCCTTAGAGTCTCTTCATCAATTTTAGGATAAGAACAACTACAAAACAGAGTGTTTCTTAATATCTAGTATTACGGTCTCCTTGGATATGCCACTTTCCTTTAGCTTTTTGAGCCCAAATCAGAGAATCCTGAGTAAGAGTCATTTCTAATTCATTCCAAAGCTCCTTCTGTAAATCTCTGAGATCCTGATTAAGACCCCTCCTTGATTCAGTTCTGTTAATACCTTCAAGTCTCCGCATAAGCTTCCTAATTCTTTCATGTGTAAACCCAAAAACTTGTTTATTCCAAGTTTTGCAGGCATTAGTAAAGGCTGTTACCGTTTCATTCCAATCTGACCGGAAGTTCCACTGGTTTTCCACGAACTTACCAAATTGATCATGAAGCACCCAAGCTGCTAAAAAACGAAAGGGTTTACCTCTACTCAAACTACCTCCCATTCGATTCAATTGTAGAAGAAGGGGTCTATGATCCGATTTACATTTGGCTAGGTGAGTAACGGTGGCATTGGGGAATGCTTCCAACCAATCATGCGTAGCCAGGAAACGATCAATTCTGCTTTCATAGTTTGCTTTGGGCCCATATAGCCCAAATCATTAAGCCCACTTTCATCAACAAAGCTACAGAAATCAGAATTAGGCCCAATACTCTAACTAGCAGACCTCCTTTCCTCAGCCTTTAAAACTGCATTAAAATCACCTCCAACGCACCAAGCACCCTGCGTTGAATTTTTTATCTGCATTAAATACCTCCAGAGCTCTCTACGTCCTGCAATATTCGGATTTGCATAGACCACAGTAAAAAACCACTTAGTATTGTCAGAATTAATAACTTTCAAGTGAATGAACTGGGGGTGTTTAATCAAGACTTCAACACTCTTGAGTTTGTCTGACCATAAAGTCCAAATGTCACCTTTAAATCCCTCGACATCAACTCTATCAGAGTATTTAAAACCCAATTTACTAACAATCTCAAATGCTTTTCTTCCACTACAGCGAGTTTCAAGAAGAGCTACAAAATCCACCTTATACATCGAAATCATTTCCCTCAGTAATCTAGGAAATGAGGGGGCTTCTGTCCCCTAGAGTTCCAGACTAAACAATTCATAGAAACCGTATTGGGTGTTTGAGGGCAAAGTCCCCTGACTATCTTCCACCAAAATAGGCTCATCAGCTACTTCTTGACTAGTTTTCGGTATCTCTATGTCCACATTGGACTCTTGGGCCAAATTTTCATTCTCCCCTATCATACTTTCCTCCCTGCCGATAATAGTGTCCTGAGAGTCCTCCTTTCCACTACAAGAGCTACTGGGAACGTCCGGCCAACTAGATAGAGCTGAAAATTGGTTACATGAAATGAAGATATTAGGAATATCAAATCCCTCTCCATTCTTCTCCTTGACATTTAACTTCTTTCCCAAATTATTTTCTTTCCCCCGAGGTTTACCCCTGACAGTAGCCTTCCTTTTTGTCCCAACTTGGGTCCACTTTTTCCCCTGAATGTTTCCAATATCAGCTCCAAAGGCACGATCATTATTCTGCATTGACGATTTTGATTATCCTCTTTCACGCTCTCCTTCATTTTTCCTTTCTCAGCATTCTGATCTGTTTTCCTTTTATCTTCCTTCACATTATTCTCCATACCTTTCAGGTTTTTGCTATTAACTTCACCAGATCCCGAAGTTAATGGGATTTTCTTCCGAAATTCCCGCTTAACAATCATCTGCGGGCCAAAAATCTCAG
Source organism: Mimosa pudica (assembly GCA_029929735.1). Lineage (NCBI taxonomy): Eukaryota > Viridiplantae > Streptophyta > Magnoliopsida > Fabales > Fabaceae > Mimosa > Mimosa pudica. Next base: position 10,654,625 of record JAKELP010000039.1, on the reverse strand, counting down.
CCACCTTTTCTCCTGTCTCCGCCGCCAACGGAATGTTATTCTCGGGATTTCTTCCATGGCCATCATCCCTCACTGTTTTCTCCCCATGACCGGCATCCACATCTGCAGCACCGTCCACTCCTTGTTTCTCCTTCACAGGATGATCTGCTACTTCACTCTTAGTAGAACAATGATCCTTATGATAACCATATTTACCACAATGAAAGCAAATCAAATGAAGACCCTCATAAAGAATCCGATGATCCTCACCGAAGTGATGGAAAGCAGGGAGGAGAGGCTTCTCAAGATTGACTTCAACACATATTCTAGCAAAGCTCCATTTTTCAGATAATGCTGTTGTTCTGTCAATTTTAAGTGTTTTCCACACCAAGTTTCCAATACGGCGAAGTGATTCCACATTGTATAACTCCGATGGTAGGTCATGAATTCTTATCCACACTGCGATCCTTTTCTCTCTATCTGCTTTCCAAGGATTAAAGTTTGGCCTCCATCTTTGTACTAGCAGGTAATAATCTCCAATCATCCATGGCCATTCTTGCAGAGCGAAATCCCGATCCTCTTTACTTGAAAAAGAAACAATGTAGTAACCATTGTTTAGAGGAGTAACACGAATCGGCTTATGTCCTCACATCCTTTCCATCCTCTGCCTCATGAAACCAACCCCAAAGGTTTTTCCCATTAATTTCACGATCAAAGAATTCAGGTAGGGTTTACACCACATCTGAAATTCATCAGCAGTCATACTCAATTTTGGGAACTTACCGGTTTTCTGCTAAGAAGAGTCTTCATTTTCAGATTCACTATTTTCTGCAAAATCCTCTTCACTGACTTCTTTGGCTTCACTCATCTTAGCAAAATATTGCTTCCATCCTCTCATAGCATCTTCATCCCAGCCCGCTGCTTCTAGGAAACCCGATTCTCTAATGCTCAAAAGCTTATCCTTGTATGAGAACCTATTTCCTGCGATCCTTCCTTCTCCTCCCATGCTTGTCTCACCAGTCACCTTTACATCATTCTGTCGAGGAAAGCTACTCTCAGACCCTTTGCTATCTCTGCCATTCTCCGCTCCAACTTCACGCTTATCGCTCTCACGCTCATAGATCCCATCATCTTCGCTAACATCATTTTGTCTTTTTTGATGGAGGTTAAGGTAACAAAACTAGAACACTAAATTATAACATATTCTACTTGTAATTAGATTATATGTTTGTTTTCTTATAAAAAAAGATTATAAGTTTGTTTATATGTTAAGTAAATTGAGAGAAAAAGATATATAATTATCTCCACTCTAAATTGTTTAATTTTTCACCCTTAATTTAAAAAAAGTCAAAGTGATCTTATATTTAGGAGAGAGTATATAATATATTACAAAAAAAAAACTTTGGGCCAAAAAGTCAAAAACTATGAAAAGTATATGATATTTATTTCAAGATTTATGCGTGATCTACTTTATTAGACCACAACTTTTTTCTTTTAATTTGAATGAAAGATGTAGTATTTTATTTTGCACGGAAATTTACACTGTGCTCACATAAGCTAGAGCATAAACAGAGAAGAAACAATAAGATCTCTATGAGGTAAACGTGCAAACACAGACAAATAGGTAAATTAAATATGATTAGTATATTAAATTGTAATAAATAAAATAATAAAAATCCATAATAACTTCCACTCTCTCTTCCTTCCCCATCTGAAAGAAAGAAGAAATAAATGACTTGTTGAAGATTCGGTCTCCTTGTACTGTGTTGAAAATTTCACCACTCCTCCTTTCCTTCCCATTCTCTCTCTATATATATATATTCTTCATTCTTCTTCTTCCTCACGAACTTATATTCTCTCTAACATATTTTCATCTCACACAAGCTAAGCTAAGCTAATTCAAACATGGTCTCTGCAATGCGCAAGCTCAAACATTCTCTCTCCTCTCTCTTCTCTCCTTCTCCCTCTTCCTCCTCCAACGCCGTCGCCGATTCCTCCACCGACCACCCTCCGCCGCCGCCTGCTCGGCCGTCAGTTTCCAACGCCGACTTAAGCTCCTCCACCTCCTCCGTCGTATCTCGATCCTTCTCTTCCGTTTCTCGCCTCTCTCGTGCTCTCAGCATGCGATCCACCAAGGTCTCTTTCACTTCCACTTTTTTCCTTTTTTGAATTTTCTCTTCAGATTTCGCTTCTTTGGTTCTTTTAGTGGAAAAAGGAAAGTGTTTATTTTGTTTACTTTTTGCTTTTTTGTGCGTTGGCCTGTTTGATTTTCACGGATCTTGCTTTCTTCGCCGGAGAGATGTTTCTCCGGCGGTGAAACTGAATTTTCCGGTGAAATTCACGGCTACTATAGTAACATGCCAGCTGTCCTTTCCCCAATAAGTAAAGACAATACTCCTTTTTTGGAACTCAAAACTTATGAGTGTGATGCCCATTTTACCCTCATACACCAAATAGTATGCTTTTTTTAATATTGAATATTGGCTGCGTGGTTTGATTTTAATGAATAAAAAAGTAAACTATTTCCTTGTGGATTAAGCTGGGATATGGTCCAAGTAGTTTGTGTATATGTTATTAATATTAATGTTGATGTTTTTTTTTTTTTGGCCAACATATTAATGTTGATGTTGATGTTAATGATAATGCTAATGTTAATGCAGATAAGATTTGGCTAAAAAAATATTGATAAGACTTTTCCGTGGCTTACTTTTCTCTTTGGAATGAGCAATGACATTGGAAAAAGAACCTTTTGTTGGTAGCTTTTTGTGCATTGCAGCCGGCTAAGTGCGACTTCGAAATTTAACCACGTGATTGCATTATTCAATTTCTTTGATTTGTCAACGAAATAGCTAGACATGATGTCTTGGAATTCCATAATGTGAAAAAAGGTATTGAAAATTGAAAAGTACTACTATTATAAAGCTTGAGATTCAGCTCATCAGTCATCATATTGTATTTGCCACTGGACCCACATCTCCGTCCAACGTTGTCCCCGCACACGATGCATCTGAACATTTTTCTGCTGTCACGTGTCACGTTTTGTTTTTGTTCTTCTGAGTAGAGTCGCTTGGCGTTATGCACAAAGTTTATTTCTTCAACTCTCTCTGAAGTCAGCACTTCCTTTTCAGACTCCTTCATGTTTAGCCTGAGTTTCAGCTTCTGTGATCATTGTCTCTAAAAAAGTAAAAACCATTTTTCAAACTCAACTTCTTCTGGTTAAAAAATTATTTGTTTCTTCAATGCCCATTATGAGAATTTGCCTATCTGAATACCTCTGCATGCCTGCATGAAAAGGAGCTTTTTAAAAATGGGGTTTCATCATGTCTTGCAAGAAAAAAATAAAGTAGACTTAATGTGTCCAACTGTTTGTTTTACTCATTTTGCTGATTGATGTGTGGCTAAAGATAGTATATCCATCGCTTTTTACTATTTGGAGCAGCAGACATCCAAACACTTTAAGAAGCATTATCCCATTTTTTTGGCTCGTTTTTGTTTGATTGCTAGGTGTAGTTGTTCGAGATTGTCAAAGTTGGGATGGGATGGTGGGTCGCTCTTTACTTTTTAGAAGCTCATGGAAATCAAAATTTGAATTTCATATGAAGTCTTCAATGATCTGAATTATGTTCTCTTGTTTCTCTCATTATATATGGATGTTTATGCGTACTTTTTTAACCTTTTCTATTGTGCATTATTATTGATAAGTTGCGTTATCTTGTGCAGAAGACTTGCTCCATTTGCTTAGGTGAATTGAAGATAGGGCTTGGTCGAGCCATCTTTGTTGCTGAGTGTGCTCATTCCTTCCATTTCAACTGTATTTCTTCCAATGTCAGGCATGGAAGCCATGCCTGTCCCATTTGTCGTGCCAAATGGAAAGAAGTCCCGTATCAAGCTCCAAACAATTTTCCTCCTCCTCATCCTCCTCCTCTACGTGTCAGAAACAGGCTCAGACCGTCGTCGGCTTCTTCACCACCTCATTTATTAGATTCCTCAGCTATCGTTGAGCCTCATCGCTTCATTGATGATGAGCCACTCCCTGTTCCAGCCACCTCTGCAGAACATGTTTCATCTACACCTAATGTTGTGGCTATTAATTGCTTTACAGAATATCCTGCTCTCTCTGCATCTGAAGATCGTCCAGATTTCGCTGTTCTTGCCAATGTCCATGCGCCAGCTCTTCCTCAACATGATCGTGCACCTGTGGACCTGGTTACGGTGCTTGACATCAGTGACAGCATGGCGGGGTCAAAGCTAACTCTTCTCAAACAGGCTGTTCTTTTCATTATTCAGAATTTGGGTGCTTCCGACAGACTTTCTATAGTTGTTTTCTCCTCCACTGCTCTCAGGATTTTCCCACTTCGTAGGATGACTGATAATGGCCAATCTGATGCAACCATTGCCGTGAATTCTCTTTCAACAAATGGTGGAACTGACATTATGAGTGGACTCAGAAAGGGAGCTCGTGTACTCGAGGAACGGCGAGAGCGAAACCCTGTAGCCAGCATTATGTTGCTCTCTGATGGTAGGTCTCAACCCATGTTATTTCCGCCATTGGAACCCCAAATGCCTGCTTCCATCACCTGCAATCATAATTCGAATGGAAATGCCATTCCTGTCCACACTTTTGGCTTTGGTAGAGATCATGATTCCACTACCTTGCATGCCATATCTGATGCATCTGGTGGCACGTTTTCCTTCATTGAATCTGTGGGCATGGTACAAGATGCTTTTGCAAGGTGCATTGGGGGCCTACTCAGTGTTGTGGCTCAAGAGGTACAACTCATCTTTGAATCACAATCAATAGGATTGCAAATCAGTTCGGTACGCTCTGGGAGATACATCAGTGAAATTCAAGATGAGGGTACACGATGTATCATCAATGTAGGTAACATGTATGCAGAAGAAGAAAAAGGATTTCTGCTGTACCTATCAATTCCTGCAATCCCAGCCAGTGAAAGAGTCAATGTGGAGACAAAGACTTGTTTACTGGGTGTTACATGCCAATACAAAGACTTAACCTCTGAGGGAGCGCTAGTTAAGGTTGAGGGTGAGAGAGTAGAGCTCAGAAGATTAGACGGTTCACCACAGCCCGATGAAATGACAGTATATTTGGAAGTTGATAGGCATAAAAATAAACTCATGGTGGCCGATGCGATAGCAGAAGCACAGAGGCTGGCTGAGAGGGGAGACTTGAGTGGTGCAAAAGCTTTGCTTGATGCAAAGAGATCAGCACTATGGTCCTCAGTTTCAGCCTCATCAGGGGATCCTAGTTGCACTTGGCTTGACGCTGAACTGCGAGTAACGAAGGAGAAGATGCAAAGCAGGGAAAGCTATGAGCATACAGGAAGGGCTTATGTTCTATCAGGATTAAGCTCTCATGCATGGCAGAGATCTACAACAAGGGGTGACTCTGTAACTCAAACATTCGTCAGTGGCGAAGTCATAGACCATACAAGCGGATCGATTGGGTATGAAACGCCTTCAATGGTTAACATGGTGAGAATGTCACAAAATCTTAGTCTGACTGGGTCTTATCCTCTCCCTGAACCTTGAAGAACAGCACTCTCATGTCATGATTTCTGGTACTGATAAAGCATTAGCTCAATTTCTGGTAAAGTTTAGGGACCTGATACTTAGGTAGTTTTTGGAATACCATCTAGTGAAGAATTTTGATAGCAGGCCACCAAATTGCTGAGCCTGTTGAAATTTAGGTCCTGACTATCGATTTTTTTAGATAAGAATCTAAACTGTACCATTCTTTTCTGGAAGGAATTTGCTATATTATTCTTATTCAAGGGGTGTGTAATTGAATTGAAGGCATAGAAATTCATAGTCATGATTACATTTAAGCTGCATGTATATATATACATCTATTATCCATGGTAGGATGCCAAAATTTGAGTATTTCTGAATGATATAAATGAAAATTCAAAAGCTAGCAGCTGGTAGTGTGCAGATATTTATTTCTGTATCCTTTTTCTATTTTTTTATTAGATATAATATCATTATTGAAAAAGTTTTTAGTGTATAGTGTGTGTCTATCTTTATATATGGGTAAAATGACAAAAAAATGACAATTAAATTTGAGTTGGACAAAATGGGGTCTCCAATTTCAACTTGGACAAATAAGGGATAGTTCCCAATTTGTCCTAAATGAAATTTGTGACTTTGTGCCAAAAAAATAGTGAATGACGATTTTAAAGTAGTTAACAGCGAATACTTGACTAGTTAACCATTAACTACTCAAGTATCGTTATTAACTACCATTAACATTAACTACTCAAGTATCAAGTATCGCTATTAACTACTTTAGAATCACCATTCACTACTTTTTTGGTACAAAGTCACAAATTTCATTTAGGACAAATTAGGGACTATCCCTTATTTGTCCAAGTTAGAATTGGAGACCCCATTTTGTCCAACTCAAATTCAAGTGTCATTTTTTTGTCATTTAACCTTATATATGTCCATATGTTGATAATTTATGCATTGGTTATTTGGTTACAATAATAATGCCGAACTATAGAAGATGTAAGATTCAAAAAAATTGGCAAGAAAAAATTTCCTTCCATTTATTTGAAAAGAGATTGAATATTTTTCTCTTTTATGTTTAATTTTTTAAGAAAAAAGTATATTATCAAGAATTAATGTCATTGGTCGGTTGTTCCTATTACTTATTAATAATAATAATGAATGATTTATTTTATTAAAAATTATTATGTCTAACCCTGGTTTAGTACTTGGTAGATCAGAGCCGTCCGTAAACCATTCCATCTGCGCATCCAAAATTATTGATTGCTAGCATTTTTTAACTTTATCAATTTTGCGCCATTTTGCTTGAGAAATTAAGTGTTTTAAGGGGATGTCATAAATCAAAGTTAGGCTCATTTTTATACCCCAAAAAAAAAATCAAAATGTTAAAGTATAGTTTTGGTCCACTAAGTTTGCACTAAGTTTCAATTTAGTCCTTTATATTTAGAAAACATACCTTTAGTTCTTTTTTATTAATACCGTTAATTTCGTTTAGGGAAAATCCCAAATAAATCCCTCCCAATATCCAAAAGGACAAATGAGGAACCTAAACTTCCAAAAGAATTATGAAGGAACCAACACCTACCTGTCATTTTAAATTTTTGCGAACAGACAAAATTGTCTCTATCCTAAAACACAAATTACACCCATGTCCCCACCCTAAACCTACCGTAACACCCACCCTCTTCTCGCAATTTGTGTTTTAGGATGAGGACAATTTTGTCTTTCGCAAAATTTTAAAATGACAGGTAGGTGCTGGTTCTTTCATAGTCTTTTTGGAAGTTTAGGTTCCTCACTTGTCTTTTTGGGTATTGGGAGAGATTTATTTGAGATTTTCCCTTTCATTTAATGGAAAATGATAATTTACCAATTTTAAATTGTTAATCTAGGATTGAATATTGAAAGAAAATACTTAAATTAAAATGTTTTTGTGTAAGTATTCTTATATTTTTAAAATTTGTCATTTTTACTCCAATTCAATTGGGAAATAATCTTCTAGATTTAAGTGAAAATAATGATATTAATAAAAAAGAACTTTACAAATATAAAAGACTAAATTGAAACTTCTTGTAAAATAAGGGACTAAAGTTATACTTTAACCATTAAAGCTAGACGTTGAATAAAACTTACGTTTTATTTTATTTAACTCTTTGTTGAAGTTGAGTTTCTATAATTTGAGGAGAATATGCTACCTATTTTCCATATAAGTGAACAAGAGTTTCTTCCATTTCCTATAATTTTTTTTGTTGTGCCCTTATTTTCAATTTTCATAACACTTTGGGAAAAAGACAAATTAAGACTCCTGAATACCCAATAGGATAAATAGGTGCCTAAATTTTCAAAAGGATAAGGAAGGTCACAAACACCTAATTGACAATAACAAATGTGGGCAAATGACTCAAACTGCCCTTAAAAAACTAGTTAAACAGTCAAGCAGGATTAAAAATCATAATTTTTATGAAGCAGACAAGTTTTTTAAGGGCATTTTGAATCATTTGCCCACATTTGCTAATGTCAATTAGGTGCTTGTGACCTTCCTTATCCTTTTGGGAATTTAGACACCTTATTTGTCTTTTTGAGCATTCATGAGTTTTTATCTATCTTTTTCCATAATTTATATTTTTAATTGAAATAAATATTTGGGAGAAAAATATAAAGAGTGAAAAAGCAATGGGAACATAAGCAGAAGTGAAGTGAAGAAAAGCAACGAAAGCAAAGGCCAAAGGCGATTGCAAAAATCGAAGACGACGACGACGAACCTCACTTCCCACCGACGACACCACCTTCGCCTTCCTCTTCTCTCTGCCTCTGTAACTGTAAGTCCCTCAAACTCTCTCTCTTTCACTCTCACTCTCTTTCTTTCCCTTCTTTCTTCTTCTTTTTTCCCTTCCACCCTTTGATCTATCGTTTATCTTCTTTCTTCCATCGCATTCACACCTCGAATTGCCTTCTCATTCATCATTTTCCCGAAAGTTTCGTTCTTTTTGAATCTATTTGGTGAAATCCATCTGGGTTCGGCTTTTTTTACCCTGAAATAGTGAAATGCCTTTTGGGGATGTTTAGGATTATGTGATGATTTTGAAGAGTGCCTAGTCTTTTCTGCATTGCCTAATGTGTTGAGATTCTTTGGAAATAGGGTTCACTCTTTGGTATCTTGTTTTGCAAATGGGATCATTCGATGATTAGAACTGATTTAAGTTAGGGATTGTGGTTTCATTTTGAAAAAAATGTGTGTTTTGTCTGCTTATTCTCTTTTCCCTTTTGGAGAAATTTTAATGAAGAAAACGATTAGGAGCCAATTGTTATGCTATGAATTTTTGGGATGTACAATATAGGTTTCCATTAATTAATTTCTCAATAACTGTGAAATATGGTCTAAGCAAAGAGGGTTTTTTAGGTGGATTAGTCACTCTAGTATTTAGGGGAGAACTTGGAGGTTTCATTTGGGATTGTTTTCCTTCAAATAAAGTTGATATCTTTATACTTTGTGTTGGCAGCAAATGCTCTATTTCTCTGAGGATATTATTATCCCCACCCATTTTGAATGGTCAAACTGTTATTGAGCTGCATTTTCCCTGAAATTGTTGCCATAACTTTGCTTCAGATAGCTGGAAGGTTTATCATGAAGAGATCTTTTCACCTCTGGTCAGGTTTTTAATCTTAGTATTCTGTAATTGCAATTCCACAGTGCTTATTTTATGATTGTCCTTAATGAGAGACTGATATTTGAACATCTAGTATTTGGGGTTGGAATTTGTACTTTGGAGCATTGAGTATACTGGATCAGATAAGTAGATGTTAATATAAGTGAGAAGTTGTTTCTTTTTGCATCCATGACCTTTGGAATTCACTTAAGGCAACTGTATAGGCTATAGATAGTTTACACTAATTGGATAAAGCATTTATATATTGCTTCATTAGAATTCTTCTTAACCTGGTGCCTTTTGGTTGAAAATTTAACTGGTAGAAGTGTAGTTATCTTGTGATTTCAGTTGTATTGTATCACTCTGAATTTCAGAAGCATTATGTTAATCCATCTCTATTCTCTTGATCTGCAGAATTGTTTTGCTGCACAATGTTGAAGAAGTAGTTTGGGCCAATTAGAGCTTGAGTTCACACACACATATATTCAACTCAGCTCAAAGAAACATTGGTACAGATAGCAGGATTTCTTGTCTGGGGAGTCAGTGAACAATGGTACATCTGATGGCAGTACTCATGTAAGTTCTTCCATGGCAGAGAAAGTGGAAGAAACAGGCCGCTGGTACATGCCGAGGAAACAAATAGAGGAATGTTCTCCATCTAGAAGAGATGGAATTGGCTTGAAGAAAGAGACGTATCTCCGTAGGTCTTACTGCACATTCTTACAGGATTTAGGCATAAAGCTTAAAGTGTAAGTTTACAAAGTCCTTTAGAATGTTTAGTGTAACATTTCTTGACAAATTAGGCTGTTTAAATATTTAAAACACCCATTAATTCAATCTATGATTGCATGGATGTGTGGAATGCCCCACAAGAACGTGCAAATTTATCTCTAGGAGTTTTGACCTATACAAATGAAGGTATAGACATAGCATCAGGAAAATGTTTGGTGATGCTTGTGGAGTGATGCCATGTTGTTGTAGATATTAATATCCAGCTCTAGGATTATGATTGGAGATTTACACCTTGGTGTTAATTTTTTCCATTTCAGGCCTCAGGTAACTATAGCAACGGCCATAGTTTTTTGTCATCGGTTCTTTCTTCAACATTCCCATGCAATGAATGATCGAAGGGTGCGTTGTTTCACTTTCAAACTGATACTGTGCATGTTTCCTCTTCTAATCCTTACTATATTGTGCTTCACGTTAGTATGACATGCATGTGCTCATGGTTTTGTGAGTAAAGGTCTGTTGTATACATTTACTGGTGAGTGGCTTATATTTTTTGTTGGATTGTAATTTTTTGAGAAACATTAAATTGCACCGCTTTCTCTACTTGACAGATCCTTCATGGATGTCTTGTGGTTATGATATTAATGTATTTTCATGTTTTTACAGCATAAATTTTTTGGACAATTATTGAATATTCCCATCTTTCACACTATAGTCAATATACCTGAAATGTGGTACCAATGTGCAAAGGAAATCCATTCTATTATACTGAAGAGTAACAGAATGTACTCTGAATTTTACAAATTTGTATTATTTTTGTTCACAGCTGCATCAATATAACTGTTTAACTTCACAAAAGATAATGATGATTCTATTTATTAAACTAGTTGTTAAAAGCTTTCTTAGTTATTGCTGTTTTGGAAAAGTTTTGCTAATGGAGTTTTATTCTTTATGGGGAAATGACATAAAAACAGTCGTAACAAACCTGTTTTCATTCTGCATTTTGTTGGCGTTATTGGGTCAAAATATGTGATTTTTCCAGTAATGGCGAACACAGTTTTGAGTTGGCTATTTATAAATACTTGCACCTCATCATTATTTTGGACCTCATAATTATTAGTTTGCTCTCAGGGTAGAGTTATTGTAACTCTATGTAAATCAAGTATAGCTATAATCCATTCTAATTATTGGGGTTTACTTTCCACTACTGATAAAATGTAAATTTGAGTTAGTAATAGTTGTTCACATTACCAATTTTTGGACTAATTGGCATTGACAGTGATCTTGCCATGTAAGGTACTGGACCGGAAACTAGTCAATTTTGGTGTACATTTAGTACTAAATTCTCGTTTGGGTGGAAAAAAGTGTTGGACTTGCACTTTGCCCATTTTTCATACTGGATCTTCGGTGAAGCACCACACAACTTTGGATACCTTGTGTACCAATAGTTATCGTGGGCATACAGCTTCAGGAATGTTCTTCTCTTAATTGAAGCCCACAATAGTGCTGATTTAGCTTGACATGAATATGTGTAAAAAGTAGTGAAAACTTGAAATGTGCACTTTATTGGAATCTTACAACGAAAATATGTTGCAGATTATTGCAACTGTCTGCATGTTCCTTGCTGGGAAGGTTGAAGAGACTCCTCGACCGCTAAAGGATGTCATTATTGTTTCTTACGAGATTATTTACAAGAAGGATCCTGCTGCTGCACAGAGGATAAAACAGAAGGTGTTTTGTTATAGAATAGTGGCGATGCTTTAGCCAGTTTATTTCTATACTAATAAATCTTGAATTGCTGAATTTTCTGTGAACTTGCTGTTCCTGCACATTCCAAGTTATTCTTTCCTTTTATTTATTTTCTCCGTGTTGCTTTTCTGCACTGGGAGTAGATCTGTTTCCCACCAGCTTCAAGGATTTCTTTCCTTCAAAATTAATGTCCAGTGTGTTTACCCTTTTTTCTATGTTGACTTGCTTGGCCTAACTGAACTGATGTATATTATTATTAAAATAATTGTATGTCATTAAGTTATTAAAGCGGAAAAGCTTGTTTTTTTTTATATTTATGGAGACGCCTTTCTATTGCAGCTAGTAAAGTAGGCTGTTTAAAATTTCATGATTAACTGTCAGTGTTTGTTCTTTCTCTGCACCCTTTATTAGAATGTAGATTAAATTCAATCCATTTTAGTCCCCTCAGCTCCTTTCCAGCCTGCTTTTTAACATATTTAACTAATTATATACTATTTATATTTGCTTGTGAACTATGCAGGAAGTATATGAGCAGCAGAAAGAGTTGATTTTATTGAATGAGAGGTTCGTGCTTGCCACATTAGGTTTTGACCTCAATGTTCAACATCCCTATAAGCCCCTTGTTGAGGCCATAAAGAAGTTCGATGTTGCAAAGAGTGCCCTTGCACAAGTTGCATGGAATTTTGTCAATGATGGGTATGATTAAGATGTCAATGTTCTATTCATCATTACACGTGTTGTAATTATTTCCCACTTTATTTTGTTCACACACGAGAAAGTGGCTTTCAGGCTGAGGACATCGCTCTGCCTGCAATTTAAGCCACATCATATTGCGGCAGGTGCCATTTTCCTTGCTGCCAAGTTCCTTAAAGTGAAGCTTCCATCAGATGGTGAGAAGGTTTGGTGGCAAGAGTTTGATGTCACCCCACGCCAATTGGAGGGTTGGTGTTATCCCCTCAATTTGTTTCCATATGAATTAAATTGACCCAAATGGATAGCCTTTTTAAAATCCCCATGGCCTTTTGCATTATGAAAATTTCAGTAACTCCTGGTCTGTATGATAGTTTGTAATGAAAGCATGTCTCTAGCCATCACATGTACATATCTATATATTTCTGCCTATATTGGTTAGAATTGAAATCTGCTTAGTTACTGCTTTTACCCTTTCAAGTTAGGCATTCAGAGGGAAACGATCTTAATTTCATGCCATGGGTTTTTTTTTTTCATGTTTAATGATGGGCTGTCCTTTTGTGTCTGACTCCATGAATGACTTTGGATTTCATAAGTTTTTTTGTTTTTGTGTTCTCTGGCAGAGGTTAGCAATCAAATGCTGGAACTCTATGAGCAGAACAAAGCTCCACCATCTCAAGGAAGTGAAGTAGAAGGAAGTGTTGTAGTAGGAACAAGAGCTGCAGTAAAAGAATCTGCTGTGAGCAAGGAGCAGGTTTCAGGACAAATTCCATCTTGTTCCTCTCCTCAGAACTCATCTGCTCGTGAGGTGCCACCAACAACCATAGAAAAACAAAGCAACGATGGGAGTGCAGAAATGGGGAGTGTAATAACTGATCACAAGTTGGATGTGGAAATCAGAGATTCTCAGCTTTCAGGTGAGTTGGCTCAGAATGATAATGATGGAGAAATGGCAGAGGGATCAGTTATTGGAACTCAGCAAATAAGTATAGGAGACCAGGATAGGGTTGATGATACAAATGAGACTGCACAAGTGCAGAGGAGGGATGATTTGGCACCACACGAGTCCTGCAGCATTGGTCAAAATTTAGAGTATCCAGAAGGCGCGCTTGGTCAGTCACCTAAGGAAGCAATTAAGATGATTGACAAAGACAAGGTCAAGGCTGCATTAGAAAAGAGAAGGAAAGCTCGAATGGAAAATACATTGAAGAAAGATGATGTAATGGATGAGGATGATTTTATTGAGAGGGAGCTAGAGGATGGACTGGAGATTGCTGTTGAGGATGAGAAAAATAAGTGGGAGGGGCAACAACATGGATCTGAATATGATAATGCCGATTGTGGAAGCGGACACATGGATGTGAAGCAGCAAGAGAAAGGCAGTGAAAAGGCAAGTGAATACGATAATGCGGATTGTGGAAGCGAACACGTGGATGTGAAGCAGCAAGATAAAGGCAGTGAAAAGGCAAATGATTCACCAGTCGGGCAACCCAACCCGAGTTATGATGATAAAGAGCTTAAAGAAGATGTAAACCAACAGGACGGAGTTCCTTATGAAGAGGGTATAATTGCAGAAGACCAGAAGAAGAAAACCGTTGTTTAGGATACTAAATAATTGTGGTAGAAGGTTGATAAAGAAGTGATAGCAGAATTTCTTGTTTAAGGGGCGTGGATGGTTCATTTTTGGTAGCGACAATATTAATTAAAGTTTGATGGCTGGGTACTACTTATATAAGACATTGGCATTTTCAAAGGCATCCTGCCGGATACTTGGCATTGCTCTGCTGAACTAAAATGAATGGAGCACATGAGAGAAACTAGAGTGTAGAAGATAGTATATGAGAGAAACTGAGGGAGCCCAAAAATTGTGTTGTTGAAATTATGAATTGATAATATGTTATTGTATTCGAAACAAAATGATAGTAAGCATTCAAACCTAATAGTAGACAAATTGAGCTTCTTTCAGGTTGCTCTGGTTGCAAGTTCTAGTTCCTGCTCCTATTTTCGGTTTTCGTTTTTTCATAACTTGTCTCATTCTTGGTGCTTGCCCTCTTCAATTTTTAGAAAACAAGAGGAAGTGAATTTATTGCTCATTGTCTATAGTTAAGGTTTAGATGGATATGGGATTAAACATGGGGGAAAACCCCTCTTCATTGGTCATAGGTTTTTTTAACTCCAGACTTGTCGCTTACATTTTTACCTTTTCTCGTTAATTAAATCCCTCAATCGTGTTTCTCTCATCCTAAATATAAGACTTAGTTGATTTTTTTGAAAAATCCGACAAAAGCAAAATATGTTAATTATAAATTGATTTACCTGATTTTTCCCTTAAACTAGTTTATTTGACTTATAAACTAATGGATAATCTAAAAATATGTCATAATTTAATAACCAATTTCGCAACCTTAATCTCTAAAAAAAAAGTCAACTGAGTGTTATATATTTATGAACAGAAGGAATATGTTAGAACTATTGGTAGTTTGAGTATAGAGGCTAATAGTGTGAAAAAAAATACCACCCTAGATCCTGAATATAAAATCTATTTGGATATGTAAGTTTAAACATAAACATAGGACCTATTACTAAATTTGATTTCAACTTCTACCCAAATTGTCATTTTTGGATGTTTGCACTAAATAAGTAGGGGAAATGTAAGAGTAAATGTAGATGGTTAGCAAGTATTATCATATGAATTTAACTAATTTAACCAACATTTTAATCTAATCAAATTATGTAAATAATGCCTATTTGAAGTTTGTAGTATCAAGTCTAAATAATTATGAACAACACAAATATCCAATCTCGTGGCTGGCACACAGATACAACCATATGATTTGAGAATGGTTGCACACGTGTAAGCCACAGATTCAAAGTAGAGACTCACACCTATGACCATGATCAAAACCACAAAGCTCAGAACAAGAAGCACCTATATCTCTCTTAAGTCTTATCCCAACCCAACCCCCACAGATAACAGATCAAATACCCCAACAACCCATCACCCAATACAAACACTCCACCTCAGCATCACCTTATCCACCTTTTCTCTTTCCTCACCAAAGAATCATATACTCCATCAACCACTCCCTCCTCCTTCAAACCTCTCCCATTTTCATCAAACACCAACCACAACCACCATGTCTCTCACAATCCCCACCACCAACCTCTCCCAGTTCACCTCCTCCTTCAAGCCCAAGCTGGGCCTCCCCTCCCTCCGGCCCAAGCCCACCACCCAAATCCTCTGCTCCGCCACCTCCAACGACAACAAAACCTCCCCCACCTCCTCCCTCCAAGCCTTCTCCGCCGCCCTAGCCCTCTCCTCCATCCTCCTCTCCGCCCCCCTCCCCGCCGCCGCCGACATCTCCGGCCTCACCCCATGCAAAGACTCCAAACAATTCGCAAAGCGCGAAAAGCAGCAAATCAAAAAGCTAGAGTCCTCCCTCAAACTCTACGCCCCAGACAGCGCACCAGCGCTAGCCATAAAGGCCACCATAGAGAAAACCAAGAGGAGGTTTGACAACTACGGGAAGCAGGGCCTGCTATGTGGGTCCGATGGGCTGCCACACTTGATAGTGAGCGGGGACCAGAGGCACTGGGGGGAGTTCATAACGCCTGGGATATTGTTTTTGTACATTGCTGGGTGGATTGGGTGGGTTGGCAGAAGCTATTTGATTGCCATTAGGGATGACAAGAAGCCCACACAGAAGGAGATCATCATTGATGTTCCTTTGGCTACTGGTTTGGTGTTTAGAGGCTTTAGTTGGCCCATTGCTGCTTATAGAGAGCTCGTCACTGGTGAACTTATTGCCAAGGATGTTTAATTCTTACTTATTACTTATTACCCACTTGTTTTTTTACTTCATCTCTGTAATCTATAATCTTGTTTTCAATCTATTTTTCTGTTTTCTGTGCCAATTACTTTGATGGAGTAAGTTAGATAGATGGATGCATGCATGGCTTTGCGCTTTCAATATATTGTACTATATTATATTCTGCTTGGAAATCCTGTCAGCTGAAGTTGATCTTCAAAATTGTAGACATGAACCGGACGGTCAGTCTGGTCCACATGGTTACTGTTTTATACTTCCTCCAGTCCTAAATATAGGACCTAGATAACTTTTTTTGGAGAAGTCCTAAATATAGGACCTAGATAACTTTTTTTGGAGAAGTTAAGGTTGCAAATTAGTCTATTAAATCATGACATATTTGATATATTTTTAGATTATCCATTAGTTTATACGTAAAATAAACTAATTTAAGGGAAAAAATTAGGTAAATCAATTTATAATTAACTTATTTTGCTCTTTTTTAAGATTTTTCAAAAAAGTCAATTAGGTCTTATATTTAGAACCGGAGAGAGTATTTCGTATCAAGGGTTATTACTTTGATGACCACATATAACCAGAAGCCTTGTTGGGCTTGCTTTCTGATCCAGCTTTTACACCATTGTTACTAGTGGCCTTTGAAGACATGGAGGACATTTGGCATCTATGTATGGAATTTAAAATAACAATAAAATTTTGTTAAAATTAAAAAATAAAGCTTGAAATTATCTATCTACTTACTGTCTCTTGAACTACTCCCTTTCTCATGAAATTCGAATGGTTTTGGTATAAAATATAAGAGATTGCCTTAAATTATTTCTTCATATAATGTATTTTTCCTATTTTAACTCAAACGTTCTTTCATATTTATTAATGTTGATGTAGGTAACAGAGTATTATAATTAATTTTGGCAAGGAAAAACAAAGAAATCTACTGTTAAAACTTGACTAGTACACCTATTTGATGATGTAATATTATATAAACTATCAGGTTCGTGCATATGTCCGATGATGATTCAACTTTATGTAATTTTCACACAACTTTCTAGTATAATAAGACTATAAGGGTAGCCTTTAGCTAAGATGTAAATGTGGACGGGAACCTTTATCTTAGCTAAAGGCTACCCTTTAGCTACATAAAATTTTAATAAACTCCAATTTTATCACACAATGCAATTTCACTCGCTCTAATATGTGAAAACATTAACAAAGTCCAATTTTATCACACAAATGGTTTCATCTTAGCTAAAGGCTACCCTTACAGTATAAAAGAACTCTAACTTTATGTAAAACTATTCAAACTTTGAGGTATTATATTAAGTAGAGAAATACACATTACTAATTAGAGTTTCTTTTAGGGGGATAAATATTAACTTTAAATCTTTATAAAAAAAATGAGATCTTTCTAGCCTTTAGTTAAGATGAAACAATTTCAGATAGCCGTTCATTGATAAGTGGGTTTGGTTTTATATAACAAACTGTTGTTTTGATTCTGTTTCTTCATCCAGTAAAAATAATAATTTTTATAAAGGCAATTATAGATAAGAGGATCGTTGAAACAAGTCTCTTTGAAAAAGCACGATGAGTTAACAATTAAATTTAAAAACCAACGTCCAATTTAATTAAATGTATTGCTATCGATAATAGGTATATTTATACCATATCTTTTTGAACTGAATATAGATATTACCATAGAAGTCCTTCAATATATATATAAAAGAAACAGATTAAATAGTCACAACTTTTCATTCCCCAATAACGATATACTCCCTCCGATCCTAAATATAGAACCTAGATAGAGAATTCATTTTGGTCCTAAATATAAGACCTAATTACATTTTTGGTCACTTTTTTCCTAAATTCCTTCTTCTTCTTAACAACTCCTTAACCACGATCTTCCTCTCACCAACACCTTAAGGAATTAAATTAATTAAGGAGGGGTATTATTGGAAAGACATCTAAAATTAAGCTTTCCTTAATCTCCCCAAAAAAAGTTATCTAGGTCCTATATTTAGGACCGGAGGGAGTATATTATACTCCCTCCGGTCCCTAATGTAAGAGCTAGCCGTCAAAAAAACGCTTCTTAAGAAAACATATGAATGTTAGTTGGGTGTCTGAAGTTAATGCTTCTTTTCCAAAATTGCCCATGTTTATTATAGTACTTTTAAGAGAGAGAAATACATAAGCAATAATAAATATGAAAGAGAGTTAGGGGTAAAGTAGGAAAAAATGCATTAAATGAGGAGAGAATATGGGGTGAGCTCTTACATTAGGGACTAAAACCATTCAAATTTTGGGCTCTTACATTAGGGACCGGAGGGAGTATTAATTAATAAGAACCAACAAGTTCCTTCTTCTCTAATAAATATAAACTATCTTTATAATATCGAAAGAAAACATTGTTTTCCATTTCAGCTCCCATCCAAACATTTGTTGAAGTTAATGGATTGTACCTGCAAACCTGTCTCTTATCCTCATCCCGTTGCAAGATGACATCACCATTCCTCCTCATGCCTAATATGTATCGAGGAAATATCTCTCTTCTTGTGAATGAATAGACATTTGTCCATGACTGATGACATTTGTATTCTTTCAAAATCCACACAGAGAAAGTGAAAGGTTGTTGCCCTTCATCCCATAAACTATTATGAAATTTGATTACAGCAAGTGAATCAAAAAAGAAATTGCAGAGAACTCCAGAGTTAGGAAGGAAGCAAAGCCCCAACCAAGTAGAGGCCAAGACTTTTTAACCACACACACAGTTTACTGCACTTCATTCCTAAAAGGTTCATTCCTAAAAGGCCACTCAAAGAATTTTTTAATTCTATTGTATTTATTATTATTGCTAAATAGTAATAATAGTATTTTAGCTTGATTTCCTGATAAGTACATGCTATATTTATATGGGGGAACACGTAAAGTTAAAGAAGGGGATGCTATATTTGATATTAAAGAAATTTTAACGAAATTTTTAAATGTGTAGTGACGGTTGTCACTTAAATATTTTTTTTATATATAATAAAATTAGCATATGCTTCTCAAGCTTTTTTTAAAAAAGCACGTTTGATCAATAAAAGAAGTGGGATTTTGATATTTTACAATGTTGAATAAGAGAATAAAATTATAGTCATTAGCTAGACTCAGGTGGGCCTAGGTCATTATAATCTACAATGTGGAATAGGTACTAAATAATCAACACATTACAGTTAGACCGTACCGTGGGAAAGACATTACAAGAGGAGTAAAATTTGACAAATATGTATAGCAAAATCATGGTATCCTACTATCCTGTAGAATGATATCATTTGATGCGATTGACTTACCTACAAATGAAAAGATTAACTCACAAAGTTTTGTGTAACATTAAAATTAGTTTGCAGTTTATACTTTCTTATAGCTAGTAATATGTACTAACAGGTTATCTTTGTTTTTTTAAAATAAATTGCGTTAAATATGACATTGTATGATAAGTTAAAATGGTATAAAATATTTGATCACATAAATTATGATTTTTAAGAGAAAAAATCCATGTTAAGGATTAAAACCAAATGTTAGGATTAGAATTTAAAAGAAGATATATATAAAAAAACAAATTTAAACGAAGAGAAATAAATCATCAAAATATAGGGAGATGAAGTGATGTAAAGGATTGAGGGACTAATTTCACTAATTGTATGGGCCAGCAATCGTCTAAATCATAATTAAAAGTAACACAGATCTATTATTCATATTAATGGAGGAGTAGACATGAGGAAAGGAATATTATTCAGACATATATACCACACTATGTAATTATGTTTTTGAGAATATATCAGCATTAAAAGAGTGTTTTCCCCCCAGCCCTTAGTCCTTTAGCTTACTATTAAAATATTAATAATTAATAGTTTATGACAACTTTCTAATGAGATAGATAATATTAATAGTTCCTTTTCTTGCTTGTGCGCGAACCATGTATCTGTTTTTGATTGTGAACTAAAATAGATGTGATATTGTGAAGGGAATCTTACTATCCTAGTGAAAATTTATAGGTAATAAACGAAATTGAGTCATAATATTGTGCAAATGTGTTTTTGAGAAAACAATCGGTCTCCTAAGTATGGAGCTTTAAGAAGATTTACGATGGATGATATAATGTTATTTCTTAACACCAAAATCTATCCAAATATTTGTCTCATCGACTTTTGAATGCATTTTTTCCCTTTAATAGCTTAATTGACTAAAATAGACAGGGAACAAAGGCACACCACCAATCACAAAGGAGAGAAATAAAAAGACAGCAAAAATAAAAATAGGACGGCAATAATCCATTACAAAGAACCAACATAGCTTTAACAAGGTAAATGCTTGCTGCTTCCATCATGCAGATCATAACATCACATCATAAACAACATTAAAATCCCCTTAATAAAGTCCACAATCCCTTTTGTAAGATTGACTGCTTCTAAGTTCTAGCCTTCATATCAAGTTTGTCTTGCTAATATATATGTATTTACACTACATATCAATCATGGACTAACCACAATCTCGTTTCAACATTCCCAAATCAAATCAATTGAGCGGGCGAACACCTCCGCCACGGCTGTTTTCAATATCATTTGTTGTAATCACCACCACTAAAATGCTACTTAAAACTAGATTCGAATCACTTCGACTTTTTAAAGAAATTGATAGTTTCAGTTTCAGAAAAAGAGAAAAAAACACAATATGTGAAGGTCAAATATACCTTGCATATTGTGTCCCCATCTATCTCTGAAAATGAGAATAATCAACTTCTTTATTAATGAAAGAAAGAGGACACTAGCAGGGCCACATTGAATCAGAATAAGGGGAATGGTTCATCACAAAGTCCATGTCAAGTATGGACTTTGAATGTGGTGGCGAGTCACTGCTAGTTGGGCTGAGCCCATGGTTGGAAAATGAAGCAGACTGGCTAACCCTTAGATGGACCACCTCAGCCTGGGCCAAGGCCAATTGGGTCTGAAGCATGTCAATCTGTTGCTGAAGAGAAGAGATGGCCCCAACACACCCATACACTGGATCTCTCACTCTTGCATTTGCCTCATACACCATACTGCTCACTGCATCCCCTCTTTGATGCACTGGTAGCTCCTGTAATAAAAACAGAAATGGCTATTATATATTTACATAGGACTGTTTTTTTGGGACTAATATCATACAGAACTTGGAAATATAAATGGCTATTATGTAATAAAAACATAAATGGCTATTACATATTCATATAGGACTTTTTTGGGGACTAAAGTCATACAGGACTTGGAAATATAAATGGCTATTACTCATATGGGACTCGTTGGACTAAATGAATTTGACTTAATGAACAAGCTAGCTTCATGCGATGCACAATGATATATGAATAAAAAGAGAAACAATTATTCAAAGAGAATAGAGGAAAGTGGGTTAATTGGGGATAATGAAAAGGAAAGGAAGTGGAAGGAGGTTGGACTACTTTCTTACTTTAGACAAAAGGCATAATTATCTATACTATTATATTTGATGGATGGAATCTTCTAAAGTTTTTAGTAAACTTGCACAGCAAATTCCGATATGAGTTGAAACAAACTTCCTGCTAAAATTAACCACAAGACATTTTTTTTTCTTAGGTAACCCTTGACAGAGTACAAAAGGCTGAAAACACATTTATTAGTTATATGGTGCGTTCAAACTTCACATCACACATTCACACCACATCTTTTTTTGTCTCCCTATGTATTTTGCTTTCATACAGTATATCTTTTATTATCTCAGTCTTCTCTTTTGGCCCGCCATAGCCGTCCAATGCACAAAACCTAGCTAGCATCGCATTTTTATTTGTTGTAGAATTTATTTGGCTTCTTAATTATGTCCCACAGTCAAAAAGGACAAAAACAGTTTTCTGATTTGGATTGTCAAATTCTCACTATGCAATCTAGTTCCTAATTTGTATTCTTTCACACGCAAGAAAAAGATAACAACAGCATACTGCGTACACGCGCAAGAAACAGCCACTTAATAGTTCTAGTATATTCCTAACCAGTAGCTACCCTGTTCACCTCTCACTTGCATAACTAACTACATACCTTCAATAATTAATTAAAAAGAGCATATACTCCATCTCATCTTGAACATAATACCCACATGACTTGTTTTTGTTAGAAAATTCTAAGAAAATTAAATACAGTATTTGTAATTTGAATTTTTGGAATTTTTTTCTAAATTAATTTATTTATTCGACCAGTAAACTAACATATAATCTAATAATACACAAAATATATAATGATTAAAATTAAGTAACCTATTTTTCTTTCTAATCTCTCAAACAAAAAGTCAAATAGAGCTCTTATATTACTAATTCATGATATGGAAGTAGGAAACTAAGCTGAATAATGAACCATAGAACTGTCAATGACTTGATACCTCAAGTAATGTTAATTTTAAGGCATTACATAGCACAACATATTACAGCAGAAACAGAACTTCAATGAGAGAGAGAGAAGAGAACCTGAAGCATCTTGTTGACATTACTGGCTCCAAAGACTTTGTGGACATTAGCAAACTTGTGGGGCTCATCAGCGGGGAAATAAGGAGCGAAGACACAGTCGTGAGCACATCTTCTTCTAAGAAGCTTGCATGCTGCACACGGTGAAGCTGAACCCTGCTTTCTCCCTCCCTCCTTCATTTTTTGCTTCAACAATATAATGGAGTGTTGATATTATATTATGCTCTGTGTTGTTTTCACCTGCTAATCAACGTGAAGAAGAAGATGTCCAAGAAGAAGAAGGAGAGATATAGGACTTAGTGGGGACTCTATATTATTTAGTCAAAAGAACGCACAAGGCATTATATTTATAGACCATACATACACGCCACCGAAAATTACATCAAACTACCCAAATATAAGGAAATATTCTAATATCCTCCAAACTCACAATTTAGGAAATACTCGCAAACTATATAGGACCTCTTTATTTTTTTTTCTTTTGGAATTAGAATTATCGTTTTGATTCAACATGTTGGTTATTTTTTTAATTTTTATTTGTATTGTGTGAGTAGTTAGATAGATGTTTTTGGAAAAAGTAGATGCACCGCATGAACATTCCTTGTGGGACCAGTGATATGATATTGGTGCTCTTAAAAGTATCCATATCTCTACCCTCCTCATCTGATATCGACTCCTTTGGGCGCCAAATTAATTTCTCAATCCTTAATTAAAATGTTTGTAAATGCAGATAATCAAATAGTCTTATATAATAATTATAATTAGAGTTAGAGTGAAAATCTGTTCAGAGGATTATCAAATGTGTTTAGTATAAATAACTATTAGATTGTACAATTTATACAAATGAAATTTTAGAATACTTATAGATTGGTTGATACCATCAACTTTAATTTGTGGACATTAATGGTTAAAATTTATAAATAGAATGCTTAATTTTTATCGTAGACATCTACAAAATTGATGATGTTACCAATATATTTTCATCCATATTAAAAATTTATTTGTAGAAGTATACCTTTCAATAGTTATTATTTATGTTAGAAGTACATTATTGTCTTTTGATAGAATTGCAACTTTTTTTTGGTCTGAAGATAAAATTGCAACTCAATATTAAGAAAAAGATAATTTTTCATTGGAAAATCCCAAATAAATTCCTCCGAATACTCAAAAGAACAAGTGAGGAACCTAAACTTCCAAAAGAACCATGAAGGAACCAGCACCTATCTGTCATTTTAAAATTTTGCGAAAAGACAAAATTGCCCCCATCCTAAAACACAAATTCCTACCCCACTCTAAACCCACCCTAACACCCACCCTCTTCTTGCAATTTGTGTTTTAGGATGAGGGTAATTTTGTATTTTCACTAAATTTTAAAATGACAGATAGGTGCTGGTTCCTTCATGGTCCTTTTGGAAGTTTAGATTCTTCACTTGTCCTTTTGGGTATTTGGAGTGACTTATTTGGGATTTTCCCATTTTTCATTTTCTAAAAAAAAAAAGAAATACTGGGGCAACAGAATTGTAATGTGAAACGTGGAGCACACGTCAGGAATAAGGAAGGCACGAATTTTAACAAGAACTATCTTTTTTGCCAAATAAAGACCTGAAAAGGAATAAAAAATTTCACATTGTATGGTTCTTTATTTCCTTCTTTTGGCTTTTCACATTTTAACAAAAATCCAAGTTATCCTTTATTAAGATAAGAGGGGCACATATATCAGAATGGCAACTTCGATTTTGTTAATATATTATATTGCTTCATTTCTCACGATGGGTGAATTATTATTCTAGATTGGTTACACTTGGTATGTTTGGATGTCAATGGAAAGTGACGAGGGAATTAGAAATGGGAGAAAGTGATGGTTTTTTGGTAATTTTCATATATCCTGGGGCCCACAAACTTTCTCTCTCCATCTCATATTTTTCTTGGCCCTACAAACTTTACTTTCTCATCATTACCTAATTTACCTCTACTTTCTATCTTTACCTCTACACCCATTTTCATTTCTATTTCCATCACCCACTTTCCCTCCATACAAACGGACTATAAAGGGGTGCATGGATATATATATTATATATACTCCCTCTTCTTCCTCTGTTATTAATTAAATATATGATCCATTTAAAAATGTGAACTTGTTTCTTATATAAGATATTCTTACATTTTTTTCACATTTTCATTAAATTATTCACACTACTACTCTTCAATAATAAACAAATTTAACGAGAGAAGAATGGAATCTACAAAGAAATGTGGTTAATTAAGGTGTTGTTTTTGATAATATGATATGATTTCAATTGATTTAAATAACATCATTAATCTAATCAAATTGAGTAACTAGATTTTATATTTAGGATTAAAGTAATAAGTAAAGAAAACCCAAAATTTCACGTGAGAAAAAAAAAATCTTTCATGATAACTCTAAAAGCCTTTGAATGTATGAATGAGTTCAGGATTAATCATCCTATGCCTTGTAAGTTTTTATTTTTATATTTATATTATTCTTTGTCAAAATGCATGTGCTTCCATTACTTACCACGCAGAAATTCTTGACTATTATAATGCATATAAACAAATTAGCATTAACAAATTAACAAAAAGAGAGAGATACTCTTTGAAAAACTATCAAAAATAAAAGTCAGGGTAGATAAACAAAGTCTCTTGGATAACAAAAAAATTATAGTTTATAAATTTATTTTTAAATAAGGACGACTGTAGTAAAAAGTTGATATATAATATCTAAAATATAAGTAGTAACTAATTGCCGCTATACTTAACTCTTGTCACAAATAGTAAGGTGAGAAAATGGTTATTTGTGGGTAGTTGATGGGGTGATTTTTTTTGCTAGACATGAATATTCAAGCAATCATGTTCAAAACTGACAAAATGTTTGAATCTAAAGATTATTTTTCAGCCTAGCTAAGGCAAGGTTTTTATGACCACATATGAAATGCGTCTTCTTGTAACTTGTAAGCGGTAGTTAATAGATGCATGCATAATGTATGCACAACACTTACTAAGTTTACACCTTAATAACTACTTATCATCAGGTCTCAAAATATAAGCTTCCTTTTTTTGACCTTATGTCAAAATATAATCTTATATTATAGTTGTCTAAGCATTATTATGTTTTTTTTTTCAATTTTACCCATAATTTAACTTTTCCTATATATTCTCTTTCATACATATTTGTTATCTCTTATTTACCAAGCAATTTTTTAAATAAAACAAGTACTTATTTGAAGTTTATATTTTATTTTTGATTGGAGAAGTATTATTATTACTACTAAATTACTACTTCCTTTAGTCCTAAATTTAAGACCCAATTGACTTTTTTGAAAAATTCTATAAGAAAGTAGAATAAGTCAATTATATATCTCCTATAGTTTTTGCTTAAACTATTTTATTTAACTTATAAGTTAATAGATAAACTAAAGAAATATCAAATATATTGAACTTAACTAGCCTATATATTTTGTTTTTTTAATCTCTTAAAAAAAGTCAACTAAATTAGGGAGGGAGTATTAATTAGTAGAGATGACTCCAAAATGAATGGAAGGCCTATTAAAGTAGCAGTGGATAAATTAAAGATAAACATGTTTTGTGTGAAGAAGGGCCTCATGGTTGACTATTGATCCTTTATCGAGGAAATAAAAAAATTAAGAGAAAATCAATGACATGGATTTGGATTATTGTTCCATGGGAAGGTAAAGACCAAATCAGGAGAGGTGCAGTCTTCAAAATAAAGAACGAGAGAGTTCAAATTTCTATATAAAAGTATTAAGTTTGCAGGCCCTCTTTCAAAAAATAATTGCACAGATACTTCATGCAATCACGTATATATATCTAATACATATGTTATTATTATACCACTCTTTTTTATTCCTATTATATAAGAGACCAATCAACTCTGACATTGTTTCCTTTGGAAACGTTTAATATACCCAATGTTTTCTGGAACGCGTGTTCTTGAACAAAAGTCTTTTTTATTTCCAAATTCAAAGAGAATTAGGAAATAACTTACATTATTTGATTTAAAAGTAATCTACCTAAGGACATCGGAAACTAATACAAACAATTTAAGAAAAGGAACCAAAACAGCAGTCTTCTAGAACAAGCATTTGCCAAAACGTCTTAGTCTTATTCAATGGACCGGAAATATGATAGTAGAAAACTTCCTAAAAACAAAAATCAATAAAAAAGGCTCAATAACGACACCATTTAGATGTTTCTTTAAGTGTATTGGATGTTAGTCATGCTCCTTCTCTAATACACATGCTTGTCAGATGGTATTTTAAGTGAATTTTTCAATCTAGAATGTACATGAGCCTCATATATTATTTTGTTGGGCTTGTTTTTCGAAATCACACCAATTTCATGCACCCTTAAATGCTTTACCACATGCTCACACTCCTACAGGTTGTAAAAACATGCATATGGGCAAATTATGAAGCTTCTATCACATTTTCTCATTTTTATGGGGATGAACCCACTTACCAACTCAATTAATTAGTCATTTGTGCTAGTCAACTTTTTGTTTGAAAAAATGCTAGTCACCTTTTTTACACATACTAACAATACATGTAAAAAACATTTATTATGGGTAGTTTTTATAAAGTCTTCTAGTTTTACCCTTATACTAATTTTTATATAGTCTTTCTCTCCCCTCAATACAAGGGCAAAAATAGAAAATAAACATTTATTAATTTGACTTCTGCTAATTAGTTCTTATATTTTAATTTGAACTAAAAAAGTGACATGTTATCTCTTATATTTAAGATTTAAAGGATTGCAATCGAACATGCAAAGAGCAAAGTTTAAATCTATAGCGATATTTGATTTGTTAGTAAGAAATGTGAACATTATTTGTGAATCTAATAGGTTTATCAGTGAAGTTAGGCTACACCTAACTAAGCAGTGTTCCTCCCAGTATCTTTTGTATTATTTTTATTTTTTCTTACTTTTACCATCTTTTGCCGATTGTAACTTTAATTTCTGTTTTAATATAACTTTGTCTTTTTTATTAAAAAATCAGTGAAGTTAGGCATCTAGAGGACAGGATTCAGAAACTGATATATGATCGTATAAGCTCAAACACATATATTTTAAGGGGGGATTACTGCAAAGTTACGAGCAAAAATATGATCATAAAAAATATTTCGATAGGGACTAATAATTAAGAGTGTGCTAACTGCTATGCAATAACAAATTTCTATTCTATTAAGAAAATAACAAAGAAATATATTTTACTCTACAGTTCAGTAATTAAATTTTTAATTAGGGCGTGATAGTGATTACTAATTTTATTAAATGATAACTATGCTGTGAAAATAGTGCACTTATACTTACTTTTTGGACATAAATAAATTTCAATTGGGAAATATAGTTCAACTTATTTTTCAAATTTCATAAAAGGGACAAATAAACTTAATGAAAAACAAATCAAGACGATCCTTTTCCATCCCATCTTTTCACTTAAGAATATAAGAGAATCCAACTCTTTTGTAATTGTTTATTTTTGTTTGTTGAGGGTTCAACACAAAGAAAGAAAAAAGCTAAGGAATGAAAAGTCAAAACTAATGTTTAGCTTAAGAAAGTGAGGTAGGAGTTATAAATAGGTAAAGCATGTGCGATCCGACAGGGAGGGACATAGTCATGGGATTTAGGTTTGGGTAAGAAGACCAAAATATTATAAAGCATCGCAATGATTCATGAGAGACTATGATCCTTTAGTCAGAGATGTAAAGAAGTTGGTTGAAAGTTTTGCCTTATTAGAAATAACATCACAATTTATGCCTTTTAAATTTATGATTTTTTAGCTACCCATGTTTATTAAATATATTGAGAAGGGGTTTTTCTTTGTTAGGGCCTTTTTCTTTTTTTCTTTTTTTTGGGGGGGGGGGGGGGGTAAAGATGGAACATAGTATTTTAGGGAAACTGGCTCATATCACTTCTACATAAACTACATAAACATAAGGGACATTTGATGTTGACTTTTAAACGTTAATATAAAACTTTTTTTCCCATTTTGTCTCATATATTTATCAACTTTCTTTAAATTAGTTTGCCCTACTTTTAAATTTCCATGTGATCTGAACGTGTATAAAACTTTATTAGACATATCATACATGCAATATATACTATAATTAAATATTTATTTAGTTTCATTATTAGCCTCCTCAAATTAGTCAACAATGAAATAGACAAATTACTACTAACTTGAATAATTCTTTTAATCATGTAACCCCAACATCTATCTGAAACGAGAAAAGTGAAATATATATGAGTATGTGTGTCACTTGTCAACCAACCAACCCAAGAATTTAATCATAGTAGTGGTCATTCAATTCAACTAACACAATCACTGCAAACACTTTCTCTAGTATTTGGAGTGACCCAAACAGGATCAGACCATGGCAGCTTACTTGGATGCCCTAATCATTTTTACTAGTTATCCATACAAAATCCATGATTATCATTCCCAACTTCTTACACAAATTAAAATTCAAAGCTAATCAAATTTCTTCTTATTAAATGTTTTAGTTCATCACCAACTGTTGCATAATATCTTCAACCAAGTTATGTTGAGGTAAATAATAGGACTTTAAGTTTTATCCTTGAAGCAAGTAGTTAGAAGTTTGATTCTCATGTTCTAAGTGTATAATAATTTTAATTACGAAAATCAAGAAATATATGAGAGAATATTACACTCACTACTAACCTTCATAGAATTAATAAGAAACTGGTGTAATTTTTCAGGACAGACTAGCCACTGCCATGAACTCTGAATATTGAACATAAATAAACAAAATTGGATGTGCTATATACATGATATCTAATTTGTTTAATTTGTCCTTCTCGATTGCCGTTTCTTTTCTCATAAATCAAACTAATTCATTACAAAGGTCAAAAAAAAAAAAACTAATTCATTACAAACCTGCCGTCTAGCTAAGAGGCAACGTGATTAGTTTTTTTATTGGTGAAGAATGTGAGGGAACATGTAGCAGTTTTTAAGGTCAAAATGTATATATAAGGACAGCATGGTTCGATCGTTGAGAAGAAGAAAAACGAGGAAGCAACTTACTAATATTTCAAATCTGGAGACACAAAAAAGTCATATCAAATTCAAACTAAAATGGACCCACTTGAGAAGATACCAAATTTTAATTTATTGCTCATGAGAAAAGATGGAAAAACTAATCAACATCCATAATCACCAATGTAATAATATAATACTCCCTCCCCCTTGTTGATAAATATAATATCACTTTTAAATTTCAATTTGTTTCTAAATATTAGATACTTCTAATTTTTCCAATTTTCCCCCATATAAACCCTAATAATGTTTACCTATAATGAACATGTAAGAGAACGAGCTTACATTGGGATTAAAGGTATATATGGTTAGAGTAGATTAGTAATATCATATGACAATAGTTAACTTAAAAAAACCTTTTTAATGTAATCAAACTAGAGAAAGTTGTCAAACATCCTTAAGCATGGGAAAAAACAAACCTATGTAATATTTTATTGAAAGTGGGTCATCATATATATATAGCTATAGGGTAACAAAAGGTCTTTCATGTAAAGAAAAAGCTCAATTTATTAAATATTAAATTCGGTTTAATTTAAGGGTTTACAAAGGTCAAATTAAATCCTTTCGGCCAAAAAAAAACAAAGGTCAAATTAAATAATCTTGATAATACATATTTTACACATATAGATCCTATTGTAGTGTGGTCCTGTGTTGAATCTCAAGTTTTCCTTTACATGATATGAGGTTTGAGCTTAAAAACAGAAGTATTAAAGTCGACTTTTATCCTATGGATAATGTTGGTTTTGATAGCTTATATAGATCCTATTGTTGAATCTCAAGGTTTGACTATTTAAGTAAAAGATCTCAAGTTCAATCGAATCCATGTAAATACAAATAATGTTTTGGAAAAATTACCCCATTAGACTGGAGCCATTAGACATTGCTTGAATCTAACTCAATTATATAGATATATAAAAATCCAACTTCTACTTCATAAAATATTAATTAGATTTGGCATTACTTCTAAAGTTTATCATCCATGAAAATAAGCATTACAGGCAAAAAGGAAAAAAACACTGATTGGTTGTTTCCTGGCTGAGACACATAATGTTTAAGTGAGATGAATGGGTAAAAATATAATCCATAATCTAATTTAACACCATTGATTGTGATTGCCTTGATGCCTAAGCAAATTTTATGGGTCCATGGTCTCTATTATCCACTATGTCAAAGAAATAGTCTTTTAGGACCTTCATAATAATTTTCCTTCAATACTATTTAAGAAAACTTCAGGCATCTAACAATATTTATATTGTAATAATCTTTTTTACGAAGTCATATCAAGATTCCCTCGCGATTCATGCATGTTTGATCTATTCGTATTTGACTTATCTCCTACACATTCCCTAATTCCTATCAATTCCCTCTTTACAATCCATTTCCACCACTGTATTCAAATTTGACGAGCCCAAATTTATTTTGTTTTATAAATGTGCAATGTTTAATATTTATTAGTGCAACTTAAAACACTCATGACTGGAGTTTATAATTTGGATTTATTTTAATATTTTGACATTTTATTAGTAATTTTATAAAATATTGAATATAAATCTCTCAAACCTCAATGTATCAATAAAGATCATGGACAAGAAGTAGATGGAGATGGTTGTAGAAGTCAACTAGTCATGTATCCATCTTTCACTGTGGGACCACTCCCATATAGTTATGGACCCCACATTTTCTAACTTCTCTCAATAACTTCCATTACTTTTAATTATAAGGCCACTTTATCTAATTTAGAGAGATTAAAGAAACTAGTTAAGTAATTTTATATGTTTTCCAATAATGTTTCTCTTTCAAAATTAGAAACGGGTGAGGGTGCAAATGATATAATTGGTTTGTAAATATTTTAGGAAAAGATTGATAGATATATGACAAAGTAAACAAAAATCTTATAATTAGGAATATATTGAGTCTCAAAAATAGCCTTTATATTTGAGTACGGAGGGAGTACATAATTTAAAAAAAAAAACCAAAAAAGCAATACCATCAGTAAATATATCATATGCATAGGACCTATTCGGCATGACCCAAGAAAATAAAAGGCATTTACAAAAACACGAAACAGCATTTTTCATAACAAAACCTGCTATGTTTTTACTGACCAAAAAAAAAAAAACCTGCTATGTTTACTTTGTTATCCATGTTCAAGCATAGGTGGATGGGTAGTTAGGTGAGGGCCGAAAAGGGTAGGGGTAAGGACCATTTTTTATTTACTTTTCATTCTTTTTGTCCCTTTAACATTGCGCGTTCAAACCTTTAACACACAAATTAATAGAGTAATTTTGTATTAATGTATGTAAAGTCGTATCAAAGCAAAACATAAAATCAATGGGCAATTTGAAGTATCTTTAATCATGATTTTCCCTTAATCATACTTTTTCAAGTACACTTTAATATTGTGCTTTCTTTAGAGAGGTAACAAGGCATGAAGCATATATATTGATATTGGCATGATGACTTTGACTCGTGAGCAAATCTCTATTGCTGAGTGGTCCCTTTCTCTCCAAAGGAAATTCAAGTTATCCCTTCAATATACGGCCGGCCCCTCTTGTCTCCAGCTCTTTTAACCTCTTGAAGCAAAGTGCATTAGATTGTTCCCAAAGATTCCCCATACTATCAATGAAGATATTTGAGTAAACATCAATACAGACCAAATTAATCGCCATCATGAATACTCAAATAAATACACTATCAAGTAAGCTTTACTGAAGAATTAAAACATATATGTCGCCCATCCACAATTGATTTGATTAGTAAACATCTTTATAATTAAAAAGTTTTATTAAAGACTATTCAAACATTCCTAGCCTAAACAAAAAACTAATGTTTAATATAATGATAGTAAAGATATACAGGGCTGTCAGCTGTGTGTTATTTTTTTCTTGCAAAAAAAGAAAATCGAAGATTTTACAAGCATATGTTGGTCATAGTGGAAGGAATTTTGGTTACTTAGATATGAGGTCTTCATTTCGAGTTTGTGCGACTACAAAAAACACATTTGGAAGAGTTAACAATAATGTGGTTCAACAATATACAAATATGATATAGTCATATAGCCATATCGTAAAAGGAAAGAGAAAGATATTCCTTTCCCTGTACCCAAACACATCAAGAGAAGAGAAGAAAAGCAGAAAGGATTCATAATAAAGGTGGCATTGTAAGTGCAGAAGGACACTAGATTTCTCCGCACAATAAAAAAGAAGACAAAATTGTGGAGATTAAAAAACTAATACAAAGTGACATGCACACTATGTTATTATAATGAATGTGGGCCCTTGTGAACCCCTATTGCCATTCCTTATAACTAACAAACAAACAAAGCACGGCCAATAGGCAACAAAGTGAATCCAATTTGTCGCTCAAAGTGAGAGTGCAGATATGACTTAACATATCCTCAATAAATGACAATTCATGCAAATGGCTTTATCCATCACCTCTATATCTTGTCCCACAAGAATCCCATGAGGTCCATTAACTCGAATGCGAAATTATTAGTTATTAAAATTATCAAGCAAAAGAAAATGGAACACATTTTCATGCCACTATATGTCCACTTATAAGCTCTTCCCGCGAGAGACATGCAATGAGCACAAAGCAGCACAGGCCTAGAAGTTCTCTCAGCTTCAGAAGAGTATATTGAGTAATGAATATTGAAAGTCCTCCACTTCAGAGGGAGAAACAAAAGTAAATCACAAATACTAACTAGGACCTAACCACCGCAGTTGTAGCCAGGAATAATTTAACTGCACATTATAACAGAGAAGAGGGCATGTGGCCCGTAGACATTTAAGTTACTGAACTTTTGAATAAAAAAACTGTTATCTATTATAGCATGAACATTTAAATATTACACAATTCTAAGAGAAAAACACAATTCTGAAACCCCAAAACTTAATTTTTTTTTTTTAAAAAGTTAGTTTTCAGCACAAGCATTCAAAGATATACTAAATTAGTTCTAACCTTGTGGGTTGACGTGAGTGGTAAGTACTCTTGTCTCTTAAGTAAGTGGTTGGAGTTCGATCCCTAACTCATGCGAATGGAGCAAATTCACAGGTCAGCTATCTACCCCCTATATGGGACTTCAGAACAGCGATAGATTAGTCTCACATGACACGCAGGTGAGGATACCCTTGGGTAACCAAAAAAAAAAGTTCTAATGGGAGTTCTCGTTTCCTAATCTTTCTGGGATTGTTCCATTAAAAATCCTTTGAAGAACAAGCCGTTGAAGATCTTCTAGAAGTTTCTTCTTTTATTTGCCAATTCCTACCTTCCTATCCATCCAAACAAGATGTAGAAGTATACTAACAGGCAGTAACAGTAAGTAAATTAAAATATAAAAGCACAGACTAGCTACTCACACCTTTATGACTACATTAATTTCATATAGAAAACATGTGAAATCAACTGACCAATGCAATTTCATGTAAGAATATGTTCTCAGAATGTCATTAATAATAAATTTTTGTATGTCTGTTATGGACAAAACATAGGTTAAAGCTACCTAAGGCAATGTCTGATAGGTGGAAATATGTGTTCTAGAGAAGAAATGGGAAATACACCAAGAAAGGAAATGGGATGAATGCATTTCTCATTCTTTTCCAGACAACACTGTTATGCGTTTCAAGCATTGCATCAAGGGATGCAATCTATTTTCCCACAAGCACGATGTGAAGGTTTATCATATCAAAACCAGGTTTATAAGCCATTCAATTCCATTTATTTTACTGCAACCTGAGAACAATGGTATAGGAACTTCCCACCTCCCACATTAATACA
Organism: Mimosa pudica; assembly: GCA_029929735.1. NCBI lineage: Eukaryota > Viridiplantae > Streptophyta > Magnoliopsida > Fabales > Fabaceae > Mimosa > Mimosa pudica. The sequence continues at coordinate 10,620,110 of JAKELP010000039.1, read as the reverse complement.
CCCAAATAATGGAATGACACGTGCTTGCCAAAACCCAAGAGAATGCAGCATGCAGAAAATAAAATACGTTTTTTGTCTTTGGTAGAAGAAAACGAGAGGCCCTTTGATTGTATAGCACAATTATCTCAATCATATGGATAAGTTGTCTTTTCTTAGAAATATGTTCAGACACACATACATGAAGAAATGAACTGCACAACCAATTCTTATTTTCTGTAGACCAATTCTAAGGAAAAGACAGGCCTGCAACCTTAAATGTCTTTCTTAGATGCATGTTCAGACAGTAAGCTAGCATTCCCATCAAACACAGCCAATCTCCAGTAATCCAAAGAAACTAAAGGCCATCAATAGTTGGCCCATGTTTGGAACTCATTACATGCAACCTTTTGAACAAATACATCTCATAGTGAATAATATTATATATGAATTGAGGATCACCACTCCATTTATAGATCCAGTATCAAAACAATAATACCCATTACAGCTGATACTAAAGGAATAAACCCAAATAGAGAAAAGGTTAGAAATATTTGAAAACACTATTCTGTAGAGTATATCAGCATTGCTCATTGAATATGCTTAGGGATTTCCCCTTTTCTTAAAAGAGAAAGAGAGTACTCTGCTGCATCTATGAGGTCATCAATGTTGTGCAGTGACTGTTCCTCAGAACCCAGCAAAAAAATGCCACGTACCTCTGCCTTCTTAGCCATTCTTGCAGCTAAATTAAGTGGTAACTTTGGAGAGTTGAGGCTTCTTAGTATTTGGCGATACAATGACAGAACCCTTCCTCTATTTCTAGCCAAATCCTCTGCTGTAGCCCATATTAAGCCATTTGCCATCTTGGAGGACTGCAAGCACATTATAAAAGGAAAATCAAAGGGGATATGGATTAACAATAATAAACCCAATTTTGTTCTTTAAGCAGTGCTTCTTTGGGTGAGGGAATAAAGAAGATACAAACCTTATTGTGTTAGAAAAATTACAAATATCCATTTCAATTGGTAATGTTTCCCTTAACAAATGCGATTGTTACGGTGGTTCAATATACTGTATAAAAAAATAATCTAACAGAGAGTAGCTAATGAAGCATCACTGAATTTATATTCATCATGTTAGCATGACTTATTTGAAGAGATGGGAGCATCAGCTGCAAATTGTTGTTACATAAGTCATTCTGATATAGAAAATAAAAATATTTAAGCTTATTAACTTGTAGTTATACCAGAAAACATCATAGCACATTTTCTATATCCACTATCCATGAACTCCAGCATACAGTAGTCACTGACTTTTGTAACCTCCAAGTCAAATTCAGTAAACCATAAAGCCGAACCTGAATTGTCCAACTTTTCTCCAACCGCAACCCAGTTTGTAACATATTTTTTTTTTTAAAAAAAATTGAGCTCTTCCCATTTGCACAGTCAGACTTATAGCCCCATTGTCAGGAAATAAGAAAATAGATGAAATGGACAGTAGTAGTACTCTTGGCGAGTCAATGCGGTTCTTGAGGGTGCTGGGCTAAATTGTAAGTGGATTCAAATGATTACGAACTCTAATCTTGGCAACTAAAAGGCATTATTAAAATAGGTGAAATGGACAAATATTGTTCTAAATAAACTATAGCTTCATTCAAGCAGAAGTAGCTCAAACACTTAGTCTTAAGTTTGATTACTACTACTAAAAAGTGTCAACACAGACAATAGAAAAACATTGCAAAAAAATAACAAAATTTAAGTGAGAATAGTCATTTTTTCAGAACTACATGCTCTATCTTTGTTTTGATATTGCAGTCATTTGAATGAGAGTAACATACATTTCAACATTCAAAATGAAATCTCTCTTTTTTTTTATTACATTCAAAATGAAATCTCTACTCTGCAGCAATTAACCCCAAAATAAACAAACAATAGCAAGAATCATCACATGACCAACAGAAATGAAAATGCAATGTCAAGAATCATCTCTACCGTACCATTAACAACTCCTAAACACCATTTTTCTATGATTAAGGTAAGAAATCAAAAAAGAAGTCGTAGAGCAGTAACTCTCACTCTAAAATTTCTAAAAATCCAATCTTTAAAGGAGCACAATACCGATTTTAAGCTTATTATATAGCATACTAGTGATTTCTTAATCAATGAAAAGTGGCATAATCCCAAATCCCAAGCTTCCAACTCTTGAAACTCTTCAATCTGAAAGTAAAATGGTAGAAAATTAGAAATACACAAAGGAGACTCACATGGCGGTCGACGGCGGCTGAGTGGAGAGGAGATTTCTGATTAGTGTAGGAAGCGAAAGAGGAATATGCTGGTGGTGGTGATTTTCCCAAAATACCCCTACAAATTTGCAGAGTCTCGAACAACGAGAGGGAGATCGATGGAGAGATGCGCGTGTTTTCTGGGAGGTTCCGCCATTTTGTAGGGGTATTTTGGGAAAATCACGTAATCCTAATGGAAATATCTTCCTTAATCTCTCAAATTAGGTAAAGTGATCTTATATTTAGGAGTGGAGGGAGTAATATGGCTAGTGATTACTAACGTATTAAGATTAAAATTTTGGTAAAATCATGGTATTTTTTTTTGTAAAATGACAAATAAGTCCCTCCCAATTTCAAAAGTATAATTTGACCTCTTTGAGTTGTTAATGATTTTTAATGCATATCTTGGAATTGTTAATATGATTTTGAAATTAGAAGAGATTTATTTGTGATTTCTCCAAAATTTTCGTATAAATATTAATAATATATCTAGGTTATGCCACTGGTTTCATAGTGTATGTCTTGTTTTTGTCTTACCTGATAGTCGAGTTTGGTCTGCTTGACTTTGTGATTATGGGTCAAGTTTTTTCAGAACAAATTTGTATCGGACTGGGTGGAGGCTATTAGGTTTCTTGCATAGCTGATCAGCTCTACCAAATTGTTGAGAAACAAGAAAAATAGGAGAGATGGACAATATTATAATGCTAATAAAACAAAGACTGGGTAAGTCAATGGTCAATACTATTTCTAGGAGTTGTGGCAAAATTGTGCGGGAATTCGAAATATTAAGAACTTCAATTTTAGTAGCCAAAAGACATTACTAAAAGGACTTAAGTGCAAAAATGTCATGTAATTATCAATAAGTGGAAAAGTAAAATTTTTCAGAGCAACGCAACACTGGCCTTTGAGTTGTTCCCAATTTGAGTTAAATAAATTTGGAGCATTATCCACTTTAACAATGATTTGAGTATATACATTAAACATTTCACACTATCATAGTAAATATTGTTAACCACTTAAACAACAACATTAACCACTTCAATAAGGTATTAACCCTTAACCAATCTGCCCCAAATTCATTATCCAAATTTTTTGTTTTGAACTTTGAGAGTTATGTGTCTGTCTTTTCCCTTTATTATTATTATTATTATTATTATTTAATAAGTAGTGTAGTGACTATTGACTAATTTTAATTGGGCCTCAATTGGTCCGTCATTTGGCCCACATTTTGGTAGCACCATCCCAAAATCCTATGTTGTCTCCCTCGACTTCCCCGAAGCTACCTTGTGGAATACTACTATCTCACTCTACTTCCTCAACAAGTTAAGTTAAGGCCATCCTAGTAATTTCATCCCACTGCCCACCTCTTCATATAAGCCCCCCTCTCTTTCATTCCATGGCATTGCCATTGCCTACACTCAGTCTAACACAACTACTGAACTTCCTCCCTTTCTTGTTCACTTTCTCTCCCGCTTACTCCAATGCAAAGAGGTGGCTATGCTCGTGGGTCCCACACCCACAGGGGCAGAGGCAGATCTGGCGGTGGTGCAAGAAGTGGGCCCCATCAACAGCCACACTCCTACAGTTACCATGATGATCATGATCACTCTGGCAGAGGCAGAGGCAGAGGCAATAGTAATAGTAATAGAGGTGGCAGAGGAAATGGCAGGGGTGCTGTGTGGGTCCCCACTGTCACTGAATCCACTCCATCTCACACCCCTCCACGTATTTCCAAATCAACTCTTGCTCTCTTTTGCATCATAAGCTCCTCTACAGTACAACTTGTTTACTTTACTGCATTCATTCATTCATTCATTCATCCATTCATCCATTCATGGCTGAACTATGTGAGATGCTTCTAGCTTAGCTTATTGCTGTGTCTCCATGTATGTTCATTGATCCAGTTTCCTTTCTTTACAAGTTTTTAGGACAATATAGCCGGCATGATAATATAAGATCGTTTGATTTTTTTTTTGGAAGTTGATGAAACAAATTAGACTACCAAACTATGAGATATGCTACTTATAAATGGACTATATTTTAGTTTATATGTAGAATAAGTTAGTTTTGATGAAAAAAGAGACAGATTAAAGAGATTAATTCTGCATTCTTAATTTCTCCAAAGAAGGGTTGGCTTGGCTAAGTGTAAGCTTGCTTGCTGTCAAATCAGTCTCTCTGCATATATTCCCTCCCCCGTACAAGTATGGACTAGTGGTTGACCCTTTGATTTCTCAAAAAAGTTAGCGTGATTTTATTATTAGGACCAGAGGTAGGATTATATTTGATATTTCTTAGGATTTTGTTTACTATTTTAAGTGTAGCTGCTGTTGTGGTATTTTAGTCTCACTCAATGTATGGTATTCTTATTCATCTATGTTTTACCGTGCAGTTCCTGAATTGGAGCAACTACAAATTTCACAACCGGTTCAAATCTCATGTCCTGCCCAAGAGAGTAAAGATAGGAATGTGCCTGTTCATCGGCCTGACGAGGGTGGTACGTTAGCGATTCGAACTAGTAAGCTCCGAGTCAATCACTTCCCTCTCAAGTTTAGGCCTGACACCGTACTTAGGCATTACAATGTTGATGTGAAGCCCATTTCTCCACCTAAACCTGGTAGACCTCAAAGGATATCCAAGTCTGACCTCTCTATGATTAGGGAGACGTTGTTTTCTGGGGACACGAGGCTGCCATTAGACCAGACTGTGTATGATGGAGAGAAGAATATTCTCAGTGTAGTTCCTTTGCCAGAAGAAACTTTCACAGTTACTATCTCAGCAGGAGAAGATGATAGAAACTACTCATATAAGGTCACCTTAACACTAGTTAATACACTTGAGTTACGTAAGTTGAGCCAATACCTCAATAAGGAGCTTATGACAGTTCCTAGAGACATATTGCAAGGAATGGATATAGTGTTCAAGGAAAATCCAGCTAGGCGTACAATCTCTGTGGGACGTAGCTTCTATCCTTCAAATCCTCCTTTGTTGCAGAAGGATCTTCACAATGGCATAATTGCGCTAGGCGGGTTTCAACACAGTTTGAAGCCTACATCTCAGGGTTTATCCTTATGTCTGGACTACTCCGTTTTATCTTTCCGAAAGCGAATGTCAGTCGTGGATTTTCTATATGAGCGTATTTATGATTTTAGATTGGAGCAATTTGGACGTTACAGGAACTACGTTGAGAGGGAATTGATTGGTTTAAAGGTAAATGTGACACACCGCAGAACTAGACAGAAATACACCATTTCTGGTTTATCGAAAGGTAACACAAGGCATATCACATTTCCTCTTAAGGACCCAGATGGCCAGAATGACCCACAAGAAATTTCAATTGTCGACTATTTCTTGGATAAATATGGTAAGGATATTGCATACAAAGATATTCCTTGTTTAGATTTTGGGAAAGGTGTCTTAGTGCCAATGGAGTTTTGCATCTTAGTGGAGGGTCAGCGATATCCCAAAGAAAATCTGGACAAACATGCTTCCAAGGCCTTGAAAGATATGTCATTGGCCTCTCCAAAAGTGAGACAAGATGTTATACAAACAATGGTGCGGTCAAGTGTCGGACCTTGCGGGTAAGTTGAACTGTATTTAAATGATTCATTTTTACCGTATGAATGTGTTAAGGACTGCTTTATTTCCTTCCCATTATTCTTAATTACTATTTTATTTATGCCAAAAAGTAATATTTTATGGAGATTATGATTGTAGTTATTAGCTAGCTACCTTATTAGAAAAGCGCTTTGAAGTTGCTCAGTCTCCTTTCTGAATTTGTACATCAGAGTTTCAACTATTCTTCACCTCTTGCCTTCTTAGTACTTAAAGCATTCTTCTTTCATTAGTGGGAATCCACTTTAGTTTGATCTTTCCTTTTATGAATTATTTTACTTTAATGAAAGACTGACTTGTCTTAACGGTAAACTCATTTGCTGTGAGGTCTGAGGTCATGGGTTTGAATCAGTCTCTATGTGTAAAGTAGGGGTATTGCTGCCTAGTATATTCTCTTCTCCAGTACCCTTACCAAGAGGGGACTAAGTTGTTGGCTCTTTTTTTACTTTAATGAAATATGATTGAATGACTAAATATGATAACCAGATGGTTCAAAGTTTGCTTTAGCTTAGCACGTGAGTGTACATCCATAATTCTCCCCCAGTCTCACATAGTTTTCTCCTTTTGGTGCCGAAAATTGTGTTCATTCTTGATGAATTTGCTGGGCATATGCATTAGTATTTTGTCATTTCATAGTCTTTTTTTTTATTTTGTTGCCAATGTCTCACATAAATCTTTTTCACTTGCAGTGGTGGTATTATACAAAACTTTGGCATGGAAGTAAACACAACAATGACTTCTGTTTTAGGGCGCATTATTGCGCCACCAAAATTGAAAGTAGGTGGTCGAGATGGCCAGATTATGACTGTAACATTAGATCCGCAGAATTGTCAATGGAATTTAGTTGGCAAATCTGTGATGCAAGGTAAGCCGATCAATCGTTGGGGCATAATTGATTTTACAAGCACAGAGAGGGATTTCCGGTTCAAATTAAGGTGTGAGGAATTCATTCCCAAGGTCAAGAGAAAATTCATAAGCTTGGGCATTGACATGAATGATCCTCTTTGGGTTGAAGGATCTTCGATGCATCAACTTGCAAGTCATGGTTCATTGTCTGCATTACTTACAAAAGTGAGCAATTGGGGTCCAGTGCAATTTATTTTGTGTGTGATGTCCCAGAAACATGTTGGTTACAAGTCACTCAAGTGGATTTCAGAGACCAAGGTTGGTATAGTGACACAATGTTGTTTGACTAATACTGTGAATGCAGGAAAAGATCAGAATCTTACAAATCTTGCTCTCAAGATCAATGCCAAACTTGGAGGTAGCAATGTTGAGCTTGAGAATAGGCTCCATTGCTTTGCTGGTGATAACAAGCATGTTATGTTCATAGGGGCTGATGTGAATCATCCCGCTGCTCGAGACATTAATAGTCCATCGATTACTGCGGTGGTTGGAACTGTCAATTGGCCCGCTGCAAATCGTTATGCAGCGCGTGTTAGCCCTCAATCCCATCGTAAGGAACAAATATTGAATTTTGGAACAATTTGTCTTGAGCTTGTTGATTGTTACAGAAAGTTGAACACCGTGAGACCAGATAAAATTGTTATTTTTCGTGATGGGGTGAGCGAGGGACAGTTTGACATGGTTCTTAATGAAGAATTGCGAGATTTGAAAAATGTTTTCCAAAAGGAGAAGTATTTTCCTACTATAACTTTGATTGTAGCACAGAAGCGACATCAAACTAGATTGTTTCAAGAGGATCCTTCTGCTGGAAATGTGTCACCTGGAACGGTGGTGGACACAAAAGTGGTACACCCCTTTGAGTTTGATTTCTACCTTTGCAGCCACTATGGAAGCTTAGGGACCAGCAAGCCTACTCACTATCATGTCTTGTGGGATGAACACAGATTTACCTCTAATGACTTGCAAAAACTCATATATGATATGTGTTTTACCTTTGCTAGATGCACTAAACCTGTATCTTTGGTCCCTCCTGTATACTATGCGGACCTTGTTGCTTATCGAGGAAGGCTATACTATGAAGCAAAGACAGAGTTGGAGAGCTCGAAGAAGCCGGCATTGTGTCCTTCATCTGCAAATGAACACAAGTATTTCAAGCTGCATGAGCACTTGGAAGATATGATGTTCTTTGTCTAAGGGGACCATTCTGATCAGTTCTTTTACTCATTGAAATCATGGTTGGGTTCCATTTTTGAGTTTGTGCGTGAATCTAATGGGTCACGAGACATGAACCTTCTTCTCTTGTCGATTGTACTCATTTCCCTTTCCCTTTTCATGTTTTGTTGTTTGGAGGTTTGAGGTATTGTATTAAATATTAGCTTGGTGCTTTATGAACAAGCTATATGAGTGGCTAGTGTCTGGTTGTTGTTGTATGTAACTATGTGTGTTTGAATGTATGTGTTATGTTCTATCTTTGCACCCACAATTATATGAAATACTTCATTCTGATACTTTCTTCAGGAACTTGAATGTGGTGGATCAAGCTAGAAAAGCAGCATCCTAGTATTTTATAGATTTTCATTGATGACATATTGGGATATTAGGTATTAGAATTATTATTTTGATTCTCTTACTATTAGGGGTTATTCCTTGTATCCTATTTTATGCTCTTAGTTTGCTTGGGCTAAATAAAGTTGCCACTTAATAGTAATGATGAATGAATTTAGATGTCTAAAGTTTACTTTTTGAAGACAAAATTTCACTCCAATGCTTACAAGTAGGGGTGAAAACAAGACACTTCACCCTTAACAAACCTCACCTAATTTGTAGCATAGAGGCCTAAGCCTGTCGTGCCATTTTTCAGGCTCAAGTGCGGCATGTGTACAATACAAGACTATTATTCTGTTAAAAAAACTTTAATAAGCATGTTAACAGGTATATAATACATTTTTTCAGATGTTCAGATTAATTTCAAAACTTCCTAAAAAATTTCAGATATAGAGAAAATCTAGCAATTTAATTTAATTTTCATGGGAAAAACATATATAATGAAATTATGAATCGACCAAGAGGTTAAAAAGTCTTTTTTTGAAAGTCTGAAAAGAAAGTGAACTAATGATAAAAAGACTCCTCATTATGAATCTAACAAGACGCAAAATCAAAAGACTTTAATAAGATGTTGTTTGAGTATAAAGCTATAGATACTGATGATTTCAAATAAAACATTAAAAATAATAAAATAAATTATGATAGCTAAGTTATAGTAGTAACTTGATACTCCACCCGGTCCTTATCACTTAAAGCTTTGCTTAATAAACATCAGCTTATATTTCATAATATTACGTTTATTATTACAGCCTACAATCATATTTTGAAAGGATCAAACCTAAATGGGGTTTCTCCCTTCATATGGTTGAACAAGACACGGATTTTCAGCCAAGAAAAAATATAAAACCAATGTGTATACACATATATATAGTACAAAACATTCTATGATCTGCATGTCGTAATGTTTAAGAAACCTCATTACAAAACTTGATTTTCAGCCCCTAGAATGGAAAGTAAAATGTTCAGGAAAGTTCAGTTTCTTGGGTGACAGTTCTGTGCCTGTGAGTCAAGTTTGTTGTAGAATATTCACTATCACCATCAGAAGATCCAACACTTGAGACAGTGGAACTCTGGTGGCTGATTGAGCTTGCTTCTGGTCTTGGCGTTTGATTTCTGAATGCCTGAGAAGTAGCACTAGGATTTTGAGCTTCTGTTCCTCCAGATGCCCCACCCTGGGCTTCTTCAGCAAGACGTTTCAGAAGGTTCATCACTGTGGGAAGAAACTTGGATGAAATTGACAGTAGTCCAGTCAGCTGCAACAAAAATAAATAAGTCACACAAAAATAAGTCACATAAATTAGCAGTTTCCACCATGGACAAATAACACTCGCCATATCCTAATTATAATATCACTCTGACTTTTTTGGCGAAATTAAGGATGCAAAATTAATTTACCTTACTTATAAATCATCATATAATATGTCAAAATTAAGCGGTCAATTTGGCTTCCTTGATCTCTAGAAAAAAAAAATCAATGTGATCTTCTATTTAGGACTGGAGGAGTATCCATTTTGATCCCAAGCTAACAAGCATGAAATCTTTGTCATATTGGGTGTTTGGATTAGTTTCTTTTAAGTGATTTTCCAAGGTAAATGTACTAAGAAGAGTTGTATCCTAAAACACAAAAGTGATTTTTAAGGGTGTTCCCAAACACCTCCATGTGAGCCGAATCAAATGGTACGAGTGGGAGCACAAAAGCCGTAATATTTTCAAGTCATTCACTTTCTAGTTAGCAGGGGCCTAAAAAAGGTGCATCAAACAAGTGAGAATGATAAAGGAAACAGAGGTCACTTGTACTCACAGCACCGTGTCGAAACTCTCCTGCAATGTCCATCTGTACCCATAAGGCCTTTCCAAGTAGATAGGCGACAAAAATTACCATCAGGTAGAAAGGATTTCTGTTTCAGACAGAAAAGTCAGTGATTATCATCACTAACGTTATAAATAGTTAACCTTTGGAAAACATTTTGGAGGGTGACATTTACTTTAGAAGGAGCATAAATTCGTTGAAGCCAAGCACAATCATAGCCAGTATAGCCCATGGTGGTGGCAGCCAATTGTTACTCTGCTTGTAAGCCTCCTGAACTCAAACAAAAAAATTTAAACAAATCAATAACAATTTCATTAGTACGCCTGAATCACTGTCTAGATAAAGAGAGAAAAGAATGAAGACTAAAAATTTTTAATAGACTGCCTACAAGCAAAGAACATGGATACATGACTAGCAAGCCATATAAAAAATTTGACATTTACATAAACTGAGTTTCTGATGGAATTGGAACAGCTGAAGTATTAAAATGCCTAGCAAAACTGCAGCTTGGTACAGGAGAATGCAAACCCTGAGATAGTGATACCATGATCAACATGTATGACTACTCCTAATCTCAAATCCCCCAACAACTTTGATATCACTTCTGATAAGGTCACCAAAGAATATCCACAAGCCCAGACACGTAATACGAGTGGCACAGGTATTTCAGCTAAATCCATACACTAACCCTATAAGTTAGCTTTAAGGTCTAGTTGTAATCCTTGTTCAATGCATTATGAGCCACATTCTAAAACTTCAAAAAAACTCGCATTGTATGCATTATGGTAATTGTGATTGTCATAGATCACATTTAAAACTATACATGCCAGAGCCTGGCAAAATGAACTTATCAGAAATCCTGGGCAAAACCAGTTTTTCTGAATTGCTTCCATTGTAAAAAATGTGGATAGAAGAGTTCAATCCAATAATTTACCTGTGCTGCAATAGCTTGTGTGACTGTATACTCAGTTTCTGTCTGGAACTGTCTCCACAAAGACTTGCACTGCACTGGAGTAATAAGTGTATCCCTTGGGGGAACCTACATTTGGAATAAATTCACATTCAATCATTTGTAGTTCATAATTTTAAGGAAAACCCACCTATATGCACTATATACTACCTCCTCCCATGAGCTAGCAGCTAGTGGATCTGCAGAAGCTTCTCTACTTCTGTTTTGTGAGGATGTGACAGCAACAGTTCCATCCAGGAGAGATGAATGAAGCACACTTTCTATCCGATCTGGCTTCTCATCCAACCGTATGGCAGCTATATCTGATAGAAGCTTGAGAGACTGATACATGATCCGAGAGATTATTTGTTCAGTTTTAAACTAATAACTTAAAAGTGAAGGCACAACAATGAAATCAGCATTTAATTACAATCCATTACCGCAGAACGGGCATCTTTCGTAATAGCTCTAATATCTTCCTTCCCAGTCCAAACCCTCGGAAGGGAGTCATTGTCATGACTGAAAACTGTGGAGAACCTGAAGATAGTACCAAAAAATAAGCCTAAAACTAAAACCAAACAAAATGAAGGGGGGTAAATGATCCAAAAAAGTTACGGTTAAAACCTTATGGAAAAAAAAATATTGATGACAGAAGAAAATTGCAAAAAGGCGGGAAAAGCCACACTCTTAAACAAAGTTAACAGAAATAGACCAGAGTATTCATAACAACTTACAAAAATACAATTCCTTCTGCATGTCTATCAAAGAAAACCTAAAATAACTACAGGAGCAGTACATACTTAAATCAAAATGCTAAAGCAACCATGTCCCAAAAAAATTAGAATTTAGAAGACAGCTTCTGCTTAAAAAAACCAACCTCCATGTCAATCAAAAGATGTTGTGGATGATTATAACTCAACATGGAATCATGATTCAGTTTAATCCTCACTAATCTCAACACCTCGATGTTCATTCAATAATAATAGCTTTGACAAGACAAACCTAAGAAGCACTAAAGATTTGATAAACCCAATCTGAATGAACTAGCCAGAGGCACTATTTTTAAGATATGATTACCTATCTTTCATGCGAATCAAAATCTTTCCAGCTTCTTCTCTTGCTTTATTCTCTACCACTTTCCTTGCATAGTCCCTCAAGTTCTGCTCCATTCTACCAACCGATTCTTGATCTAATTCGAAACCATTAATAGCAGCTAAGAATTCTGGTATAACAGCTTCAGTCTCACGTTTCAAAAGCTGCCTAATTGATAGCCAGGTGTCCTTTCCACCTGCTTCCAAGAGGGCCTCCACAGGCTCAGCCAAGGCTTTAGTCAGTTGTTTCTGGAAGAGATACATATCTTTTAGTTGATGTGTTGATATCAAAGGCACCACTTAAACATCACTGAGCACAATCAGTTAATTTTCATTTTGGTAATAGCAATAGCATTACCTCACAATTAGCCATGATCTCTGATATTTTTTCACTTTGAACAGACACAGCATGTGCATCCATGTCACGTCGAAGCTTGTCTCGCACTTTTGAAGCGTCCCAATTAGCTTGCTTTACACCAGCATCTGAAAAGAAGCGAAATGTTAATTTACAAACAAAAATGTATACAAATATCTTACTTTTCTTTTATTTATCACCATGTAATGAGTAGATTTCACATATGGAACAAATATTTTTTCAACAAAATGAGATATGAAACTAAATCCTTAGAAGAACTTATTCTCTTTGGTTTTCCTCTTTCTTATATCATGAAAACCTTCATTAAAATTAATTAGGCCAGATGGTTAAAAGTATCATGATGCACGATTGCTAGATTCTGACCATTTGGTCTCCATACAGGGTAACTGGGGGACTTGAGAACATGTGTACACCCATACAAATCATAATGAATCCCACAATAGTAGTCAAAACATGCAAAGTTAGACTAGAAAAAGTAAGAATGACAGGCAGAAATATAAGTAGAGAAGCAAGCACAAGCAATGAAATGTAATTGTAATAAAAGAAATGCAAAATTAGACTAGAAAAGTAAGAATTAATGGCAAGAATATAAGTAGAGAAGCAAACAACCACAAACACTGGAATGTAATTGTAATAAAAGAAATGGGTTAGTTAAGAGATAGAAATGAGTGAGTCCTTAAATCTTTATAAAAAGAGGCTGGTCACTTTGTAATCAAGCATGTGATGAGTTGAATGGAATCCTTGCTTCTCTAACTCTATTTCTCTCTTGTATCTATCTGTTCTCTCTCTATCTCTTCATCCTTTCCTCTGTTTCCCTATCTTTCTTTCCTTTCCTCTTTCTTTCCCAATTACAAATACACCTTAGATACCCAAATGGTCAACTCATTAGAAAACATCTCCATAGACAAGACAGGGCAAATGTATCTACTAAGAAGAAGATCCTCTGGCATTACCAGCAGAAGCTTGATCAAACTCAAGCATGCTAGACTGAATCCCAGAACGAACAGATGCAGCAAATCCTTCTCCATTTTTTAATGACTGCTCCAATTTTCTCTTAAAATTTTCAAAAGCTTTAGAACGAAGATGCCCAACCAATGTTGTATAAGCAGGGAACACATGCTGAAAAGTTTTTCACAAATGTGAGCTTGTTAACCTCAAAGATATATAAATAAAATAACACAAGGAATTATTTTCTCAATTGCTGCACAAAGATGTATGTATGCAGTCAAGGCATTCATTCACTTAGAAGTCATTTCAGGATGATTGGGGGCTCAAACTACAATTAATACAAGTCTTAGAAAGCCCCTCGTCAATTAACAAATTGATGGGTTCTATAAAAGGTTTAAGGAAAGACAGAATTAGTATTTGGAGGGTAACTAAGCTTAATGAAGTCTGGCCAAAATGTCTCTACCAAGGCTTTACTTTGTAGAAAAAAATAGATTAAAAATCATTGATAGAGCCTCCTATATGCGTGCACATGAGGAGAAAGATACAAAGCCAGGCTTACACTTTTAAATAAACATAAATTTTTAAGCCCAAAAGATTTGAAATAATGATCATATAAAACTCCTCAGCACAAAATTACACTCAATAAACCAGCCAGCTTCAAGTGAGGCTCACAGTGTCCAAACATAAAAGATGAAGGTGCCCACAATAATCACTCAAACAACTGAACTATTGGAGCGTGATATATATAACTGCCAGGTAAACTTTCCACAGAATCCTAATAGCATTTGCCAGTTGATTCAGGATTATAAGTTAAGTTTGAGTTTATGCCTAAATCCGTTCACTATCACACAAAAATTCAGCCAATATATATATATATATATATATATATATATATATATATTGGCTGAAAGAGGCATAATATGATTTTGTAAGAACGTGCAGCCTTACATCCAATGCCTTTGACTCTAATTGCTTACGCTTTGCATTCCTCACACCTTCATCAAAGTAGGTTGCCTCCATATCATATCTGGTGAAAATATAGCATTATTCTTACATGCAGTTGCATAACAACACAATTTCTACGTTGACCCATATTTATAAACATGAAATTATATAAATGGGGCAAAAATCAAAACCTTATACAACCAAATAATCTCAGAACAAAGTATAGTTATGCCACAACAAACTATTATGGAACTTACAAGGAAATCAACTTCAAAGGACAAAAAGAACAAAGAACCATCAGTCAATCTGCTAAATTAAATGCTTATTGATAGGTGTAAATTCAAATCTGAGTTTTCTAATCCACTGCAAACGCCCTAGTCACCCCTTGTTATATAATGGAGCTATGTAAACCTCCTGACTAGTCCAAACAGCATCTAAGTTTTACTTATTACTTTGGCACAGCTCCAAAGAAGCAACCATAATAGATGTAAACAAGTTAGTTGAACTCGAGTTGCATACCATGCCATAAAAATGCTTGATAGGAAACATATTATAGCTTAAGATACTACAATTTATGAGCAAATGAAGCTTACTGAGAAAAGTAGGCATCTAAAATTGAGCTCAGTTTCTTTCCAAAACCTAGCACTGGACCTGATTGAACAGCTTCCTCCAACTCCAACCAACCCTAAATAAAATCCAATTTGTCAATAACATAATTTCAAACACGATTTGTTCACCTACAAATAGCGAAATAAAGAAATGAGCACCTCATCAGAGAGCAAGAGGCTAAGCTTTTCATTTGCAATTTCTTCGCAACGAACAGTGGCAACCATTACCTGTGAAATTAATTAGTAAACTTTAAGGAACGTCAAACTTTTTATATTCATCCCAGCAATAAGATAATAAGGAACCTTATGAGCAGGAAGATCAAGATCCTTGTTCTCTCGGATGATTTTCCATATCTGCTGTGCACTAAAAGAAAAACCAGAAGCAGGCACAACATTGCGCCGATCACCAGCAAGACCTCCAGGAGAAATAGAGTGGTAGAACCTCTGCCTTAATTGAGCAACCTGTATGAAAAGTAAGGATAAAATCCACACAGTAGCCAAGATGAAGAAAAGAACATTAACAAATTTGAATACAGAACAACTAAAATTTCATTATTATAGATAGCAGGAGATCATTAACAAGAAAAACCCATGGCAGGGTCTGACATTGACACAGAAGATGCAGCATATGGAGGAGCCAGACATAAATGTATAGTTAAAATTGATGCAATAATTCCATAAGGTACCTCCTCTTTAAATTTCTCCTCCTTGTCTTCATAGCTTGATAAAGCAGTAACCTCCACCTTTATTATATCAAAACATTAATAATTATATTTAATCATAAGTTATAGCTTCATTTTACAAAAATGAAATGAGCCACATAAGGGAAACATGGTACAGGCAGATAGATCCCATCTTACATTGAAAAACTCACTAAGGGGAGTGTCTTTGTGTGCTTCAGGCTTCCGAACTGTATCCCATATCTGAGGATTTTGTGTTGCTTAAAAATGCTACTGAGGAATATGAAACAAAAGAATGAAAAACTCACAAAAGAGAAGGAAATAATATGTCACCTTTTGAATATCTTCTCTTAAAATAGGCTCCAGATTTTCCAATGGGGTCTGCATAATAACCAGCAAGTCAGTAAAATAGTAGGAATAAAATAGCATAATGGGTAAACTTTCAAGAAAGGACTGAGTTGCAGACCCTAGTTTTGTCACGTATAACGAAAAGCAATGTTGTCTTACGGGGACTGAATAAACGCATCATAACCTATATATAATAAAAAGACCAAATGTGAGACTCAAATCATGAATATCAACCATGGAGAGTGATATGGTTGTAAACGACCTGAAAGACAGTTTTCAGAAGAGGTTTGTTGGCTGCTTGTTCTCGACCAATATCATGACACCACCTGTGGATAAAATAAAATACTTCAAACAGAAAATCATTGTACCAAAACTCTTTTTAGAGCTTGGTTGATTGCCAAAGGATTTGAAGAAACAGAAAAAAAATGATAACAAGGAAATGAAAACTACTATCTGCATGTTTATCAATTACAAAAACAGCCAAGTAATATTTTAGTGTCACTAATCTTGAAGCTTCAACTCTCAACTAGATAGGTTCCAAAAACATTGTTTATATAAGAACAGATATGACATAAAGCAGGAAGTCAGAAAGGACATTACCAATCTGTCACAATAAGAATAGGATGTATTAGGAGTTCATGGTGCATATAAACCAACACCCTTTTACAACACAATAGTGCAGAAGCTATTTAATTTCTCAAATATTATCCAGAAAATAGTCAGATGTGAATAGGCTTGCAAACAAACTTTAGAATTCCTTAACAAAAAGCAAATGCCCAGCTGTCAATATCACTTTTGGATCCAGCCCCATTCAATTAAATATAAAGCATTAATTTAGGCTAAGAAACTTACATGTTTATCAGAACAACATCTGCTATTGCCAAAGCAAAAAGAGCACTCTGTTTCTCGAAGGTAGTATCATCCTGAAAGTGATATTTGAAACAAACAGGAATATAAGTTCTGCACCACACACAAAACAGGACCAACCAAGCAGAAAAAATGTGTACCATCACTGCCAGTGCATTCATGCAAACCACATTAACATTTTTATCGTAAAGCAGCTATACCCTAGCCTTAAAGGAAACTACTATCATAGATTTCAACAAAAATTATAAAACACTGATGACTAATCATGTGATGCACTTCCTAGAAGTACTTGTATGAGTGGTATAAAATATTGGTGTACAAATAAATCAGTAGGAATGGGAGAGATGATAACTGCCTATGTCTAAGTCATCATTTTTCTATCTTCATATGGTTGACCATAAATAAAGTGCGACAGTTTCTAAACCAGTAATTCTAAGCATATTGTGGACGCGTGTATACGAAGTTGATAATATAACAAGTACCTCCACCAAATCGAAATTCCCTCTATATAATGATAATTGAATAAATCATCTGGTATCACATTAATATGCATAATGGATTGTGTGTAATACAACTAAAGTTAAAAAATTGAGTACTACCTCTGCCTTCTCTTTAGCTAGTCAATGAACCTCAGCACTCCATTTCTTTTATTTCAATTAGGAGACGAAAATGATGCATTTGCTATTGTTTAGTAGATTTAATGGCAAACATCAATCATTAAGTACTGGTGGGTGACTTGAAATCACCATCACTTGACTATTTCCAGGTAGGATTAGAGCTTACATGAGATTTGTTTGCCACATCATTTAATTTATCACATTGATTATCTTAATTCTTTGTATGTTTCTACATAACAACGTTCTGGCAGTTATTATTCTCTAAAAAAAGATCTAGTCAGAAAGTTCCTACAAAACTGTCCAACTGTTATATTGATATACCGGATGTATAAATAAACACTATTCAAGGGGGATGGGGAAAAAAGGCAAAAACTTCATTACACAAATTTATTACCTCACCCCTCTCCCTTCCATCAGTACCCTCTAAATCCATGGCAATTGTGCATGGATTAATCCCGACACACTTGGCCATCCAAATACCCTTTGTTGTTTGAGACCTGCAAGTGCCCAATATAATTGTAAAACATAATGGAAACTAAAATTAATAAGATGCATGAATGATGAACTCTTTCATATACTGTTTTCTTTTTATACTCTCCTAATCTGCTCCCTTTTCCTCCAAAAAGCAGTGCCTTATAGTCTTAAAAAACTAACCTTCCCCTGTATGCATCCATCTCCCTGAAATTTGTGCGAAAAAGATGATTCAGTAAGGTGCTTTTTCCTGAACAAAAGAGTAAGCAAAGTAAGTGACTATATCTAACATTAACATGTAATATAAAAAATCAGGCCTAGCTAAACTATGAGGTGCAGACAGTTACTATATCCATTTCTTAGGCCTCTCATCAGTTTAAATATTCATCTCATATATCATTGATTGTAATCAATTATATTTCATATCAACAAATTTCAGAACCAATATTACTTAAACCGATCAGTGACATCAATAAAATTCAACACCGTCCCAAATTCTTGCAACAGCTTTGGTTTATATAGTGATGGTCTTTCAGTTAATGGGCAGCTTCAACCAACATTTGCTGACTCCAACGACGACATAGTTCCTTCCACAAACCACCAACCCAATCAAAACGAGAAAAAAGTAAAGGGGACACCAAAGAAGCATGAAAAAACAGTTTAGAGCCCATCTCTATAAAATAAAACAGGCTTTAACACCCAGGCAGAATACAAGGTTCTTCATAGATTTGACAGGATGACTCTATCTAGACCTCCATAATACAATTGGGGCAAACAATAGATTAGTCTCTAAAGATTAACAGTGTGTATTCTTTATATATTAATCAGCAATCAGCACCTTTCCTTAATACTCCCTTCCATCCCGAAATATAAAATCACTTTCAAATTTCAACTTCTTCCTAAATATAAGATCACTTTATATTTTTCCAAACTTTTTCTCAAATTAATCTAAACATGCTAATCAAGAATTAACAAACAAGAAAGTGAGGGAGAGTTGGAATAAAGGCATCTGGTTGTTTAGGGTGAATTGGTAATATCACGTGCTAATAGTTACCTTACCTAACTAAGATCTTTAATCCAATTTTCTTACGGGAAAATGACAAATAGAGACCTCTGAATATCGAAAAGGACAAGTAAAGAACTCACATTTCCAAATAGAACAATTAACAACTGGAACGTACATATTAACAACTGGAACATACCAATTAAATTTGTCTGGTTCCTTAATTGTCCTTTTGGAATTATGAGTTCCTTACCTGTCCTTTTGGAAGTTTGAGTTCCTTACATTTGGAGGTATTTACTTGTTATTTTCCCTTTTCTTAATCTAATCAAATTAGAGAAAGTGATCTGATATTTAGGAACAGAACAGAGGGAGTATTATCAAAAGGTACTCTATCCAAACAACCAATTAGTCAAGTCTCAAGCCTTATAAGTAGGTGCTACTGCATTTCAAAAACATGCAGTTAATTATCCATAAAAAGAAGACAACAACAAAAACATATAAGCAGGAATGGATAGTAAGTTCAAAATCACAAAAATCAAACAATCCAAAAAAAAAAAGAGTAGATAAGAAAGCATAATGAATGAATTTTGGAAGTAAGAAAAGAGGAGTTAGCACTTACCACTACTCTGGGGACCCATAATAGCGATAACGGCATAAGAGAGGCCACAGTCGGCGACGTTAGCCTTCTTCATGAAATCGTCTAACCCACCGGCATTGAAAACGCCGTCACCGTCAATGAGTTGAATTGCACAGCAATCTTCCTCTCCCATGCTTCAAAGTAAGTGAATAAGGAAGGAAAGCTTGATTGTTTAAAAACAAAGAGAGTCAACTTTTATAATGAGATGGAGATTTCTTGGAGTTGGGAGATTCTTATGATAGTGTAGAAGAAGAAACCAGAGAGAGAGAGAGAGAGAGAGAGAGACACGAGTCGTGATATGTCTTCTCTCTTGGGACTAAAATGGATGCCTACTTAGTTTCGGAACTTGAGAACGTGTTAACCTTATTTTAATCCACATTTTCATTTCCATTCATCTTTTTTACTTTTTAGTTGCTTCATTCAAATTTGAGGTCTTAATTTTTATTTCTTGTTTTTATTTTTGATAAACTAAGATGAGACTTTAAGTGAAAAACAAGAATAGAATAACTTTATATGTTGGATTTTTTTGTCCAATTCTTCCCTCTGGCCCTAAATATAAGAATTACTTGGGTGGTATGTTTGATCATAAATATAAACAATCTTTCTATTTTTTCTTTTTTCCGCAAACTATCTATACTAATTCTTTATAATACAAACAAGCAAGTGAGAGGGAGTGTGTGGATAAAAGTAATAGCGAGGATCTTCGGATGTAATATCATGTGATTTTAATTAATAAACATTTTAATCTAATCAAACTTGGTATCAAAATTGGGAAACAAATATCTAATCACATGCTTTATTTTCTTTAGATTGATGATGGAGTTTTGATATTCAATTAGTCAGTGATTCAGTGAATGACGTCATGCGCTTTTGATTCACCAAATGAGTATGGAGTTATAGGATAAATAACTTTGAATTAGATATCGATCGAGTTATGAGACAAATATGATGTTGCTCAGATAAGTTGAATGACTTTTTGATCAAAAAAAGATAAGTTGAATGACTAGGCTTTTGATTTCACCAAAGGCGTATTGAAACAAACAATAGATTCTAAAAATTCACAATTGACGGTGTGAGGCTATCAGATAATTTCTTGTGAGCATATTTAGAAGGTCTTCTAGAAAATGCTTTAAAAAATAAAAATAATTTAAAAATGAACACAAGCAAGCTCTTTTAAGTCTACATATAGTAAAGAGAAAACATATGTCCAGTATTGCCATAGTATAGGCATTATAATCAGATAGGATTATGCATTATAATCAGATAGGATTATGGGTCAATTTGGGCCAATTTCACAGAACATATGTCCAGAATTATGAAAATCAACCGCCAATCAATTACATTGTCGACAACCAAAATACACCAAACTTTCATCCATTCAAAGCCTAACCGTTAAATATCAGGTAGAAAAAAAAATCCAAGATCAGCATAATATCAGTGCATCTCTAGCCACATAATCAACTAGGGAGTATTTCAATGGATAACTCAACTACTACGCAATCTTTTCCATGAATTAGATAGTGTCATCAGCCACTACTACAGCTAAGCGGTAGCATAAATAATACTACTACTAATAAGATCTTTAAGACTAATATAAAAAATGGCTTCAAGGTTTTTAAAACCATAATAGAACAATGATGTGACACTGCAAAGTGATTCAGTGTGAACTCTCTGATATGTCATGACAAATTTTCAAATTTCTCCCACAATATTTCTACAAGCTATAACCTGACATTATCAGGCAAAGCTTCTCAAATGCTGAAGGTCATTGTCTAATAGCCAAGACTGAGCAAGAAACTATAAATATTAGTATAATACCATCAAGACCTCAACGTAAGATAAGCAACTGAGGACAAAAAGAAAAATCAAATAAAGGTCATTTACTCATGATCATCTATGAATAAGGATAACAAGCATTGATATCCAAAAATCCCAGTACCATAAGATAATGAAACGATGGAAATATTACAAATAGATCAAACCATTAAACATCATCAAAACCATGGACATCCAAAATTTCCTCAAAAAGTGATGAAACAAATATGGGCCTGGATCTAACCCACAAAGGCACTGGAATTAGATGAAAATGGGCCTGAATCTGATCACTAATCTCCCTTCTTCCTGAAAGAGCATCCTTCTGTTAACCGAGCTCGGCCGCCAGTTGGCTGGCACAATACGGTCTGGCAATTCCCACAGACAACAACTGTTTGGGAGTGGCTAAATACAGTGGTTCTGCAGGTATAACATGTTCAAGCTATAAGACCAAATCTTCAAAATCAAGCCTTTCAGTTTTTTCCCACTCACAAAAGAAAATAACGGAAAATTGGAAATTCCACTTGAAAGACATGAAATTATGGATATGTTGAAATAACTTACATGTTGAAGCAACCTTGACATTTAACATCCTGCATAAATTCAAAGTATAAAATCAAAATCAAAAACAGAAAATAGGATAAAAATATGACAAATCTCCCTAGAGCACCATTATATTAGATGAAAACACAACAAAAAACTGCAAAGACTAGAACCAATTTTTTCTGAATGTAATTTGATAAAACAGCACGTGCCATAATTAAGTCACTCCCATTACAAACAATCGTCCTTCAATAGACAAAGGGAAATAAATAATACTCCCCCCGCGTCCAAATTATAAGATCACTTTGACTCTTTTTTAGAAATCAATTAAACAAATTAATCACTTTAAAATGTCTATAATTATAATTATAGTTCTCCTCAAAACAAATATATTCTACTTCCAATCTGAGATATAATCTAATTACATGTTGCATATGTTATAGCATATGTTATAGGGAAGACAGGAGGGAGGATGAGTGTGTAGATATATGTACATGTGTGTGTGTACATATACATATACATATACATATACACACAAATATATGTATGTATATACATGACCTGGGGAGATAAGCTTAGTCCTAATATAAGACATCTAATGAAAGTAAATAATGGTAGATAATTATTCATTTAAAAAAGAGATAATTGAATATAATTAGGGTGTATTATATCATCCTTAGTCTAAGAAAACATGCTTAATATAATGAAATAAGGTAAATACAGCTCATATTTAAAGAAGAGAGGAAATATTAATAATAATTAGTACCATGAAGAAGGAGTTGGGAGATTGAACAAGACGTTTAAGCTTGTGCTTCCTCTTTTCGATCTCAACCGGAGGATTAAGCAAATCAATATCGTTTTGTAGAACCTGAAAAAACAAAACACCAAGCCATTCAAAAAAACAAAAATAATTAAAAAAAAAGTCCATATAGGATTCTGGGAAAAAGGAAAGAAGGAGATTACCATTGTTGTTGATTTGTCGGCAAAGATCGCAGGACGCAGAAACTAAGGAAGATGAAAATGTTTGCGACTGCGAAGGTGGCGGCAAGCTAATGAGAAAGCATGGGTGAAGCGTATATAAGGGAATATGAGAATTGATGCTTGCCGTTAGATTGTTTGGATAATTCACATCTTGGCCTTACATTTAGACCTCCTTCTAGGGCAACACTATCTCGCATTCTCCCCTTGTGCATCGACTTTTATGCCCCATCATTTGTCTGGGCCTTGTGTTTTCTTATTTGGGGCCACATTTTCATTATGCATTGGTGATAATAATATTGCATAATTTGTTGCTGAATATGACAGATACGAGGAGATAAATTTGGTTATAAATGTTTTTCTAGTTTGATCAAAATAAATAAATGTTTTCATAGACATTTCCCAACAATTTCTCTAAATTATTGATATTTTTTGGCTGTGAGAGAAGGGAACGAGAGGATAACTAACCGCCCTATTCAACTGCGAAAGTTGCGTTATCTAAAATTATTTATATTATTGCACAATTAGAGCCTGTTTGGTTCAATTACATGGGTGTTTAGGCTGCAATGCGATGTGATGCATTGGTTAGTAATGCAATCCTATTACCATGACATCTGTTTGGTTGGTTCTAAAAGTGATGGGTTAGCATAGATAATTTTAAAATATTTAAAAATATTAAAAACAATTGTAATTACTATTTTACCCTTTCTTAAAAGAAATTTCTCCTCTTCCCTTCTTGAAAAAGATCCCACAACCACCTTATCATCTTTATCTCATCATCCTCACGACCACCTCAGGAGGGAGAGGCGACAGCGAGATCCCTCCCTCCCTCTCGAGGTGGTCGTGGTGGTTGTGACGGTAACGGCGGTGGTCGTGGTGGACGCGGAGGTAACAGCGGTGGCCGCGGCGGTGGCCGTGGTGGTCGCGGCGGTGGCCGTGGTGGACGCGGAGGTTACGACTGTGGCCGTGGTGGTCGCGGGAGTGGCCGTGTGGACACGAGGTTACGGCAGTGGCCGTGGTGGTTGCGGCAGTGGCCGTGGTGGACTCGGAGGTTACGACAGTGGACGCAGAGGTTACGGCGGTGGTCATGGTGGTCACGGCGGTGGACGTGGTGGTCGCGGCGGTTACAGCGGTAGAAAAAGGGGAGTTTGTTTTTTATTTGAAAATCTTCATTGTAGAGAATTTTTAGGATGTGACGGTAAAAGAGGGGAATTTGTTTCAAGACTTAATCAGAAAGAGGTTAGAAGTATCTTTTAACATGTTTAAGTAGGGACAAAATAGACAATATACATCTCATTGCACTACTGCAATGAAGATTCATAGGGGTACCTATGTTTAGAGATTACCATGGTTTGTGTAATCAGGATTACATAGGTAATTTGGATTACCATACCAAATCTCAATAAAACATGCTCAGTATGGTAATGCAATGAGGATTACCATTGCAATGGCGCAATGGGGTTGAACCAAACGGGCCCTTAGGCTTTTATACCCGCACAATATACTAGTTTATTAAAATTATATAATTTTACCACAATTTTATAGAATTAAAAGTAAATTTCAAAGAAAGTGATTGTGCATGGTAAAAAAGAGAAATTGATTATGAAGGCATAAAACATTTTGATGTTATATATAAAAGTAAGCCGGAGAATAAGGTTAATGGATTAAAAAAAAAGAGGGATAAAATTGGAAATAATTAAAATTAAAATAAAATCCTTGAATTTTTTGAAGGCTAAAGTATGCTTTTGGTCCCTTAACTTTGACAAAAGTCATGTTTTGGTCCCTTAACTTTGGAAAGTGTGTTTTTGGTCCTTAAACTAACACCGTTAACTTTTCTAACAGAAAATGCTGACTGTGTAAAATTAATATGCTGACTGTGCAAAATTAATATTACATGAAATATTAAATATTGATTTAATATTATTAAATTAAAAAAGAAATTATTACAGATAAATAAATAAATAAAACTCTAATATATATTCATTAATCATAATCATTACGATCTAACATTTTTACAATCAACAGAACACATTTTTACAAAGCAAATCAAGAACACATTCTTACAAAGCAAATCAAAAACAGAACGCATTCTTGCCAAAAAAAGAAGAAAGAACGCATTCAAGAAAAAAGAAAGAACACATTCAAGAACGCAACATATTTGGCTGCTCCCCAAACCCTAGCCTCAAACCCTAGCCTCAAACCCTAGCATCCGCAAATACAATCCAAGAAATCAGGTTCAAATTAGGCATGCAGATTTTTTTAATTTCTATTTCCTCCTTTCGGTTCCTTGTCTTTTCTCCTTGCTTCGACCATTTTGTTTCCTCGTTTCGGTTCCTTGTCTTTTCTCCTGAAAGTGATCATTAATTACTTAGTTGATAAAAATATTACACTTATATATCTATGAGAAAAAACTAATAGTTGTTAACATTACTACACAAAGATTTCATATCTAGCAATGAGCATTCCTGTTTTTACTGATTTTCCACATACAAATTCTTGACTGTTTTAAAACTAGTAGTGGATTCAAATTATTAATTGTTCTAAATTCTTGCTTTCTTGCACGATTTGAACTTGAGGTATAGACTCAAAAGTTAGTCTCAGAGATGGGGAACAATTCTGATGAAGACAGTGCCTTAAGTATTGAATTTAATGATAGTGAAGAAGAGGTGGATGAAGGTGACATTGAGGAGTACAAAATACTACATAAAGAAAATTCATATGAAGATCATGAGAGTGAAGATTCAGAAACTTGTGATGATAATAAGCAAGAAGATGCAGATGAAAATGAAGGAAATGAATATATAATGAATAGGTTTCCAACGCACGCATAAGCTGTTAAAAAATATGAGCGAATACAAATGGGAGGTAGGAACACTTTATAACACCAAAGAGGATTTCAAAGAAGCAATATCTACATATGCTGTGCATGATGGAAAAGGGCTAAAGTTTATTAAAAATGATAAGGAAAGGGTTAGAGTAAGGTGAAAGACAAATTGTGATTGGGAGGCAGATCGTGAACACGAGGAAGGGGAAGGAAGACATATTGGAGAAGATGGAGAACACGAGGAAGGGGAAGGAAGAGAGAAGGAGGCAGATTTAGATCGGTGACGGTGAGGAAGGAGAAAGAGGAAGGGGAAGGATGGTTTCCACGTGTTGGGTGTTGCGAAAGTTTGTTTCCATGTGTAATATTTTTTAGGTGATTAGACATTTAGTTTTGCCGATTCATCGGTCTCCGTTAAGTAAATTAACACTGTTAATTTAAGGGGACCAAAAACATACATTTTATAAATTTAAAGGGACCAAAAACACACTTTTCAAAGTTAAGGGACCAAAACATGACTTTTGTCAAAGTTAAGGGACCAAAAGCATACTTTAGCCTTTTTTGAATTATGTTTGGGCGGTAGAATTTTTTAAATTAAATTTGTTAGTAAAGAAACACTTGGTCAAATTAAAATGAGATAAGTGACACCAACAAGATCCGTTAGAGAATATATAAATATAAATATCACCATCTCTTTAACTCTGTTCTCAGTTCTCTGTTCTCTGTTGCTCTGTTTTTGCTAGAAAAAATGGTGAGTTCTGAACAAAACATTCTGGTGACTGGCGGTGCTGGCTTCATCGGCACTCACACCGTAGTTCAGCTCCTCAAAACTGGGTTTTTGGTTACCATCATCGATAATTTAGACAACTCTGTCATACAAGCCGTCGACCGAGTTAGAGAAGTGGTCGGACCTCGACTTTCTCAGAGACTTCATTTTACCAAGGCATGACCCAACTATTATTTACTATTATTTATTGTGTTTTGTTACATAAGAACAACGCATATTAACAACCTACTAATCTGGACTTGAAGAATCCTCACCTGGGCCCACTTTTGAATTACTCCCTCCGTTCTTTAAATATAAGATCACTTTGGTTAATTTGGGAAGATTAAGGAAGACAATAAAATTATATGATCTTCCCAAAATCCCCTCAATTACTTAACTTTAAAAGGAGGAGGGGTTTTCAATGAAAAGAGGGAGTATAAGGGTATTTTGGGCAAACCTTGAGATAAAATAGGGAGTGATCTTATATTTAGGAACTTATCCACTTCTCCAAAGTGATCTTATATTTAGGAACGAGGTAGTATTTATTTTAGTAGTGTGATGATTCCCTTGCCATGGCTTTCCTTTTGTTTTTGTTTCAGGGTGATCTCAGGAACAGAGAAGACTTGGAGAATCTTTTCTCTGAAAGCGAGTACGTCATAACAAGTTTAGCTTTGAATCTTTTCTCTATTTAGTTTTGTTTTCTGTTTTTCGAAAAATGTTTTTCAAAACTAGTTTTGAAAACAAAAATAAAAGAAACATGTTTGGCTATATTGTTTTGAGAACCTTTTAACCAGTTCTATTTAATTTGTGTTTAAAAACAAGGGAAAATTAATTTGAAGTCCCCAGACTTAATACTAGAAAAGTCTCATAAACTCTCCAAATAAATTAAAGTAGGGTCCTAAGGGACCTCACTTAAATATATTCTAAATCTAAATGTGAAAAGACTTTTTGCCCCTCAGCATATTAATTTGTCATTCTCTGCCCATGGGGTTGTTACGTGTGCCTATGACGTCGTTAATCTCTGCTCATTAACTTATTAGAGGGGTGATCATTACATTGAGGGTCAGTCATGACCTTACTAGAAGTGCTCATGAATTTGTCATTCTCTGCCCATGGGGTTGTTAAGCATGTTCATGCCCTCCATTAACTTGTTTATTTAGGTTGAGGGGCAAAACAGTCTTTTCATATTTAGAATATATTCAAGTGAGATCCCTTGGGACCCTACTTTAATTTGGAGAGTTTATGGGACTTTTCTAGTATTAAGTCCCTTGTGAGGGACTTCAAATTAATTTTCCCTAAAAACAATATTTAAAACCAAGTTTTTTTCTTGTTCTTCAAGAAAAGTGTTTTAGTTGCTAAGAGATGTGTTTCTTTAACCTGGGAATAACGATGATGAAACAGATTTGATGCTGTGATTCACTTTGCTGGCCTTAAAGCTGTTGGCGAAAGTGTTGCTAATCCCCTCCGATACTTTGACGTTAATTTGATTGGCACCATCAATCTCTATCAAGTTATGGCAAAATTTAACTGCAAAAATGTGAGTTCATATTTCTTTTTGCTAAAAAACTAGAGTATGTCCACGGTCAAAGTGATGATAAAAAAATATTACAAATATATGGGGTGAGTTGTTGTAAATGAAAAATATACGCCTTATCCTTGCAATATAAATGTCAAGTTAGTTACGTGTAATAATTATATTTCTGGTATATATAAATCAATGGTGAATCATTTTCTTATCTTTTGTTTCCTTTTTTTTTTGGCTTCTGTTTCAAATTTTTATACTACCTCTGATGTGCTTTTTTTTGTGTAAATTACTTTGCCTTACTTTTATATAAGAGAAATGATAAATAAAAAAATAGTCCATATAATGATAACTGCATTGCAAGGATAAGTCATAACTCATGAATGGATAATTTTAAATTTAAGCTGTGCTAGTGGCCTTCCTATAGCCTATGGTTATTGTTCTGCATTTACTTAGGTAAAAGAGGACTTGTTTGTGTGTATCTCATGTGTACTTAAATCATGTTCTTATGTGTGATCTTTAGTTCATGCAAAATTGACACCTAATTTGAATATGTGGGGGAAATAGATGGTCTTTTCATCATCTACCACAGTTTATGGCCAGCCTAAGAAGATGCCATGCGTTGAGGATTTTGAGCTACACGCAATAAGTCCTTATGGACGAACTAAGGTAATTGCATTTCATTTGGAGATCTACAAGGTTGGCATTATATTGTTTCCTCTCTGATACATAGTTTTACAGCTTTTCTTAGAAGAAATTGCTCGAGACATTCAAAAGGCTGACCCAGAATGGAGGATTATTTTGCTGAGGTACTTCAATCCAGTTGGGGCACATGAAAGTGGGAAAATTGGTGAAGATCCCAGGGGAATCCCAAATCAACTCATGCCTTACATTCAACAAGTAGCTGTTGGCCGATTGCCTGAGCTTAATGTTTATGGTGTTGACTATCCCACAAAGGATGGATCAGCGGTTCGTTTCATTGTGCAACTGATAACATCATATAATCAAATATTTATTTATCAGTAAACTATAGCAGGCAGAAAAATTTAAGAGTACAGTAGAAACATTTGTGCCTGCTCATAAATATATATATTTCAGATTCTACATGTTAACTTACAAACTTTTTATGGTATGAATCAGGTCAGAGACTATATACATGTAATGGATGTGGCAGATGGTCACATTGCTGCTTTGAGAAAGCTACTCAACACTGAGAACATTGGTGAAATATCATCTTCTTTTCATTATACATAAAATTGCCAAGTGTTTTCTTATACTGCGTTAAGATTTTGGTCGAATGAACTACTTAAAACTAAGCAACAACTCTATAGCCAAGTTTTCTTATGCTGCATTAAGATTTTGGTCAAATGAATCAACTATCAAGTCCATAGCTATAAGTTATTTCCTACAATCGTTGTTTGCTCTAAGTTAATTGGTCAACTTATTCCTTAGGTTGCACTGCTTATAACCTGGGAACTGGACGAGGTACATCAGTGCTTGAAATGGTCTTAGCATTTGAAAAAGCTTCTGGCAAGGTATTTATGCATTTTTCTCATATACCCTGCACAATGGTCATACATATGATTAATGTTGTGAATTTATACTTATATATTTTTTTTCAGGAAATTCCACTTAAAATATGTCCTAGAAGACCTGGAGATGCTACTGCTGTTTATGCGTCAACAAAGAAGGCTGAGAAAGAACTTGGCTGGAAGTAAGGGCCTGCTTTTCTTTTCTTTTTTCTTTTCGTTACATATATTTGAGGGTGATGTTATTATTTTTCTTTATTCAGTTGATTATAATTGATATGATATTTCATCTGCAGAGCAAAATATGGTGTAGAAGAGATGTGCAGAGATCAATGGAATTGGGCAAAAAATAATCCGTGGGGCTACCTTGGAAAGGAGGCTTGATTGAAGTAATTAAGCTTGAGAAGTAGATAATATTGAACTAAGCTTGGAATTTCTAGTGGAAGACGTATTTATATATTTTCTTTATCTTTATTTCTTTATTCTTTCTCTGGTTTGAGATTTATAATGTAAATCGGACCACGTACTTATAATTTCTTTCAATTATCATCACGAAGCTATTTCAATTGTAATTTTTGCAATTGTTCCAATTGAAGCTATTTCAACTGAGATTCATGAAGTGTTTTAGAGCCTAGCAAAAATGTGTGATGTTTATATAAGCTACTGAATTTTGGGATGACATTTATATTATATACTGATTATTTACATACCATGATCACTAATCCACATTACACAGTTTCGAGAATTCTGGTAATACAATGGTGCATTGCCAGTTTGCCACACATATGAAGATTTCCTATTTTACCATAATCTTTTGAATCGAACATGTGGATGACATAATATTCGGTGTTCCTTTGGATTAGTCATAGAGAACTACTTTCATTTTGTATAGTAAATTATGTATGAAAGAAATTTTATCCCATAAATACAAAAACTCTCTTTACACTTATAATCCAAACATCTTATTCTAAATATTCCTAAAAATAAGTGCTCCCTCTCATCCTATCCTATCTTAAATATAGGAAGACCTATTTGAGATTATTATAGCTCTAATTTTAGCCATTTTTTTTTCAAAATTATCCAAATTGAAGCTTCCACAACAGTAATCAAGTAAGAGTGGATGGAGTTAAATTATGTAATTAGGTATTCCGGTAAAAGTATGACATCTTAACTAATATTTTGAATCATTTTAAATTAGTTAAATAGATCATATATTTAAGAGGGAATAATATTATGGGTGTTTTGTGTTGGTTACTGTTGCTGTTTTTTTTTTTTTGGGAGGAGGGAAAGCTTCAATTGGTGACATTAAAAATTAGTTAAGTCCTTAAAGACTCACATAACTAAATCTATTTACATATACACAATACACTGGTGAAGATAGTCCATTGGTGAGGGAGGAGATAGTTGGGCTTCCTAATGGGCTAAAACCAAAGAAGCAAGATGGATAGATTTGTTTTTTGGGCTACAAGCAGCTTTCTGGTCTAACCCAAGAGGAGGCTGTGCCTGCAGCATTGTTGCACAAAGCTTGAGCTTCTTGCTTATTGAAGGTCAGATTAACATTCTCCATCCTCAGAAACTCACATGGATGCTTTGAGCTGCAGTCAAATTTCACTGCCACTTCCGTTGCCGATGTTCCTCGGATCATTTTGTACATGACATCCTTGATCTTAACACCCGAAGCCTACATAAAGAGGGCGAATTCAGACAACTAATTTTGTAGTCTAATGACATGAAAGCTCACAGGATTTAGAAAAACCTTACCTGACCAGGACAGTTGATATTATCAGGGCAGTAATTTTGGTCTATTATGATAGGATTATACACATCCTGCATCAATATGTTTTGGAAAAGGATCCTCTTGACAAATCCTTTGCTAGGCCTACCCCATGACTTTATTCTCACACCATTTTGAGTACCTGTCAGATTAACCGCTTTAACTGTCACTCTTTCCACCCCTGGCTCCTCCATGTCCTTAGCTAAACTCCCAATGCTACACAAATAATTCACATATAACCCAGTAATTTAGACTCATCATCACAGCTCAACATATAACCAATGATAATCATCAATGTTACATTATTTTATATTTATGTGTGTGTACCTGATACCATGACCTGGACCACAAGCAAGATGTTCAATCCTGAGGTCAGAGGTGCCTGGTCCGATGGAAACACAATCGTCGCCGGTGCGAATTTCGGAGTGTTGGATGTTGACATCAGAAGACATCTGAACATGAATGCCATCGGTGTTGGGGCTGTTGCCATCGGCCACCACTGTCACATCTTTTACTCTCACCTTCTTGCACCCATTGAACACTATATGGAACATTTGGCTGTTCAGTGATGTCAATCCATATATGCTAATGTTGTTTGAGTTGCTGAATCCTAGTGTCTGCACACACACACATATAGAAATATACCATCACTATATTTTTTTGATAACTCTATTTTAATTTCAACCTCTAGGTACCATTTAATATGTAACGCATCCTTCATTCATTTAATTGGTCTTTATGTAGGTGTTAGTTTGTGAACATGAACAGGCAGCAACGTACATGCCACTAATAATTAGTATAATTAATCAGATTATATTGTTTTCCCTGCCGTTTTATACAAGTTTAATTTATTATTCTGTCATGGAGTAAAACAAAACGAGAGAGATTCTGTATAGAAGGTGAAAATATAGGAGGAGAATGAAACCAAATAGCAAAGCACATTAGACAAACTATATGTATACTGTCATCACTATTTGTATCAGGTGGCAGAGTTTCAATTCCCCAGAAAAACAAACCATGCATATACATATCAACATATGCATAGCATATGAGCACACAGTTTTAATGGGCCCCAATTAGGATGCTGAAAAAATCGCTCCTCATATATACGAGAAACATTCTCGATCAAAAAAAAATATATACGAGAAACATAATCACCATTAACCTCTCATTTGCTATTTGCTTGCTTCTTCAGGGCATGAAAAGACAAAATTGGCCCTATAATAACTAATGGACCACGACAGTACCACTTCACTCCGTGGTTCAAAGAGATTAACTACTAATAAATCCGTGAATTAAACCACATATCCTCTCATTTTGGTACTTGATCGCTTACTCAGCTTCCCCCTAACTACATGAAAAGGCGGAATCACCCCTCTAAAAGAACTAGTTGCACGGGTCAAAATCGTCAAAACACAATGTGGGTCCGAGAGATTAATTAATATAACAACGTAACCTCTCATTTTGCTACTTGATATTCTCATTCAGAACCCTCAAAACAACCTGAAAAGACGGAATTACCCCTCTCCATGGACAAACATACAAGGGCAAAATGGTCAGTCAAAACTCACCGTGGCCCCATTAGGAAAAACACCACCGGACCTCTTACAATCCCAAAGGCGGCCACCGCGGGCGTCAAGAACGCCACCGTGGATGGTAACACCATCAGCAAGCTCAAACAGCAACCAATACTCATCAGAAATGCTGCGAAAGTCATCATCAGAAGGAGGGAGGATGGTTCCCTGAATGTGAATAGATATCTCATTATTACTACATTGCCCTCGGAAACGCACGTGGCCTACCCGGAACTTCCCCGGCGGCACGTGAATGGCGGCGGCGTCAGGCGAACGGCAGGCGTGAGACCAGGCGGAGATGAAGGCCTTGGTGGAGTCTGACTCGCCGGAGGGGTTGGCTCCAAAAGCCACCACATTGAACAATGGAGATTGTTTGGCCTGAGAGGCTTGTGTTAATAAGAAGGACAGAAGAAGAAGAAGCAATGGTAAGAATAATAATGGAGTTTGGAGCATGTTGCTATATGGAAGAAGAGGAAGAGAAAGAGTGGAAGTTAGTTTATAAGAGAAGAAGTGAAGTGAGGAGATTGTATTTGTAGTTTGCAGTGTTTATATATTGGTGTTAGTGGGGAGAGAGAGTGGTGGAGAGGTTATAGGATGTTTGTAGTAATAATCATGAATTCATTCATGTCATCAACCTCATTATCACCACGTACTGAATTTTTTTTTTTAAAAAAATTGATTTTAGTTTAGTTATGTCACGAAGTGATAGATGAAGGAAAAGCCACACGTAAATGTGTCACAAACAATCAACGTAGTTATGAAGGTAAAAAAAAAAAATCAACGTAGTTACTATCAATTAACCGTTTTCTCAATATATATATAAGGTGGTCCATTATATGCAAAATAATCATCCTTTCATTTTTGTATAAAAAAATCATCCTTTCATTTTCATTTAAAGTTACTCATATTAAGTAGGGAAAGAGTTACTTAAGAGTGTTATGGAATTTGGTAAACATGACTTACATTTAGTGGTCATATTATATACTCCTTCTATTCTTGAAATATAGAGTAATACATATTTAGGGGAGTTGGACTCAGCTCCTTCTTAAATATTATGTCATATTTCTATTTTTTCACCCATTTTCTCTAAAATATCCTTAATAATAATGTTCCACAATAACAAACAAACAATGGATGAATATGAATTTAGTTAAAAACACTAAATTAGGTATATAAGTCTTATATTTAGGAACGAAAGTATATCAAATGATTTTAACTAGCTAGTTTAATTAATATAATTAATTAAATTATATAAGCATTTGTCATATTTTCAACGACAAAGGGAGTATGTGATAGAAGGTGGTCCATTATAAATGTGATAAACAATTAAGATATATTTGTCTCTTTGTTTTAATTTTTAATTTGATCGAGTGACAAATTAAAGTCATGAAGGAAAAGCCACACGCAACTTTGGGGTCATATGCTTCACGGAACCGCCCTTTCCTGCTTTCCATATCCTCCCCTTTTGTTAAGGTCATCATCAAGTTAGTTAATTCATTATTAGCGCTTGAATAAACGAAATCTGACATAATAAATTTTTTTTATCAAAACTGACATAATAAATATAATACTATACTCTGATTACTGATTAGTCTTATATATATATATATATATATATATATATATATATATATATATATATATATATATATATGCATCATGCGTGAAAATAAACCAATTCATATAACTTTTGTAAATCCCGAACTTCCAGTCACAACCTTGTCTCTCCTCATAAATTTATTAATATTAGTGGTAGCATGCACAATATTCGCTCACTTTCTTCTAAGTTCTAATCACAACCTACTGTAAGATCAAAAAAAAAATCATAACCTACTGAGATCCTCCTTTCAGTCCTTAATATAAGAGCTCAAATTTTGAATGGTTGGTCCCTAATATAATATAAGAGTTCATCTCACATTATCTCCTCATTAGATGCATTTTTTCCCACTTTGGCTCCAACTCTTTTTCATATTTATTAATGTTTATATCTCTTTCTCTCTTAAAAGTATCATAATAAATATGACAATATATTGGAAAAGAAGCATTAATAACTTCAGATATCCAACTAACATTCACATGTTTTCTTGATAAGCGTTTTTTGGCGGCTGACTTTTATATTAGGGACCGGAGTGAGTATAATAGGATTCACTGTAAGAGATAGACAAATATTTTTTTGGATCCTAGCTCGACGCCTTTCTTCCTCCTCCTGCTCTTGATTGTTTCTAACTTTCTATTCACACATAAGTACGCTACGTTCTGTACCAAAATATATGGCTTATATTGTTTTGTATGAGGTATCATTTCCCCCTTAATCAACAATTGGCATGAGGTGTCGAGTAGTGATTGAAATTATTAGGGAGGCAGCCCGAAGCTATAGTACACAATAATGTAAATGCCCTCACAGAACACACATTACCGTCTACAATCACATTGCAGTAACGAGCTTTTAGTTGTTAGTATAAAAGGCAATTTTTTGTAAAAAAGTGTTGATTAATAAATATATCCATTTTCATTTTAAAAAATTAGGGGGAATTGAGAAGTCCGACTCTTATTTAGATATACAACTAATTAAATTGAATACACTACAAAATACATGATGTAAACAAGATTTTAGTTTTGACACCATTACAACGACTTAATCCATCTACCAGAATGTGATCTTAAAACAATAATCCATATAAATTAAACTGTGTGAAGAGGTTTTCTCTCTTTTTTATAGATATGAATTAAGGCGGTGTGTAATGGATATATACTTGGATAGTTACAAACTTACAATATTATACATGATTAAAAATATCCACACAACACGTATTATTTACAAACAATTAACATAGTGAATCATTTTCCGAATTACATGTGAATCAATGATTTTGTTAAGTATTACATTAAGCAAGCCCAAAGTACTTCTTTCTGAAATATGTTTATCCGGTTATTAATTAATGCTAGACCCAGTTGGTAAAAGAGGTGAACTTAAAAAAGGGAATATAGTAACTGTTAATTTTAAGTTTAATAACTACGCGTAACTGATGTGGAGTATTATTTAAATCAATATCACTAATGTCACTATTATACACACTTATTTAGTGGTTATGCGGCTGATGGAATGCCTTGCACTTGCACTTGCACTTGCACAGCTTTATAAGCTCTCGATCTCACATTGCATGTGTACTGTGTGTGTGTGTGTTTGGGTAATATCTCGTTATGGTTGCTGATAAAAAAAGTCTCTCGTTATGGTTGAGACTTGAGAGTTCCTTGAATTCACCAGGTTAAATCACAGGAATTTGTGTGAATTACCAAATGAGTTTGCTCATTTCAGCCTACAATTTAACAAATACTCATAAGACATTATCAAAGTTTAAAATTAAACCAACTAGCTCAAATATTAATCTACTGTTTATTTACTTATGTATGTCTAAGTATCAATGAAAATTAAAGGCTTTCAATTACTCCCTCCGGTCCTAAATATAGGACCTAGTTGACTTTTTTGAAAAATCCTAAAAAAAGCAAAATAAGTTAATTATAAATTGATTTACCTAATTTTTTCTCTTACACTAGTTTATTTTACCTATAAGCTAAAGAATAATCTAAAAAGATATTAAATATGTCATGATTTAATAACCTATTTTGCAACTTTAATCTCTCCAAAAAAGTCAATTAGGTCTAATATTTAGGACCGAAGGTAGTATTAATTTTACAGAAGGTTTTCAATACTTTATTTGATCTATCATGCAAATTTTTATATTTCACGATTTTAGTGGTTTATCATACCATGACCACACTTTGGAGCAGAGGATAATATATACTATGACAATTACTTCAATTCACATAAGTAATTGCGAGCATTCTAACAACTTGGCCCAGCCCCTAATAATTAATACTCCCTCTGGCAATAGTAAAAAAATACTTCTTAAAAAAACATGTGAATGTTAGTTGAGTGTCTGAAGTTAATGCTTCTTCTTCAATATTGTCATATTTATTATGATAAGTTTTAGAGAGAGAAAGATATAAACATTAATATATATGAAAGAGAGTTTGGAGCAAAATGGGAAAAATGCATCAAATGATGAGAGAATGTGAAATGAGCTCTTATATTAGGGATCAAAATCATTCAAAATTTGAGCTCTTATATTAGGGACCGGAGGGAGTACTACTATTATATACTAAGTATAATAGTGCTTTTGTCTAAAAAAAAATTACAGACACACAAACACAAGCACAAAACGGTAAGGTATTTTTACATTACATGACTTATAATGAGTTGCGTATTATCCAATCCAACTCATGCCTAAATGTTAGGGGTGAAAGAAATGTATAATGTCGTTTTATTGTAAACTTTATATATGAGACCGACTAAATCAGAAGAACATCAATTATAATTTTATAAAAGTTATACTTCCCGGGCTCTTATATGTTAAATTTTTAGAGAAATCAAGGAAATTAAAAAAGCCACTTAATAGTAATATAATTATACCACAATACGGAGTAACAACTTTTTAATGTTCAAACTTAAAAAAAAACATAACAACCACAACTTTTTAAATTTTAATAACTACTTATTTTAATTATTTCTGGAAATATTTCAAAAATAAAATCCATACACAAATGGGTGGGTGTGGGCTGCCCTAAGGTGTGCCTATTGCCCGCTCATTTAACTCTTCAGTGAGTTGGTTTGCTGGTCCTTCATGGATTTAAAATGGACGAAGTTATAATAGGTAAAATTTTGGGTGATGAGCTAACTATTGGATTTTTAATTTTCTTTTCAGCCGATTGGTCAAAAAAAAATTCTTTTCAGCCTTAGCTAAGAGTATATTATATATGTTTTTGGGAAAATGGAACTACAAATCAAAGCATAGCAGAGATCAAAGACATTATTAGATGTATGCATAGGGCGAAATCTGTCTTGCCCAATTTAAGGATGTAGGTTATTTTTTGTTTGTATTTTCCTTCCTTTTTATCAAAAAAAAAAGAGTATATATATTATATATGTTTTTGGGAAAATGGAACTACAAATCATTTTTCCACAATTATTGATCATTGATTCTGTACAGAATTTTTGACTAAGAACATCTCCATCCTTTTTTTAACAATTCAATTCCTGATATTTCTTAATTCAATCAGATCGCTCTTTTATAATTTACTGACTCATAGTAATAACGTTTATCCTCATGATTCATTCACCCAATCAACTCAACCAATTTAAAGTGTTTGATTTTGAAGCCAAACTTAAGTGACTGAACGATAATTAAAAATATCATGCTATACGGCACTTAGTAGTGCTGAGTAGTAGTGATATATTTTGTTTTTGTTACCTAAGGTATCCTCACCCGTGTGTCAAGTGAAACTAATCTCTCATTGTTTTTGTTCTTGATATATTTTGTTTTTGTTCTGAAGTTCCATATAGGGGTAGAAAACTGCGGCAAGGGATACCTCCTATTCTTTTCCCATCTATTCCATTCTATTCCCCACATCTTAACCGTCCATTTGATCTAATGACTTTCACCCCATACAAACCCCATGCATACACCCAACCTACCATATCTCTCTCCATTTTTCACCTCTATCCTTCCTCTTCCTCCTCCTCCCACCTTCGCCGGCAACCACCCAAAGTGGCGGTTCCGTTATCGTCTTTCTTCCCCCAACCATCTCTTCCTCATTCCCTCTCTCCCCCACCACACCTAAATAGCCGTATGGACAGCGGCGATTTCCCGGCGAGTAACCACCACTGTTCGGCCTCGCCTACATCTTTTCTTCTCCTCCAAACTTCACCGGCGACCACACAAGGCGGTAATGACGTGCTTTCCGCTGTCCTTCCTAGCCCAACCATCTTCTCCTCCTTCCCTTTTTTCCCACTACACCTAAACCGCCTTACGGACTTTAGCAAGCGGTCCACAACTTCCCGACGTCCAGAATCGGCGGCGGCCGGAGTCGGAGGATTTGGTGCCGATGGTGGGGGGAAGCGGTGGAGAATATGAAGTAGGAGATGAAGGTGGTTACTTGCCATTTAAAGAAAAACTCGCCGGATTGAAGGATACTCAGAGAGAGATGAGAGAGAGAGAGCGCGACCGTAGTAGAGAGAGAGACCGTAGTAGAGAGAGAGCCATCCTTGAAATCCAACCCCCTGACCCCCCCCTCCGCCATCCCACCCCCCGGTGCCGCCGCACTTCCGTTCTTCCCTCAGAGCGAAGCCGTTACTCCTCCACCCCCCCTTGCTGCTGACTCCCCTATGGGTGACGCCGTCTCCATCCCTCCGAAATCAGACCCATCTCAGTCCAGATCTGGTGAATCCTTTCTAGATAAGCTTCTGGGCAACAAAGGCCGGGCCAATGACGACGAAGACTTCCTCCTTGATGAGAGTGACTTCGACATCGGCCGTGCAGGTATTTTCCCATCCATAAAATTCTCTCCTAGGGTCCATAAAGCCTTAGAGGACTGTATGAAATTCTCTGTGGTCTTAAAACTCATGGATCGTCCCATAGGCTACCAACGCCTACAAGGATACTTGATCCGCTTATGGAAATTCGCTGGGCATTTCCGTCTTACTGACCTGGAAGGTGGGTGCTTCATTGCCACATTCTCCAATGAAGATGATTATAGGAAGGTCCTAACTGAGGGACCATGGGTGATTACTGGCCGCTACCTCACAGTGTACCCATGGTTGCCGGACTTCTCACCCCTAAGTCACTTTCCTTCACACATAATGGCATGGATTCGAATACCTGGTTTACCCACAAAGTACTATAAAGAGAATATTATTAGAGCCATCGGGGGAATACTTGGCACCGTCATCAAAATTGACTACAACACAGCTTCTGGTGAAAGGGGTAAGTTTGCAAGAATGGCAGTAGTTCTTGACCTGACCCAGCCGCTCACCTCTAAAGTTGTGGTGAATGACATAGATCTCTTGGTGGAATATGAAGGACTTCCCATTATTTGCTACTCTTGTGGCCGTTATGGCCATCACACTAATGCTTGCCCTTCTACAGCACCGCTGGAAAACGCCCCACACTCTCCCGGCACAACTACGGAGATGGTGGCGCGTATGCCAGCAGCTGAAAATGTCAGTGAGATGAACCCGTACGGTGATTAGATGTTGGCAGCTTCCTCCAAGAAGCGTTTCACCAGAGAACCAAAAAAGTTGTCAGACACCAACCCTCCAGCTGTCACATCATCCGGCTCCAGGTTCCAAATCCTCCAACAAGAAGACTCTATGGAGACTTCCCCCACCAACCAGGTCCCACAAACCTCTGAAATCTCCCATCCC
The DNA here is from genome assembly GCA_029929735.1 of Mimosa pudica. Classification (NCBI taxonomy): domain Eukaryota; kingdom Viridiplantae; phylum Streptophyta; class Magnoliopsida; order Fabales; family Fabaceae; genus Mimosa; species Mimosa pudica. The sequence continues at coordinate 10,579,800 of JAKELP010000039.1, read as the reverse complement.
TCTGACACACCCTCAGACATAGTGGTAGGGCATCACCAACCCTCTCCACGAAAAGACAAGCTTACCCCCAAAGACAGCACAAAGCACAACTTGAGCAATACCCCTGTACCCAAAAAGACCCCCTCTACCCCTAATAGAGACTCTATCTACAACAGCAAATCCTACCTTGCCTACCAAGCGCCTCCTCCTTGAACCCCACAAAAGATTATCCTAAACACACCTCAATCTCTCTACCCGACCCCAGGAAAAACGCCAAGCCTTCCTCAAACCCGACTAACCAGACCCAAACACAGCCCAACCCTAAAACATTAAAAACCAACCCAAACAACAAAGAAAATACACTTCCCAAACCACCTGACAAGCCCAATTTTAACTCAGGTATCAAGCTTCACACAGGATTTCATGTAGGCAGCTTAAAGACCAAACCTAAAGAAACCACACCGATTATACCAGAAGATGTTCTTCGCAACATAACAAAAGCCTTTGACCAACATTATGATGACCAGCCTGGTGACTTGTCTGATGACCCTCTTGAGGATGGAGATAATCCTGACCCCTCCGGTATGGACCAATAATCTCCCCCATTATCAATGAATTGCCTTATGTGGAATTGCCAAGGAGCCGGACAGGCCAAATTCCATTCGGTTCTCAAAACCTTAATTCGTGAGCGAATACCAGATCTTTTGATTCTCGTTGAACCCAGAATCTCAGGGAGTGCGGCTGAAAAAGTCATCAAGAAAACGGGATTCCCCAACTCTCACCGGGTGGAAGCCAGCGGATTTGCTGGCGGCATTTGGTTACTCTGGTCCGACAAAGTGCAGCTTGAAATTCTTGTCAGCCACTGGCAGTTTGTGCATGTTAGAGTCTCGTTGGCGATTTCAATGCAGTACTTACATCCCAAGAAAGAAGATCCTGCTCAGGCACTATCCGGGGGGGTTGCACTGCTTTTAAAAAATTTTTTGATGATGCCTCGCTGATTGATTTAAGCTTCTCTGGTCCCCGTTTTACATGGCGCCGAGGTCTCTCCTTTGCCCGCCTTGACCGCCTTCTCGTTAACCAACACTGGCCTAACTCCTTTACCAACACTTTAGTTGTTCACCACCCTAGGATACAATCTGACCATAATCCCCTCTTGATAAAAATCAACTCCACCACCCATAGGACATGTTTTACTAGGCCTTTTAAATTTTTAGCTGCTTGGTTAACTAACCCTTCTTTTGCAGATCTCGTGAGGAACACTTGGGACAACTCGCTCCCTCTCCATGTGAATATCCATAACTTTACGCTTGCAGCAAAACAATGGAATGAGGATGTCTTTGGTGATATTGGCAAAAGGAAACGGTCTTTAGCAAATCGGATATCTGGGGCGGAGAGAGCCCTAGAAAAACGCCCCCTCTCCATCTCATTACAAAATCTACTCCACACCTTGACTAAAGATTATGAAACTGCATGCCTCCAAGAGAAGATCCTTTGGGCCCAAAAATCCAGGTCAGAGTGGATAAATTGTGGTGACAAAAACACATCCTACTTCCATACCAAAGCCAGAATCCGTCGCTCCCGTAACAAAATTGCAAGCCTAAAGAACAATGATGGCGTTTGGATCTTTGAGGAAAGTAACCTTGCACAATTGGCCAGAGATTATTTTGTTTCTCTCTACTCCTCCCCCCCTGGTACAGCCACTCCATATGAACACAGCGGCTTGTTTCCAACACTGCTCCCTAGCCAATGGGACTCTCTTGAAGTTGAGGTGTCCCTCTCTGAGGTGAAGAAAGCACTTTTTGATATGAAACCTCTAAAAGCTCCAGGACCAGATGGTCTCCATGCTCTATTCTACCAAAGCCAATGGGATACAGTCGGCCAATCTCTCCACGAGATGGTCGTTGCTATCTTCAATGGACAAGACATGCATGCTTCCTTCAATAACACAGCCATAACCCTTATTCCAAAAACGGACTCACCTACCACCATCAAAGATTTCCGGCCTATAGGACTCTGTTCTGTGGTATATAAAATTGTCACCAAGCTCCTCTCCAACCGCCTACAACCTCTCATGCCTCTTTTCATCACCCCTTTTCAGTCCAGCTTTATCCGCGGACGAAGTATTATTGAAAATATCATTATTGCCCAGAAAGTAATCCACTCTATGAGGAGAAAGCAAGGCAAAACTAAATGGTTAGCAGTTAAAGTCGATCTAGAAAAAGCATTTGACAGGTTGAGCTGGCCCTTCATAGAGGACACACTTTGTGACGCTGGGTTCCCTCGAAGGATTATTCAAGTCATCATGCATTGCATCACTACAAGCTCCCTCAGCCTGTTGTGGAATGGTCAAGCCACCTCGGCTTTCAAACCCACCAGAGGGATCAGACAGGGTGATCCTCTTTCCCCTTACATATTTGTCCTATGCATGGAGAGACTTTCTCAAACAATCTCTCGTTCTGTCGCCTCAAAACAGTGGGAGCCTATCATCTTGGGAAGAAGAGGCCCTCCATTGTCCCACCTCTTCTTTGCCGATGATCTCATCCTTTTCAGCAGTACATCATCATCACAAGTACAGCTCATCCATACTATCCTTGCAGACTTCTGCCAAGCTTCAGGACAAGTGGTTAGTCAAAGTAAGACCAGAATACACTTCTCAAAAAATGTCCCCAGGGCCGAGGCTAATAGAATCTGTCACATCCTGCAATTCCAAAAGACAACCCAATTGGGGAAATATTTGGGGGTACCCCTTCTTCACAGCAGAGTCACGACCGAGACATATCAGTATTTGGTTGACAAAATCCAAATCAAGCTAGCAACTTGGAAAGCAAGAACTCTCTCCCTTGCCGGTAGAATTACTTTAGCCAAGGCCACTCGTAGTGTCATCCCCTTCTACACAATGCAGACCTCCTCTATCCCCGCCACTTTTTGTAGAAAAATTGAGAAACTCATCAGAGGCTTCATATGGGGGTCAGAGGGTACAAACCGAAAAGTAAGCTTAGTTAATTGGGAAGTCATGTGTTCACCAAGAGATCATGGAGGGTGCGACATTCACAATCTTAAGGACCAGAACAGAGCCTTCCTGGCAAAGCTGGCTTTCAGTCTCATCCATGAGCCCTTGAAACTCTGGGTGCAAGTGCTGCAATATAAATATAACTAGGGTTTAAAGACTAATTATGAGTTTAAGACAAAGGTTGCTTCTCACACGTGGCGTAGCATCGCCCAGGTATGGTCTGACCTTCATCTAAATCTCTCATGGGATATTGGAAATGGCCACCATATCAGATTCTGGCAGGATAATTGGGTAGCTGAGATGGGGCCTCTCCAATTTCTCACATATGTCGATGTGGCACAGGCGGACTTATCCAAAACTCTTGCCAGTTATGTCGATCCTCATGGACGGTGGAACTTTCAAGCCTTTGAACATCTCCTTCCACCCAATATTAATCAACAAATAGTGACCATCAGCCCCCCAAGTCATCTGGCTGAGAATGACTCCTGTTACTGGAACTTGAGCTCTAATGGATTAATTTCTGTGGCCTCGGTTTATAAGGCCATAAGAGGATTTGACACTAAGACTTCATGTAAACACTGGGATTGGTTCTGGAAATGGCCAGGCATTCAAAGAATTCGAGTCTTCTTATGGCTGTCTAGCAAAGAAAGGCTCTTGACAAATATGGAGAGGCTTAGAAGAGGCATGTCCACTTCGGGGGCATGTAGCATCTGCCATGCAGGGGAAGAGAACTTGGACCATATTCTCCGCCACTGCACTACTGCTAAACAATGCTGGGAGTACATTTTACCACCAAACAAACGGAGGCAATTCTATTCCCAGCCTTTTCAGAATTGGTTTCTCTGGAATGCTGGAAGCTTTGGGATAATAGGAACAAGAACATCTTTACTAGTGAGGAACATGTCACCAGAAAGCATTATCATTTACGTTTCCTCTTTTGTAAATCACATGGATAGTGCATCTAGTTTTTTGAAATGTTTGCACATCCAGAATTAGTGACTGTACAGCTTTGGCTTAGGCCGTGATTATATATATACTCATTCTCACCCAAAAAAAAAGAAAAACTCGCCGGAAAATTCGTTGCTTAAGATCGGCGGTTTCGGTGTGGTGGGGGGAGAGGGAAGGAGGAGGAGATGGTTGGGTGAGGAAGGACGACGGAGAGCACGCCGCCGCAGCTACCTTGGTGGTCATCGGCGAAGGTGGGAGTAGAGGAAGGATGGAAGCAGAAAATGGAGAGAGATATGGTAAGGTGGGGTGCAGCCGTGCAGGGTGTGTATCGGGTGTAAGCCATTAAATCAAATGGACGGTGTAGATGGGAAGAGTAGAATGAAATAGGAGGCCAGAGAATAGGAGGTATCTCTGGCCGTAGACAATTGACCTGTGAATTTGCTCCATTCGCAAGACTTAGAGATTGAACCCCAACTACTTGTTTAAGGGACGAGAGTAATTACCACTCACACAAACCCGCTAGATTCAGTAATAGTGATATATTGACGTCAAATGTTGCATGCTTACGAGGAAGACCGTGCAACTGCAACTACTGAAAGCCTATCCAGTTGATAGGCATAGGCGCATAGCGTACGCCATGACGTTGAAGATGCGGGTAGTGGGCCACGTTTTATAAATTTCACACCACGTCACGTTCTTCCTTTACATGGTACGGCCCCCTTGATCTATGGTAATATTTTTCAATAAAATAGCCCCATAATGGCCATCATATGCCTCCTAATAAGTCCAAAGTCCAATCCAAAATACTTTCCTTATTGCCCCACTTGACACTAAAGTCTTTTTCCAAAAAAAAGAGCTAATAAGATTAGGAGGTTAAAATAGGATTTAATGTGTGATGCACTAAATTTTGATACTATGATTCACTTATATATGTTTATAATACTAAATTACATTCAACAGAAAAAAGTCAAGAGTTGTTTAGTCATGTCAATGTAACAAAGTCAGCAAAACTTTTTCTTAAGAATTTCTTTTATCATTTGTTCATTCTGTTTCAGTGATAAGTTGTTTAGGCCCTTCATTTGGTTACTGCTAGATTTGCACAATTTTCTTATGGTTTATGATGATCGTTGCTATGATATTCTTTAAATTTGGGTATTTTCTAGTTTCATTTTCAATGACCCATCCCATATGATTTTATTAAAATAAATTTTATTAACAAAAACTTTAGCCATTAGCTATTATTACCCATCCCATACCTCATAAATGGATCCGATCGATGCAGTTTCTTATTTTATTGGGAAGAAAGATGTATGCAGTATACATCAATTAATGGCAAATCAAGGAATACATGTGCTGCAAATAAATATATCAGATCCAGATCCTCACAAATTTAGCTTAAGCACTCTTTTTTAATAATATAACTATGCGAGGGCTAATCACCCAAGGACCAAGACATAATTCAATTAATGAGGACTACCCACTAGATTTACACTACAAAAGAAGCGGCGATTAGCCGCGCACGCGTCCCGGCGGAACGCGAAAAACCGCCCCCGCGAAAACGCGTTCCGGCGGTCTAAGCCATCCGAGGGCGAGTTGCGAGGGAAAATTTTTTTTTTTTGTTTGTGGTGCATTCGTTGCGGCGGTCACAAAAATAATACCCGCCCCAACGCAGCATAAAAAAATACTTAAAAAAAATAAAATTCATTGGCGCGGTGCGTTGGGGCGGTCGAATAAAAAAAATAAAAAAAAATAAAATCACGTTGGGGCGGTCACCCGCCCCCATGGCGCACAAAGATTTGTGCGCATTTAATGTCGCGTGGGGGCGGTCGACCGCCCCAACGCGAATAAAAAAATTTAAAAAAAAATAAAATCACGTTGGGGCGGTCACCCGCCCCCACGGCGCATAGAGATTTGTGCGCATTTAATGTCGCGTGGGGGCGGTCGACCGCCCCCACGCGAATAAAAAAAATTTTAAAAAAAAATAAAATCACGTTGGGGCGGTCGCCCGCCCCACGTTGCTATCTCTCATCATCAACGTAAACCTTATCCCACTCAGAGTGGGGTCGGCTACATGGATCACACGACGCCATTTTGCTATGTCCCTACTCTTTCCTGGAGATAAACCTTTCACTAACAGATCTTTTTGAATAACTTCATCAAGAGTTCTCTTTGGTCTTCCTCTATTTCTTATATATGTCTCCCTTACCATCTACTTCACTATTCTTACTAGCACATCTTATTCTCTTCTTTGAACATGTATATACCACCTTAAACGATAATCTCTCATTTTCTCTGAAATTGGTGTTACCCCAACTCTTTCACTAATGTGATCATTACGAATCCTATCTTTTAATATATACCAACTCATCCCTCTCAACATTTTCATCTCTGTCACATCCATCTTATGTCTTGTTGTTTTGTTTAACTGCCCATCATTCACGGTTTACATTAACTGTTTCTTCCTCAATTACCATTTTTATCGATAATAATCTCTCACTACTTCTATAAACTTCAACCACATTCTTCTTTCATACTTCATCCACAATTATACCTGCAACATTCATATGACTCACTTTACCAGTGTACCCAAGTTTATAACCATCAATATCCTTATCCTTTTCACCTACTCATTTAGTCTCTTGTAGATATAAAATGTTTATCTTTCTATCCCTCATCACACCTATTATCTCCCAAGCTTTGCCTTTAAAGGTTCCAATATTCCTCGTATTAAATCTAATCCTACACTCATTCACTTGCTTCTTTATATATCCCTTCTTCTGTAAAATGCTAGACGATGACATATTGCAAAAATAGTTGTGTGTGTCCATGCTTTAAGATTAGACAAATTTTTACGTTGGCTGCCGAAGCCTAACACAACCTACTCTTTTTTATCCGGGCTTAGGACCGGCTATAATATAGGCAGAGTATTACATACAATAATAACAGAATACAATATAATAATAACACTAAACATTAATAATAATTAAACTAGCACAAATAATAACAATAAAATAAAACGATAAAACAATAAAACAATGATCACAATACAAGAAAATAATAAAACAATATAATAAAACCATAACAAAACAACAACGAACAATGATCAACAATAAAATAAATAAATAAATGACAAATAAATAAATGAATAAATAAACAAATAAACAATATACAATAAAACAAATCAACAACAATGCTCAACAATAAAATAAATAAATAAATAAATAACAATATACAATAAAACAAAACAACAACAATGCTCAACAATAAAATAAATAAATAAATAACAAATAAATAAATGAATAAATAAATAAATAAATAATAATATACAATAAAACAAAACAACAATGCTCACAATAAAATAAAACAATAATTAATAAATCAACAACTATAAATATAATATATATAATATGTGTGTGTATAAAAGAAAGGAAGCAATAATTAAAAACTAATCTAGTATATCGTGTACATGAAAACTTGGAAAACTGTTAAGCAGGTGTAAAAAAAAAATAGAACAAATCATAAATCAATTCCTAAATAAGTGCAAAGGAAATCTAAGGGAGGAAAAAAAATTATTATTATTTGTTTCTATTACAGATTCAGAAAATTAATAATAATAATAATAAATAGGGAGGGAATTGTGCCATAGTTATAGAAAAATTAGGAAATTTAGTAAAAATAATAATAATAATAAAAATAATAAAATAAATAAATAATAATATAAAATAAAATAATAAAATAAGTAAAATTGAAATGAAAAAAAGAAAAAAAAAGAAAAAAAATTGAAAAAAAAAACGATAATAAATTGGAAATGCAGAAAATTAATTGAAAAAAAAAACGATAATAATAATAATAAATTGGGAAAAGGAAAAACAAAAAAATAAATAATAATAATAAATTGGGAAAAGGAAAAAAAATTACCTAAAAAAAAACTACATTCAACGTTCAGAAAAAAAAAAAAGAAGTTCAGAACCACCTGAGAAGAAGAAAAAAAAAACCTGGTCAAAACATAATTTTCTCATTTTAGTGATTGGAGTAAGCAATTTTTGCCACAACCAACATGCACGTTCTGACGTTCATAACAAACTTAAGAAAAAAAAAAGGGGAGAAATTGTCATTTTCCACAATAATAATAATAATAATAATAGTAATAATAATAACTTCCCAATAACCTAGAATTTCCCCAATAATAATAATAATAAATAAATAAAATTGTCATCATGCTCCTTAAACTAGGGAAACAGTTAAAAAAAATGCCGAAAAACTTGGCAACTATTCCATCATGCTCCTTAAACTAAGGAAATAGTTAATTAATTAATTCATTGTGTTCCTTAAACTTGTTCATGTGGATGATAAAACCTGTATATGCCAGAATCAAGGATCTCGGCACCTTAACCATGATAAAACCGTAGCCATTTCGGTTGAAAAACATTGAAATGGCATATAAGAATTGTACATTCAGTACATATCTTATTAAAAATAAACAAAAACTAGCATATAAGAATTTGTTGTTAAAAAAAAAACTCAAAAAATTTCATATTACAGGGATTAACTTTCATATCCACCGAAGGCTGAGATAACTCAAAGATAAAAAAGAAACGAAAAACTTTGAGAAAGAAATATGGTAGGAAAAATCATACAGTTGTAGTCACAATCACGATCCATTTTTTTTAAACAAACTAAGAAGAAGTTCTCCTAAACTGCATAAAGATCTATTAAGCTTGGATCAAACTATGAAAAAATTGAATCTTTATCGATGACTGATTAATATTGGCCAAAATCCACATAGAAAATCAATCCCAATAGAAAAAATTGTTTAGATAAATCCAATAAATGTCTCTCTCCTTCTCCTTCGATTTTCATGCATAATAATAATATATAATATATATTTGCGTGTGTGTATTTGATGTACTCTTACCCATAGATCAAGACGGACGATTCAACAAAAGAAGCACAGAATCATCAATATAATATATTGAATAATAATCGATCTAGAGTTTTACAAGACATACCTGAGGGCCTACCTGGAACAAACTGCAACGAACCAAACAATAATACCTTGGCTTGCATACATATATGTGATTGAAATGAATTCCAACTGCTTCTTCCTTTCTTCTCCTTGATCACGTGTGAGTATATGGAAAATTGCTTAAGTGACTATGGAAAATTGGTTCCGACGATTTATTTTTCTTACCCCACGTTGCTATCTCTCCCTATAAATAACCTCCCCCCCATTTCTACCGCGCGCACAATCTCTTCTTTCTCACTTTCTCCCTTTTGTGTTTCTTGCTGTTTTCATTGTTGGTGTACACATAATGTCTAAAAGCTTGTCTTGCTTTTGGTATAGGTATTGTTTATTTTTTCTTTTTTATTTTATTATATCTGATTGTTTTTATTTCTTATTATTTTGTTTTCGTAATATATCTTATTTATTTTTCAGAGATTTTCTCTTATTCTTTGTTTCGTTAGAATTTATTTTATGGATTTTGAACATGATCTTTTTGTGCTTGATGGTTTAGTATATATTTATTTCATATATATTACAATAAAATTAATTTTTGCTGCATTTGTTTTGTTTTTTTTTCTTGTTTTTATTCCTTTTTCGGTCTTCAATTTAAGTCATTATCATTAAATTGTTCGCATGAAGCAATTTTTTTTAGTAAATATAACAGCATGCCGGCGGTTCGATACGCCGGCACTATTTGATTTTTTTTAAAAAAAAATCACATGGCGGCGGTCGTAACCGCCCCCATGCCTTTTTTTTTAAAAAAATAAAAAATTTTGGCGGCGGGTAGGTCCGCCCCTACGTCCGCCCCAACGCGTAGCGGCGGTTCCAAGGGAGCTACAGCGTAAATCGTTCCGCCCCCACGCAGCATTCCCTCGTTAAAATCGCCGGCGGTAAATTTGACCGCCGGAGCGCCATGGGGGCGGTTAGAACCGCCCCTACGCTGGGAAAATATCCGCCGCAGATCTGCCCTTTTTTTGTAGTGTTAAGATATTTCACTAAATAAAATTAAAGCAACTCCTTAAAATAGAAATTCATTTAAAATATTAAAATTAAAATAAATTAAATCAAATTCTGACCGATTAATTATAAAATAGATCTTTTTTTTTTGGTAAAAATTATAAAATAAATCTTAATGAAAATAGATTAAGATGAGTAATTCATTGACTAATTAATATGAGTCGTGGGAAGTAATAATCTTATGCTTAGTGCCGTATGAATGAAGTAAATATACTGCCTCATCATCCAAAGAAATCAGGAATTCCTAAATACATTATAATTTATTATTATATAAATAAATACTCTTTCCAATTTTTTAGGTATTGGATAGTTTTTTCCTATGTTTATCTATATCAATATCAATATTCAATTCAATATTATTATAATATGAGAAAAAAAAACTTAATATGACGTTGGACATCAATTCAATCTATCAGAAATATATTGAAAATCAAATTGAATATAATCTATCACATCGTCGACTTATTTTAACCATTTTTATTTAGGCAAAATTTCAGTGAAGAATTTGATAATTGTTAACTCCTAAATAAAGCTAGTTAATTCCTTTTTTGGACTTGTTAGTGATCTGACCAGAAATTTAAACTACACTCAATCATAGATTCACTTTAAAAAGATAAAAACATTAACTTAATATTTTGTAAGTTTAGGTAGAAGCATTTTCCCTTTTATTAATAATTCAACTGCCTTGTGTTTGTAAGAATTGGTAATTAGAACTTTATAATCAGGTGTAGTAAAAAAATGAGCGGAGAGTATAGCTTAGGCAGTAGCGACTAACATGCAGACAGCTTGGAGATAAATCCCCATAATGGGGTTGTTAGGTACATATATTAGTGATTAGAGTGAGTAATATGTCACACCATAGCGTGGTGGATCTTTGCTTTTTTGCTTCTGTAGTTGCTCTCACGTTTTACTCAATTGATATCATCATAGATGAATCCTATGGTTAGATTAGATCCTATGGTTAGATTAGACAATTAATTAACTTAATGGAGGCCCATACGAAAACGATGGCTTATGCCATGTGATAGCGAAGTAGGGCCGTTTGCCGCAAATTTCGTCAAACACTGATTTTCATTTCCATATATTTTCCACTGACTTTCTTATGAAATTGAGATTGTAAAATTAGTCATTTAAAAATTTCTATAAATATCTTGTCCAGAAAAAAAAAACATGTCTGTAGTCTGTAGATATCTTTTTCTTCAAAACTAATATATTCTATTTATAACTTATAAGCTAACATATAATTTAATTACACGTGACATATACTCACTACATTCCTAAATATAAAACGATTTTTGGAAATGCACATTTATTCTTAATATAAAATCACTTTACAATTTGTCTCAATTTTCCTCAAATGGATCTTATTGATATTACTATTCAATAAATATAAGTGAGTAAGAGAGTTGAAATAAAGGTAAAATTAAGCATACTTTTGTAATATCACATGTTTTATTTAACCTTCCTTATCTAATCAAATTAGATAAATAAATTTTATATTTAGCCACTAATAGAATAATTTAATAATCTAATTTGCTTTCTAACATCCAAAAAAGTTAACAGTATGAACAATTCTTATGTGAACCCAATACCACGCCATGTGTGTTATGAGCAATAACCCACAAACACATCATTCTTGATGTGAAATTTTCAATAATGTGTCACTCTAACAAACTCAACTAAATATCAAATACGTATTCTTATACAACATGCATAATTAGATATGCTAGGTGAGGTTATTTTAAGGTAATCACTTTAAGTACGTAAGTATATGTGTATGTTTTGTTTCTCTCTCCAATTGTGCTTACGCCAGTCTCAGCGTCAGCAAAACCCAGCTGGGGTCGCTGATGCCATCTCTCTCGTCACCAAAACGACTTCATCTCTTCACGACACACCCTCCTTTACGCTTCTCTCTCTCTCTCTCTGACAATGAAATACGAAGCTTCCGACATGATGCTTCTTTGACACAGCTTCCTCATCTTATCTCCCTCTCCCTTATTCTCTCTCCTCTCTTCTCTTCTCTTATTACCACTTTCATCCATCTAGCCTTCCTTTTCTTTCTCTTTCCTTTCTTGGAAATTTCTGGCTCCTTACAATTAATGCTTTTTTCTCCTTCTGGGTTTGAATGGATCTAAATCTAATGGAACATAAGTCTTGAGTCAGCTTGATATGTCTTCTGACCGTGGTTGACTTCACATGGTGCAAGAACGATAATTGAAATATTAAAGTTGGAATCTTTTGTGTATTTGCCTTGTGGGGTTCGGTTGATGATGTTTGTTACCTTATTTAGCATCAGATGTTGAGATTTGTTTTTGATTGATATATGTTCCATCTGTTCAATAGGATTTTGCAGCTGGAATTGATTTCAGATTAATATCTTTCTTTTACTCATTTCAGTAAGTCGGTTGCTTTATGTTGTTGGTCTTTGACTATAAAGTCAACAGGACCTTAATCACCAGTATAGCACATCATATTGATGTTATGTACAAGTTATTGAGATTTGATTGATGGCTCATTCAACAGAACCGTCATCATCTTTGAGCTTTACATCATCTTCCCATTTGTCAAATGGCTCTGTTAGCCACAACATGGGCTCTTCTAACGGCTCTGATCCTGTTCCCAACCTTGAAGTGATCAGTTTGGGAAAGCTTAGCTCAAGTTTGGAGCAGCTTTTGCTAGATTCTGGTGTTGATTTCAGTGATGCTGACATCGTTGTGGAAGGAGAAACAGTTGGTGTGCATCGATGTATTTTAGCTTCTAGAAGCAAGTTTTTTAACAAATTGTTCAAGAAAGATAAGGGCTCTTCTTCACAGAAAGAAGGGAAATTTAAGTATTGCATGAATGAGTTGTTGCCATATGGCAAGGTGGGACTTGAAGCCTTTCACATATTCTTGGGTTATATATATACAGGAAAACTCAAGCCTTCTCCTATGGAAGTCTCAACTTGTGTTGATAATGTTTGTGTCCATGATGCTTGTAGACCTGCCATAAATTTTGCTGTGGAGTTGATGTATGCCTCTTCCATCTTTCAAATACCAGAATTGGTATCACTTTTTCAGGTATGTATTCTTTGTAGTGTGATGATACAAAGACTGCCATTTTACTCCTAGCAGCTAACTGTATATGGAAACCTTTAGTTTTAAACTTGTGTATTGTTTGACGGAGGAGAATTTTTTTGATGAGTTGATGTATGTTTTCCTACTAGCACACATGTAACAGCAAAATATATATCTTAGTTAACTGAAGCTCTACTTCCCCAAATTGTAGGGAAGATTATGTTTAGTGCGCAATATAGAAATCAGAGCTAACAATCTAGATTTGTTTAGTAGGTTGCCCTTTTACTTAACTGATGGACCTAGACATGAAGTAATATTTATTCAAAGTTTCCTTTTTATGCCTCATGACAATTATTGGATGTTGCATAACCTATAGTTCATGCATCTCAGTGCCTGTATTCAACCTGAGATCTAGACACATGCACTAATCATTCTCAAAGTATGCTTCTCTTAAATCACTTTAGCAGATGTATTTGGAGTTAGATATGACTTTGATACCATATTGTAGTATAATGTTTTCCCAAATGTGAATGTTTGTTTAGGACGAATGATCTGAGATTAATCTAATTCCTCATATTGTTGCAGCGACGCCTCCTTAATTTTGTAGAGAAGGCTTTTGTGGAAGATGTCATCCCAATACTCACCGTTGCTTTTCATTGTCAACTGACTCAACTTGTCGCTCAATGTGTTGATAGGGTAGCGCGATCAAACCTTGATCAAATCTCAGTCGATAAAGAGCTTCCCTTAGAACTTGCAGATAAAGTTAAACTGCTCCGCCGTACCTACCATCATGATGCTGAAAACACTGCTGTAGTTGATGACCCGATTCGTCAAAAGAGAATCACTAGAATACACAAGGCTCTGGACTCAGATGACGTTGAGCTTGTTAAACTGCTTTTAACTGAATCAGAGATAACATTGGATGAAGCCAATGCTCTTCATTATGCTGCAGCTTACTGTGATCCAAAGGTTGTTTCAGAAGTGCTAGGTTTGGGGATGGCTGATGTTAATCTTCGGAATTCTCGGGGTTACACTGTGCTTCACATAGCTGCCATGCGTAAGGAGCCTTCAATTATAGTGTCCCTTCTAACAAAGGGGGCTTGTGCATCAGATGTGACTTTTGATGGTCAGAGTGCTGTCACCATCTGCAGGAGGTTAACAAGACCAAAGGATTATCATGCAAAAACTGAGCAGGGGAAAGAAACAAACAAAGATCGCATATGCATCGATGTTCTTGAAAGAGAAGTGCGGAGAAATCCAATGGCTGGAGACACTATAGTTTCCCCCCACACAATGGCTGATGATCTGCACATGAAGCTACTATATCTTGAAAACAGAGGTGCAATTTCATGCACATTATTTTTGTTTGTCTTCTGTACATTTTCCTCTAAGGTCCATGGAAAAAAATGTTCAAAATTCGACTTATAAGAGTCCTTATCATGCAATATTTAAGATATAATGTAACTGAATATGTAATTTAGGTATTCTATATGATTTGACTATACCATCAGACCAAACTTTAAACTATTTAAATCATGATGACTGAATTTACCTGTTCTTGGATTGTATCCTTAGATTTTAATTGTTGCTACGAATTGCAGTGGCATTTGCGAGACTATTCTTCCCTTCAGAAGCCAAATTAGCTATGGACATTGCACATGCTCAGACAACATCTGAGTTTGCAGGTCTTTCTGCATCTAAATGTTCAAATGGAACTTTAAGGGAGGTTGATCTAAACGAAACTCCCCTGGCGCAGAATAAAAGACTTCTTAACCGGATGGACACCCTTATGAAAACAGGTAATAATTAATAAAGTCTTGGTATTCTGAATCACTCTACCTCTCATTTAAGTTGAGCCGGAATCTTTATTCATCGTTTTTTTCTCTCTTTCAGTGAAATAATTCATATGAAGTTTGTAATATTCACATTCTGTCTTATTGGCATCTTGATTTTTTTTCTTTGTGATTTCTATCTATTGTGAAGTAACTGTGTTTATATGCAAAAAATAATATATTCTGATTGTCCAATATTGAAGCAGTTTGTAGTATTCAAGTCATGCTTAAATTGTTTTTTCTGGTTGCTTTCCAGTAATTCTATTCGGGTCAGACAACATTTTATGTCCCCTCTGGCTTGGTTCACAGTCTGTTTGCCCATTTTGATTTTTATTTCAGTCTTGTATATTTACTGTCCGTATTAAGATGGTTATCTTAAAAATATCTCACTAGCTTACTATTGCCTTGAGTTGTAAGCCAAAGATACCTCACATTGTACATCAGTGGCCCAAAAAGTTTGTGAAATTGCTTTTCATCGTAACATTCATTGATTCTTGCTGTTAAAAACTAACGTGCTGTCGTATCCAACAGTTTTCTTACTTAAAAGCATTGTGATAGTGCTGATGGTGTTAGTCATATCCTTGAAGTGTAAGTGTTGAAAATATGGTAATTGTTTTGATAGAAGCATAGAAGCTTCCCTATGAGTGGAAGATTGTGGGTTCAATCGTCCTTGTAGCTTGTAGATGTTAGCGTTTTCCTCTTTAATTCAAAAAATAAAGCTAATCTGTGTTGTGATTAAAGTTTATTTAATTTTTTTTTGCACTTGTTACGATGGCAGTTGAGACCGGCCGGCGCTATTTTCCTCATTGCTCGGAAGTGCTGGACAAGTTCATGGAGGATGACCTGCCAGATCTGTTTTACTTGGAGAAGGGCACACTAGATGAGCAGAAAATCAAGAGAGCACGTTTCATGGAGCTCAAAGATGATGTTCAGAAGGCATTCACAAAGGACAAAGCTGCTGGAATTCCCTCTTCATCATCCTCATCCTCTTTGAGAGGCTCTGTAAATTACAAGGCTAGGAAAGTTTGAAAACAAAATGCTTAATTATAGCTTCTTGTTTTTTTTCTTTATTTGTTTTATGGTTTCACTTCACGTTCATAGACTGGGTCAAGGTTGATATGACCCCCTAGTGTAAAAATAGAGAAAGAAGAGATATCTTAGTTTTGTCACTTGTGTAGCTGAACGTGCACAAGGGTTTTGAGGTGTTATGGATTTATATTAAAATACAGAATTGACTTAAGCCTTGTGAATCATAATAATCGTTGTCCCAAAACATGGCATTGTATAATTATTATTTATTACCAGTGATGTAAAGGGCATGTTATTTTTTTTTATAATTTGTTTAACTTGTATGAAGTTGGTTGATAACTCATGAGTTTTCGAATTTAAAGCTAGCTGTTGTTAAAATTAAACTTTCTCAAGGTTTTTCGTATAAAAGTAAGACAATATATAAAAGCATATTGTTTATGTAGAAGTAGTGGTGACTAGTGATCATTGATCAATCAATTCAATCGGTCCAAATATTGATTGCTTTAAGGTAAAATACATCACTTAAACTTACAAAACATATAATTATGATCAAAATAAATAGCTCTGCGCATATTTAAACTTCACATAAAAAATCAACAGGGGTTTGATTTTATATTTGAAATAACCAAAATTAAAATATATGGGGATGAGGTTAAGTGTGTGTTCCAAGAGTTGCAACCTAAAATTTATTAAGAATCATTGGTGGGCACTGGCTTTTATATGTACATATTAGTTGTGCCTAAATGCAAGCGGACCATCAACTCTGAGATAGGGAAAATCAAAAGTAACACGCCATGTCCGAGGCCCAACCAGAACAAGAGTCCAAATTGTGCCGAAGATGAATGTACAAAGATATTATAAGTGACACCTGGCAATGAACTTGGAGATCTGAAGCTTAAAATCTACTCGTTTAGGCCAGAGACCACTTCTCCAATCCTAATCTCGGTCAATCCAAAATACTTTTAATTTCTCCTTTTCTAAAAATAAGATTTTTTTTTTGAAATTTAAAGAAACAAATTAAATCTTTAAATTATAACATAAATAACGTACAATTAGATTATAGGTTAGTATATAAGTAAAATAAATTAATTTTGAATAAAAACAATAACTATAGACAATTTAAAATGAATAGTTTTACATCCTTAAATTTTTGGAAAAAAATGTTTTGATCTTATAATTAATTTTTTTGACATAAAGACAATTGGTATATTAATAGTAAAGGTCCAATAATACAGGTGTAAAAAGAAAATAAAATCAAAAATAAATATTAAAGGAGATAATAAGGTACAGTGCGGTGCACTGGCCAAAAAAAAAAAGATACAGTGCGGTGCATATGGTTGCCGTGATTGATGCCAAAAGTTGGATGTGAATGCATGCTACAGAAGCATATCTGTAGGAATCTGTTAAGTAGTAATTGAATATCCTTGATCACTACATTATTGGAGCATGGTTGAAGCTGCAAGAAACTATTTGGCTTTGCCGAGACTATTAATTAGTAGCTCTGCTCTCCATAGAAACAGGGTCAAGCAATCACTCGTGATAAAGCTGATCTAAGGCAACGATGGATAAAGGCTGAAGCAATAATACTTTGATCCTTCATGAAACATAGGGATGGAGATTTTGGGATTGATAATACAATGTGACCATGCATTCCATACCATGTGAATGTATGTCGACATCAGTTCAAAGTAATAAATAAACCAATCCTCAGCCAAACAGTCAGTAGGGGCAGCAGCCAGCAGGGCCAGAGGTGTTAGCACTGTTGTTTGCTTGAGACTGGCCCCATAGAGGAAGAGCACAAGCATGACAGCTCACTGTAGTCATAAGTTCTTTTCAGTTTTGCTTTGCCTTCGTACTCTTTAATCCAATTGTCACAAGTTAGCTGGCGACCCTTGTTATTTAATCTTGTAGTAATATGCATAGTTTAAGGAAAATACTCACATCCACGTTCTGTTCTCCAATAACATGTGGAAATGGACCTTATTTTCTAAATATTGTCATTTATTTAATATATATCTAAGTGTAGTTAA
Organism: Mimosa pudica; assembly: GCA_029929735.1. NCBI lineage: Eukaryota > Viridiplantae > Streptophyta > Magnoliopsida > Fabales > Fabaceae > Mimosa > Mimosa pudica. The sequence goes on along the minus strand of JAKELP010000039.1, from coordinate 10,561,894 downwards.
TAGGATACTTGACCTTATCATGTGATTAGAAAACTTGATGATATGATTGATATAAGGAACTTGGTAAGTAATGGTTAAAACTTAGCTTCATTTTGGAAAATGAAAAACTCCATTTATTTCTTCTTTATATTTCTGCGTAAAAGTTATATAATATAAGACTCTAAATAATACTCCTTCCAGTCTTTAATATAAGGCATCATTATTAATTCTATGTGTTGATGTTTCTTACAAATAATTTCATTTGTTGTTGGCCCATTATTAATTCAAATGAGATTATTGACGGCTTCAAAGCAATGTTGTAAAAGCCGGACCGGAAGGCAAACCGGAAAGGGCAACGGTTCACGGTTCGTATGGTCGGATCGGTCGGACCGATGATTGAACCAATGACGTAATAATTAAAGGAAAATATGATATTTTTAATCTATTTTACAAATATACATAATCAAAAGTAGTTTTAATACACTATAAAAATACTATATAGGATGAAAATCTACTCTCAAATCAAAATATACTCTACAGTTAAGTCTCACCATACATTAATAATGAAGATTAGGAAGTAATAACTATAGAAAAATAAAAAAAGAAGATAATCAAAATTTTCCAAACTACTTGCAAGATAATAATATTGTACTCCAAAAGGTATGGTGAAATAGAAAATAAAAATAAAAAGGAAAAAGCATTCAAAAAGGTGTATCACTCATACAGCATACACTGCTAGATTGACTAGCTTGGAAAAAAGCACTCTCCACTTTACTTACATTGGGCAAAGTGAAGTAATATTTTTTTATTATTTTACATTGCTTCTCTCCTTGTACAAGTTGAATAGTCAGAGAAAAATGAAGTGTACAGGTCTGTCCGTCTTCTTCAACAAGAGGAAAGGAAAAAATGGGAGTAAGCTTCAAATTTCATTATCGTTTTTCATCCATATCAACTCTCAGGAGTATATAACAAAATAAGATATGTTGTAAGTTTTTTTCTTAAATATTTCAGTTTCCTTCTCCTACTATCATTCTCTTTCTCCTTCTGATTTTCCTTTTTGTCATCGGAAAAAGCCATTTTGATCGTTTTCTGTCATTGGAAAAAGGCTGGGCCCTTTTTTGTCTAACGAATCAGGGGCGGCCGGATCGGTGATAGCCGTTCCGGCTTCCGGTTTTTCGCCGGCTTCCGGCTCGTTGGCCGGCTCGAGGAGGTCCAAAGCGGCCGAACTAATAAAACGGCTTGCATACCTAGGCCGAGCCGCTATGGTGGCCGGTCGACGTCCGGCCGGTCGGACCGTCCGGCTCGGTCCGGCTTTCACATCATTGCTTCAAAGTCATTATCCTAGTGCTCTTATTATTTTTCCTAGAAAAGGATATATATATCTGTGTATAATATATCAATTTATTATTTCTATCACTAACAATTAAACCCTTCACGTGATCACGTGTGCCTTAAAAGCCCATAATAATTTTTTTAAGAAAAACAACAATTACTGCGGCTTCACGTTATAGTCAATGACCAAAACTTTTCATATTTTAAGAAAAAAAACTACAAAAAATATAGTATTTGATTTTATTGTGTGGCACAAAGTGTTTTTTTAATAAAGGACAATTCAATGCAAATGACCTATCTCTCCAAAGTGAAATTGAAAGGTAATAGTAATACTCAAATACTCGTAGGCTAATTAAGATAGAAGACAAAGGAGAGATTGTTATCAACTATGTATAAAAGTTTGCCAAATTCGTTGACGAACTTCCTACAAATATTTAATCATTTACCAATTTCTTAGTTTTAAACTTTGTACAATTGATTACTAAATTCATACAATTGATTACCAACTTTATACAACAAGCTATGAAATGTCTTTATCCAATGTAATTTGTCTAACTTTACCAAAATCTTGTTGTATGTTGAGGGGCATATTCGATTTTTTTTTTGTTAATTTGTCTTTAGACAGATAGATCATTTGCATTGAACATTCCTTTAATAAATTGAGTGCATCAAGCTGTCCTTTTGTTATTTGAGAAGTCTTTTTACATAATTTTCCCTTAGATTGTTTTGGTGTCAAATCATATTAAAAAATTTCATATTAAACTTCATGTATTTATTTGCCATGAACTAAAATGAGGTGATACACTCATCTTTACCTAAAAATTTGGGGAAATTAATTTGTAATTCCTCACAAGGGACTTAACAGTAGAAAAGTTCCAAGAACTCCACATAATTTTTTTCGATGACCATAAACTCCACATATTAAAGTAAGGTCTTTAGGACCTTATTTTATTATATTTCAAATACAAAAAGACCAGGTTGCCCCTCCCTGTGAAAAGGTCATGGGTAAGGAATGACGAGGTCATGCGCAAGTATAACAAGATTATGAGAACTCTAACAAGGTTATGGCCCACCCTGTAACAAGTTAATGGGCAAGCATTGACGACGTCATGGGCAGGAATGACAAGGTTATGCGCACGTATAACAAGTTTATAGGCAGGGAAAAAAGGGCAACTTAGTCTTATATTGAAGTATATTAAAGTAAAGTCCCTAAGGACCATACTTTAAAATGTGGGGTTTATGAGACTTTTCTATTATTAAGTCTCTTGTGAGAGACTACAAATTAATTTTCCCTAAAAATTTCTCATATGATTAAGGGAAAAACCAATGAAATTGAAATAAGAAGTGTATAAAATTCCTGTTGCTAGGTTGTACCCAACCATCTGATCAAAAAAGGTTGTACCCAACCATACCAGAATCCAAGCCTTCACCTTTTTCCTCTGCTTCCTCACAGGACAGAGGTATGTGTATGTCCCTCTCTCCCTCTCTCCACATGTGTATGATTTCCTTCTCCTTAGGTCCCCACTGTCTTTTTTATTCCCAACCACCCTCCTCACCATTTTCATATTTCTTCTATTTCCTTTTCTTCTTATTCCTTCTTCTCTCTGTTTTTTTCTCTTTCTCAACTACCCACTTCCCTTTTTTATTCATTCACTCATCATCCACATAACATATCTTCTTTCTTTTCCTCTGGGGTTTTTCTCATACGTCTCTCTAATCTCATTTTATCGTCAAAATCTCATTTTTGTATTTGATTATCTCATAGGAAGACAATCACGATGTGGGGTTCTTGGTTTTCTCCCTGATTTCAGATTTTTTATGGTAAAAGATCATTTTTTTTCTTGCCTGTTCTGAAAATTCTCCATTTTTCTCTCTTTATTAGTCCTTCATTATTAATTTAGAATGTATTTTTTATTAACGTTGACTTTGATGGTGCTTCTATGCAGATTTTCAATGAGAGACCCTGCTTTCAAAATTGTACACTTGTCTCATAATCACATTGGGTCTCTCTCTCCACTGGTGTTGACAAAACATATCATTAGATGTCATGGAGGTCTTTTCTAATTGTAAGCTGTCAAGCTTCTTTGGTACCTCTCTAAAGTCAACAACTTGCAAATGTATGTTTTTGGCAGCTACAATTTTGATTCTTAGAGCTCTTTTGCTGCCTACAGCACCTGCCTTTGGTGGGATTGAATTGTTCAATCTTGTAAATAACCCTAAAATTTATTTGCCATTGAGTTCTGAATATGGTATTAGGAAAGACAAGTTTTTGGAGGTCCCTCAGATTGTTTGGGGATTAAACAACCAAAAGATAGCATTTGCAAGGGCTTGCCTTACTGCAAGATTGCTGAATAGAACTTTGTTGATGCCTAGCCTTAGTGCCTCCTTGTTTTATAAAGAGATTGATCTTCTACAGCCCATTGCATTTGATAAGGTTTTCCAATTTGAGAAGTTTAATTCAATCTGTGGTGGGTTTGTGAGGTTGGGTAGATATTCTGATCTGATGAATCAAACCCAAGTGATTGATATGCAAAAGGGAAGTGGAAGGAAGTGGACATTGGAGAGGGACATGGATCAATTGTTACGATATAGTAACGACCCGTTTGATCGACATGAGGTGATTCGAATTGTGGGGAAAAACCCTTTCCTTTGGCATGATCATTGGCCTGTGAAGGATTATGCAAGTGTTTTTGAGTGCTTAGTTTGGGTGGATGAGATTACTAAGGAGGCTGATAGGGTTGTGTCTAAGATTAAAACAATTGGAAAAGAAGTGACAGGTGAAACTGATAGGACTTTGTTACAACCTGTGCCATATATAGCTGTACACATGAGGATAGAGATAGACTGGATGATTCACTGTAAAAAAGTAGAGCAAAGATCAAAGACAAATGTAATCTGTAGTAGCAAGAAAGAGATTCTGGAAAGAGTTGGTAATATCAGGAACACTATGGGCCTCAAGACTCCAGTGGTTGTTTATCTTGCAGTTGCTGATAAGCTTCTTAATGATTCATCCATACTGGAGGGTTGGGAAGAGGGAATTCTTCCTTATGAGAAGGAAAAACTTGGTGTTGTTGGAATTTATAGCAAGTATCCTTATCTGATTCAGTCGGCAATTGACTATGAAGTTTGCTCAAGGGCTGATATTTTTGTGGGGAACAGTTTCTCTACATTTTCAAGCCTAATTGTGCTGGAAAGAACTCAAAAGATGATTAAAATGGGCGCATCTAGTAGTAGCATGTGCAAAACTGATCTAAGATGGACTTCTTATGCCTACAATATTGCAGGAGAATCTAATGGTCCTGTGAAATGGATCACTAATATGTCTGATGCAAGTCTTCAAGCAGTGAGCTATGGCACCGGAAACTTATCTTGTTGACATGCATTATCTCTTTGCCACTTCACAATGTTAGAGTAGATTAGCAAAGAAAAAGGTATAAAATTAAGGATGTTTTTTTGTTTCTTTGTCTATATTTCTCCACTTGGGAGTTTGACTTGGGAGTTTGAGAAGCTTATGCATCTTATTTCTGGCTCAGTTCTTTTTTCTTTGATACAGAAAAGTAGATGAAATATTTTCTATTTGTGATGAAAAAGAAGTTGACCGTGTTTGAGATCAATCTTTCATTTTTACACCCTATTTCATTTGCCTTTTTTTTATTGTTGACATTATACTGTAATTCACAAGAGATTAGCTAGTTATTGCTATCTGAATTCCTACCTTCAACCACCAAAACTCGTGTAGGATGGCTTTAAATTTTTGTATACTTTTGGAGTGAGTTCTTGGATGTCCTCTAATTGTACAATAGACGGGTGAGATTTGGTTCAGACAGTTAGGACCTACCCAGTGGTGCAATCTCATCCATTTATTTTATCTGGAAAAGTGGGGTCAGCTTCTGACTGCTGTTTCTGCATTTGTTTTCTTTGGTACTCACAGTCAGGCTTCAGTGTCAATATTTTAACAACATTCTTGTGTCTCTTCAATAATGGTAGTAACTAAATACCTTCTTCTGCATCATGATCATCATCTTCTTTTTTATGAGCACATGCCCCAAGATACCATAAATGGTCTTTCTTACCTTTCTTTTTGCCAAAAAATAATTGCAGGCTTTTGAGCTTTCAGAACTTGATGATATCATTTTATCTGCAACTAAACAAATAGTACTATATTTTATCATGAACTCTTCATTTCACTTGCATAAACATTACAGAGTGTATAAATGTTTATACTGCTTGGCCAAAAAAAGTATAGATGCATATATATTATATACATATATAAACTTTATATACACATTTACTATATCTTAGGGATGGAGGTTTGAACTTCAGATTTTTACCGACAACATCCACTCACTTGACTATTATGACTTGTCACATGAGTGCATTTTTGGTGGATGAAGCATATATATGTTGCAGAATTCATTTTCTAACTACTGGTCAGCGGAATCATTTATAAAAATTTAGATGTGTTAAAAAAAATGGCTGTCAGAAGTTTGAAAAAAGAAATAGTTTGAGGGTTAAAAGGTTTCCCCACAAGTTTGTGCGGGGGCGAGTAATGAATGAAGGAGTTGGTGAAGAGTGGACAGTAGTGAACCAAAAGAGAGTAAGGTAAGAGTACAGTTTAAGGTAAATCTGCATGAATGTATATAAGTATATAAAGCAGGAGAAGAAAGGGACAATTGAGCAGAAATAGTGTTTGCTTTTAATGAAGTGGGGTCTTAGTTCTTACCTTGCACATGCATCATATTCCTCCTCATTGTTAGTAAAAGTAATAAATCCATTCAGATATCAAAATCAGAACACTGTATACTTCATTTACTCACTTTGCCTATTTTTGTCTACTTGTCTGCAACAATTCTTCATAGAAGAGTTAATTGGGGTTATTTTTTGCCTAAAATAATTTTCTTTTCATTTTGTCTCTCATATTTATCTCTATTTTTCAAACTTATCAGTTTAACTTATAATTAGTAAAGTAGGATCTATGTTACTGACTATGTTACATGATTTTGTAAAAGTAAAAAAAAGGGTAAAGGTGCAAAAATGAGTACAAACTATTACGCAATGAGCACTAACAAGTATTTCCGGCTCAATTCTGGGACTGAAGAATAAATATTGGTGCAATATAGGTAACACCGTTTAGTTTGATCGACGTTGACCGTTAAAAGCTGACGGAATGGGGGAAATAATTTTTTTTTTTGACGTGACGTGCTTATATGGCCATTTTTTACTGACGTTGTGTGCTTATGTGACACTTTTATTTTCCCCGTCACGTCAGTTTTTAACGGTCAACGCCAGTCAAGCTAAACGGCGTTACCTATATTGCACCAATATTTACTCTTCAGCCCCAGGATTGAGCCCGGAACTACTTGTTACCCCTATGTACTGCTGGCATAATAATAGTTTGAATCCATTTTTGCACCTTTACCAAAAAAAAATTCACTCAGATATCTGAAAAACTTTATGCTTCATTCACTCACTTTGCCTGTTTTTGTCTACATTCTACTTGTCTACTTCTACTTGTGAGTTTATTATACACACACATATTTAGAGATAGAGGTGGGTCATGGATTGATTGTGAAGATGGGGCCGAAAGGCAGAATCCGCAATCGTAGTAATTAATTCTGTTGTAGGATTAAAACTCCATAATGAATTATATTATCATGACAAATTCATAGTCCTATAAGGAAAGGAGTTTGTTTTCACTCCACTGTCACCATTATTATTGTCATTTTCGTTTGGCGTTATAGTGAGTTCTAAAACAAATAATTAACAAGCAGATATACATGCGTAGACTCAGCTTATTTTTAAATGCATATTTGTTTTTAACCAATTATTTATAATTTTTTTAAAATCATGTTCTTATGGTTAACATTTTTTATCATGTTCTATTGACTTTTTATTACTCGTATTAATTAACTAAAACTACATAAATTTGTTTGAATTGAAACTCAAGTGAAACTATGGAGATATAATTCAAAAGGCAATAAACGGACTAGATTTAAGTTTTTTTATGGTATGATATAAGAAAAAAATGATAGGGATAAGAATATAAATAATGGAATTACAAATACTTGCACATTCATGTTTCTTACTTGTTAAAAAGTTTTAGACCTTAATTTATCTTAAAATTATAGATTTAAAATATTTTGATAGGTCAAATATGATATGAAAAAAATAAAAATATCCTCCTCCATGAAACTTTTTTCTTGATTAAGACTACCATTCTTTGAATTAGTTCTTTCTTCGTAACCAAAAATATTGAGCGGTGAAAAGTATCTTAACTTTCAATAAGATAAAAATACATTCATTTTAAGTGCCAATAAATTAGAGCATTTAGTATAATCCCATTTGAAAATAAAAATGAACACATTGTCCGAGAGATTGCACATCAATCATGGGACTCTGATTCTTTCTTGTTTCGTTCAGCGTAGGGAAGCTGAGAAAGATTGAAATTATTGTCTAAAATAGGAAGAGAATAGAAATAGCAAGTTATGATTTAAGTTAAGTGCTTAACTCTATAGTTTACAAATCATTAAGTATTCTGCATCATTGTTATATTTTGGCAATTGTATCAGTAAGTTTTATTAAACTCGCTCAAAATCCTAAACAAAATTTTGTTACATAAAATTAAATATATGTAAGTTGACTTAAGTTTATTATTAGTATTTGATTTCCTCCCCCTTTTTGGACTGAAAAAAAAACTCCTTTTCAACAAAAGGAATTTTTTTCGACCTAAAAAAACAAAAGCAATTTACATATTGAAGAAGCAATTTGTTTTGGCACAATCTTGTAAAACTAATTCATGTGTTTGGGACAAAAATAAATTGGTGGGTCCGAACTTTGTGTATAAACACTGGGCTACTACTGCATGTTGGCCCAATATGAAAAGGGAGGAGGATAAGAAATAATCAAAAGTATTCTTAAAGAGTTAAAGGGATTGGAACATAACAAGACATCGAAATACAGAACTAGGGTATAGTCGTGAGCTCTGAAATGATAACCGTTACTCTAAGCAATTTTTTCAATGAAGATTATGTCAAGGTCAAAACAGACTTTATGTTATATGCTTAAAAAACTTAAAAATAATTAATAGAAAATAACTCATTAAACTTTGATTCAAAACAAACCAAACACAAGCTATACCTACATTGCATTGTGATGCAATGATATTGAATTAAGCATTTTTTTAACTGATTTCCTTCTATTAATAAGATGAAAAACTACAACAATTTTATCAAAATACATTAAGAAAGAAAGCAATAAAGATGTCTCATATCAGCACAAACAGAAGTTACATTAGTTTTTCTCATATCATAGTAGTGAGGGAGAATAAGGTAGAAGAACTCCACTCGTCTTATGAGCCTGTTGAGAGGAAAATCAGGATTAAATAAAACTTCCACAATTCTAGTAGACTCTTGAGCATTTGATGCAAGAATAGAAGACAAAAGAAGTGGTAGTGCCTGGAGCCACTCAATCAGGCTACATCTTTACAAGCAACATTTGCAAGATGCTCAGTTGCACAGTTACCCTATCTAGGGATATAATAGATAGAACATTCATCTTAAGATAATAGAAGGGTTCCTGACTTGTATGAATGATAATGTAGAGGAACCATCCAGGAGATCTTTATTGAATTAAACATCCTAAATACTCCTAACTATAACTATAAGATCATTTCAACTTTCATAGAGAAATTAATGCAAAATTGATTACTTTAAAATATCTATAATTTCCTTTTTTTTAAAAAAAAACACTAGTCTATAGTACTTATAAATTAATCTCTAATCTAATTACACGTTGCATGTAATATAATTTACTGGTCTAACTTGATTCTTTAATTTTTGTAGAAAAAAATCAAAAGAATCTTGTATTTAAAACAGGAAATAATCTGATATAATACTAATGAATATAAAATCAAACCTAATAACCAAATTAATGCAGGGAACTTTGTTTTTTTTTCCCGCTCTAATTTTTGAGTTTTGACCACAAAACGTATGTACTGTAATAATTGAGGAAGAAGAGGAAATAAAAATGGCAGTAGGTACTGAACTACTGATTACTGAACCAACCAAATGCTTACCTTACTTAACTATTGTCACTTATCCATTACAATCAGTAGTTGACCCTCCTCTAACTCTAGCGTCTTAATCTTTTCCATTATTTCCTTTTCCCACTATCTTACTCTTAATTCTCTAAGATCTAAAGAATTGATTTTCTTAATGGATTAGGGTTTTATTCTCTTCCACTCTTCTCAGCTTCGGAGAATCTTAGAATTCACTTCCAATTTCGATCAATCTCACAATCTTTTGGTGCCCTCCTCTCTCTTCCTCTCTTTTATCATTTTAATTCTCTGCTTATTATTATATCTCTTGTTCTATCAAGTAAATAACGCTTTTGGAGTTTATTTTTGATGGTTTTTTTCCCAAAAAATTGCGCTTTTTTGGGTTTTAGTGTATTCTCTCTCTCTCTTCCCATTTTTGGGTAAAATATTGTTTTTTTTTTGTATGTGGGTGTTATTTGAATTGCATTGTTATGTTATGTAAAATCTGAAATTTGATTGTTGCTTTCAGTTAGTCTTTGATTTAGTTGTAATAAATATTGGGTTGTTTCTTCCATGAAATTTTATTAATTTTTTTTTCTATGAATTGTCCCTACAGGTTCCTTTTTTGAACAAACTGTTTGGTGGTTCATTGAGGGTTGAATGTTTTTTTTTTTTAAAATTTTGATGAGCTGAGACTCTGGTAATTTTTTTGGGGGTGAACAATGGAAGATCACACTGTTTTAGGAGATGAAGTGTCTGTTAGAATTGGAAGGGAAGAAGAAGAAGATGAATTTTGCAGTTGTTATGAGGATGATGATGATGATGATGATGACGAAGAAGAATTGTGTAAAGAATGTGTGGAGGATGCGGTGGTGGAAAAGGAAAAGTTGAAGGAGGATTGTGATGAATGTTCAGTGAAAATGTTCTTCAAGGGTTTATCTATAGAAGGGGCTGAAAAGTCCATATCTGGGTATTCTGGAATTGGAGTGGTAATGGAAAGACCCTCTGGTCTCCCAGATATCTTAGTGCAGAAAAAACTTGATTTTTATGCTGATAAGCTATTAGCTGAATACTTGGCTCTCATTGATGGCTTGCTTGAAGCTATGCGCAATGACATTCGCCGGGTTTATGCTTTTACAGACTCTGAGTTGTTGTATGATCAGGTTAGAAATTCTAAATGCAGAATCAACATTTCCTCAAGTTACACAGCTTCTACATGAATTAATGAAGATTACAGAGATTATTCTTCATGTTTCTCGATTTCTGTAGTGTGTTGTATATAATAATCCCTGCTTGACTCATAAGTACCTGCACTTTTTTGTAACTTGTTCTCTTATGTTTTTTATTTCCAACTTTTGTTTCATCAGTATGCACACCATGTAGAAGAGATTGTAGGTTTCTGTAAGCAACCCTTATGTCTGTCTTGCTTGGTTTCTATAATAGGGGCTGACTTTGATTATTTATAAGGCCTATATCAGCCTCCTTGAATACAACAGGAATACTTGATGATACAGATGATTGAACTTAGCTGACTGTTTGAACCTGCATTGTAACTGCATTTTCATAGATTGGGTTTGAGGTTATAGAGATTGAAGCTACTCAAATGTCGTCATTAGCCTTTAATGCTTCTTCTGATGTTTGTATTTTGTGCACTTTCCAAATCTTTTCTGTTATTAAATTGTGCTTTTTTGTTGGAAAAACCGTTTCGACAGATAACATTTGAGAAGAATCTTGAGATGCCACTTTTCATAGCACTGAGAGAAAGGGTTCTGGAGCATGCCAATAATTTTGAGTCATTTGTTCTTAATCTTGTTCCTAGCATTGATCTTGAGAAACCGCTGCAATTAGCTAAAGTAGCTATTGGCATAATCTCTCTTCCTATAGATGGTGGGAAGGTGCTTGAAAGCTGTTCTATTTGTTGTGAGGACAAGCCATTGCCGATAATGATCACAATGAAATGTTCGCACAAGTTTTGTTCACATTGTTTGAGGGCTTATGTTGATGGAAAAGTACAGTCTTGTCAAGTCCCTATTAGATGCCCTCATCCGAGATGCAAATATTACATCTCTACTGCAGAATGCAAGTCTTTTCTTCCATTTATGTCTTTTGAATCTTTGGAAAAGGCCCTTGCAGAAGCAGATGTTTCAGATAGAATTTACTGCCCATTTCCGAATTGCTCTGTCCTCCTTGACCCTCGTGAATGTTTATCATCAGCTGGGGCTAGTTCATCATCTAGCCAATCAGACAATACTTGTGTCGAGTGTCCTGTTTGTCAGAGATTTATCTGTGTGGACTGTGAGGTTCCTTGGCATTCTTCTATGAGTTGTGAAGAATATCAGAATTTACCGGAGGACGAGAGAGATGCTTCTGACATTACCTTACATCGTCTAGCTCAAAATAAACGGTGGAAACGTTGTCAGCAATGTCGACGAATGATTGAGCTGATTCAAGGTTGTTATCACATGACATGCTGGTAAGATATCCGACTGCCTTTTGGTTTCAAAAACGAATCAGAGATTTCATTTTAATTTAAGCATGTGTCAGAAATATCTCTGTGGATTTAAGCAATCAAGTTAATTTTAATGGTATAGGTGGGAAATTCATACAAGTTTACTTGTTGAATTAAGAGTTCTTCTTAAATGATGGAACTCTTGGATTATGTGTAAAAGTCTTTGTTTGTCCCCATTAGTAAACTGAAAAAGACATTAGCAATGCCTTTCATCAGGAGCTTGATTTTACATTATTGAATTTGAAAACTTCTGTTCCTCTGAAATTGTTCTAAATTCTAATGGCGATACGTTCATAATGCGTGGTTGGGGATCAATAAGGATAAAAGGGATGAGATAACTTAGATTAGGGTAAAATCGTGATCCTAAAGTTTAACCTCTAATTATATATCTGACAAAGAGGACATTACACTCGTAATTGGATATGATTATGCTTTACCCTTTTGAAGGTGTGGCTATATAATGGTAAGCGTCCAGTTTTGTTTGTTCATCTGCTTTCTTTTTGTGATCAATCCAATTCCGAGAATCCTCTGCTGCTCACTTGTCTCGGTTGCACTATCTGTATCTCCCAAATTTGTTGATAAGACATATTGGTAGTAAAGGATACATGTGAACCAAATCTGTTTGATTTAATTTTTATTTTTCTAACTCATCAAACAGCTTAAGTTATCACGAGATATGAATGGAAACCATGATACAGTTTATAAGATGCAAATCCTGTTGGTCTGAGAAGTAAGAATTTTGGGAGGGACTTAATCGAAGAATGAGGCAGCCAAATAAAGATTTCTCCTAATTTTTGCGCTGTAATATGTGCTGTTGTGGATTTAAGATGACCAGTCCTTTTTTGCCATATTTTTCATAGTGCTTTTAGCAACTTTATCGTTTTTTTTTAACTTATACTCTGTTGTCTTCATTTCAGGTGTGGTCATGAGTTCTGCTATTCGTGTGGAGCCGAATACAGGGATGGCCAACAGACATGTCAATGTGTGTTTTGGGATGAAAACAACTCTGAAGCTTCAGTGACTTATTCTCTTCAAGAATCAGAACAATGGGCGTGGGAAACTTTCAACTCTCTGCCCATGATCATGGACGCATACTCTGACCAAGAGCGTTCACAGCTCGCACTCATTCAACGGTTCCTTGCAGGGGGTTTCAGCTTGAGTGACCATCATCCTTACCAATCCCCTCCTCATTGCACAGACTCCTATGTTGACGCCATGAAGGATCTACATCAGCTTCCGTGGCTCGAGCGATTTGTCTCTGTCATAAGTGACAACTACTATGAAGACTATATTCAGTAAAAAAACACCATCATCTTAGACTTTCATATAGACTTAGTCCAAAACTGGTCCTCCATAGAAAGAGGGCACCTCTATAGAAATCCTAAATTAGTCCTCCCATGAGTGGCTTGAGTTAGTAATGGTGAAAGTTTGATGGTGTGCCCATTTGGAGTTATTTTGACTTAGAAATACCTTAAATACACGCTTTTAGGCTTAATAGTGGCTACACCCGGATTTGTTTAGTCTGACACATATATAAGCACATTGTTCTGTGTGATTTACACTGCCATTGATTGTTCTGAGTCACCATGCTGGTTTTGGGAGCCAAGACTAGATTGAGAAAGTGATTTTCTGAGGATCAAATTGAGAAATATGTTGCTGTAGAGAGAAAAAAATCATAGCAACCCCAAGGCAGATAGAGTTTCTCGCTCTATCGCTGGAATATCATTTTACATTTCTTTCATGTTGTATTTGTGTCACTCAAATGTTTATGTATTTGGATATTATATGGCAAAGACCGTTCAGTATAATTCTCTTCACGAAGAATTAATGAAAGTAAAACTGTGTGAAATCCAGTTATTTGTCTCTATATTTTCTGCTGCTTGTTTTGAATATCTTTGGCAAATCCTATTTCCCTCATCATTAAATACTTTAGCATGCACATCAAATTCCAATGAGTTAAGTCTTAATGTTGGACTTTTTAAGTGAACCTATCATCAATCACTTTGCTATATGTATTCCGGCTATATTGTCCCCCATCCTTTGGATATGATCAAAATTTTATAAGTGTATTAATTGGATGTATTCTGAATATATAATATAATTGTTGCACTTATACTTCATCTAAAGTACTCTAACATTTAATTATTTTTTTAGTTCAAATTCAACTTCAACTTCAACATACGTAATTTTGTTGGAAATAACTATTGTATGTAGCCTATTTGAACACATATTCTCATTTTCACCGGGTGAACCCATTTAACTCATTTACTAGATCCATCAACTATTCATCGGTGGAATCATGTCTAATTTAATGGAAAGAAACATATCAATTAAAACTTGTTGGGGCAAACGTATTAATATTGTATCAGACGATAAAACGATTTAGACTAGTTCAAGAAATCACGGGGTTAGAACATTGATTGAATCAAAGTTGTAAGAATTTGAAATATATAAAATTCTTTATCTTATAACTTCAAAAATATTTTACTAAAAATAATATTTAAAGAGTAACATTCTTCGTATAAAATGAAGACATAAGTATAATTGAAAACTCAACCACATAGGGTTAGAGCTTCAACTGGGAGTTGACTCGAGATCGAACCGGTCACATTAAAATAGTATAATTTAATTGATAATAATTAAATTTAACTATAGATATTTTTTTAATTACAAAGGCAAGCTAATAGAGTTTGAAGTTCATTAAGGTATCAAAAGAGAGAGAGAGAGTTTGAAGTTCATCTCATTTCTACTCAAAAACCTAGGGATCAGACCCGTCCATATTGATACGTACAAATGAGTTTCGTATTTTAAGAGGACTTGAGATGCACATGCAAATGAGTTTAGTATTTTAAGAGGAAAACGACCATTTTTAGTCATATGTACATACTAACATATTCAACAACAACAACAAAATCTTATCCCAACTAAGTGAGGTCGACTACATGGATCACACGACGTCATTGTGCTCGATCAATAGTCATGCTTGGTGTAATACTTTCATCAAAAGATCTCATTGAATTTAAGAGTTCTTTTTTGTCTTTCTCTCCTTCTTTTGTAGTGATTCCATACCATTTGATTAACTATTCTTACTGTTTATCCACTTCTCTTATTTGAACCTTTTGTTTCTTTATATGCCTTCTCCCATGATAGTGTGATAGCCCTTATGAAATACCAAGCAATGACCTATTGTTATAAACAATAAGTGTGTTCATGCTCAATAGATTCGACATATTTTTATGTTGGCTGCCGAAACCTAACACAATTCTACTCTTTTACCCGAGCTTGGGACCGGCCATAAATATTGGCAGTGTATTCCGTGGACACACAATCACACGAGGGTAAATAACCAAGCTTGACACGAAGTCACGAAATGAAATAAATAAAATAATGGCAATAAAAATAATATGTGTGTGTGTGTGTGGGGGGAGGGGGAGCAACAACGGTTATAAACAAATTGAGAAGTAACGGTTATATATGTAAATAAATTAAAATAATAGAAATAAAAAACATTAATAATAAGCAACAGTTAAAAATAAAACAATATATATGGGGAAGGAGGATCAACAAATAAATAAATAATAAAAATATATAAATAAATAAGAAGAAGTAACTTTTAAAAAAAAAAGGCAAATATATAGGGTAGTGAGCAACGAATATATATAAATAAACAACAGTAAAAAAATAAATAATAAATAAATAACTAAATAAACAAAAAGAAGTAACTGTTCCTAAAAAAGGCAAATATATGGGGAATGAGCAACAGATATATATAAAGAAACAATATTAATAAAAAAGTAAATAAATAAATAAAATAAATAAATAAGCAAAGAGAAGTAAATGATGACTCCTCATATTTAGTGGTTATTAGGAAATATTTTATTGTATTTGGGGAGTCATTAATTAAATAATTAAGAGATTTTGATGTGAATTGGAAATATATTAGTTTAAAATATTATTTGGGAATTGAAATAGGAAACTTGAAATAATAAAAGAAATATTTTTATGTGATTGAGTTATTGTGATTGTTTCCTATTCCCTTCTCTTCATGAATGCAGATTTAATGAAAAAGGAAATAAAGAAAAATGACTTATTTGATTATGTGGATTTATCATATAAGAAAAGGAAAGAAAAGAAACTTAACATGCAAGACAAAGGCAATATGGTGTTGGGCTTGAGATGGATCTTTATTGTCCTAATTGATTAAGGAGATCAACCATTATAAAAGGGAAGAGAGGAACTTGTGAGAGGAGGCTGGACATAATTCTTCCGATTCCTAAAGCCTAAACACACACGAGTTGAAGAAAAGGAAGCAAGTGGCGTTGAAGAAAAGGAAGCAAGTGGCGCACTGTTGGAAGGAACTTTTGAGTCTTGGCTTCTTGAATTATAAACACACTTACACTGACGCAGGAGGAGGCACAAAAAGACGGAAGACCAATCAATCATAAGATATACACACACGCTGGAGAGAAGAGGTTGCTATTATTGAGTCATCTTGAATATCTCTTGAGAAGCTATTTGGTTCTTTGTCTCAATTTCCTTATGATTTCATATTAGGTTTTGATTTCTTTTGGATTGAATTAAACTCTATGTGTGACTAGTTTAGTATGAACTTGTTTGTAACTTAGATATATTTCCCACTATTTAGTCATGGTTAATTTAATTTAGTTTATTTAATCTTGCTATTATCGATTAACTTGTTTAGTGCTTGATCATCATTAGACATGTTTAGGGAATTTAGAATTGGACTCGAAAGAGGGAATTTTAAATAGATCATGAGATTAAATAGTGTAGGATTGGATTTTTAATCTGATTTGCGACTAGGATAGACATATACCTGGAAGCCCTACATAGTCTCACATTAGAGTGGTACCGGTATAAATTGGCTTAGTAAATTAGTGCAAGACATGTGTAATTAAACTTGGCAAGGATATAGGTGGAAACCGAAAGGCATTTATAGACAATAGTACTCTAGATTAGCTAGTTGAATTAATTCATAATTAATTTAGTGAGAATAAAATCTTAGAAGCAGATAAGAGATTAGTGGCTGTTCTTTTGACTCGTGAATTTCTTTTGTGTGAATATTTGTTTTATTTTTATTTTCTTATATGTTAGGTAATTAAAATCAATTTTCTTGTATTTACTCAACTTAAATGAAAATAGGAGATCTAATGCCTAGTTATTAATTGTCTGAGTCTCTGTGGGATCGACTTTGATTTACTAATTTATTAACATACGATCCGTACACTTGCGGAATTTTTATCAAAATTTTGGTAGTATCAGTAACCGTTCCTAAAAAATATACATACGAATATATTATTATTAAAAAATTGATTGTCATATAATAGTTTTTAATTTTTAAACAATTTCAGTTTATGATTTTTTAAAATAATTTAAAATCAATGAATTAAAAGAAATTGAAAATAAGTTGTGACTCTAAAAACTATATTTGCAAAATTTTGAAATTTCCCATCCGCAAAATCTTTTTAATCTTTGAACTAAATTTTTGAATTCATGTTTTCAGTTTTTTTCATTTATGTGTTTTTATAAAATTCTTGGGTGAACCCTATGTACAAGATTGTTTTTATGTGTTTTTTTTATTAGCAAGATCATTTGTGGTTTGACCAATTTTTGCAATATGTCATCGTCTAGCATTTTATAGAAGAAGGGATATATAAAGAAGCAAGTGAATGAGTGTAGGATTAGATTTAGTACGTGGAATATTGGAACCTTAAAAGGTAAAGCTTGGGAGATAATAGGTGTGATGAAGGATAGAAAGATAAACATTTTATATTTACAAGAGACTAAATGGGTAGGTGAAAAGGATAAGGATATTGATGGTTATAAACTTGGGTACACTGGTAAAGTGAGTCATATGAATGGTGTAGGTATAATTGTGGATGAAGTATGGAAGAAGAATGTGGTTGAAGTTTATAGAAGTGGTGACAGATTATTATCGATAAAAATGGTAATTGAGGAGGAAACAGTTAATGTAAACTGTGAATGATGGGCAGTTAAACAAAATAACAAGACATAAAATGGATGTGACAAAGATGAAAATGTTGAGATGGATGAGTGGGTATATATTAAAAGATAGGATTAGTAATGATCACATTAGTGAAAGAGTTGGGGTAACATCAATTTCAGAGAAAATGAGAGATTATCGTTTAAGGTGGTATGGACATGTTCAAAGAAGAGAATTAGATGTGCTAGTAAGAATAGTGGAGTAGATGGTAAGGGAGACGTATATAAGAAATAGAGGGAGACTAAAGAGAACTCTTGATGAAGTTATTCAAAAAGATATGTTAGTGAAAGATTTATCTTCAGGAAAGACTAGGGACATAGCAAAATGGCGTCGTGTGATCCATGTAGCCGACCCCACTTGAGTGGGATAAGGTTTACGTTGTTATTATATATATTATATATCATTTGTGGTTTGACCAATTGTAAGTAAACACATATGGTCTGTTGTGTAATTTTTAATTTGATATGACACCCTAAAATAACTCAAATAACTTTGATAAATATTTTTATTTAAACGGTAAAATAAAAAAAAACATTCAAAGCATGAGATTTAAAGTTTTTGATGGGTTAGTTCCTATTTTTAGGTACCGCGTCAATTTAAAAATAGTATAATCAATATTATACTACAAATGATATAATACATTTGACCCAAGAATTTCTCATGTTTATAAATTTCTATGAGGCCTTGTTTCTTTTTAAAATGAAGGGCTCAAATCCAAAATCCTAGAAAACCCCAATTGTTAATAGAAGCTACGATAATTAACGGGGAAATTTGCAGTTTAGTTCCTGGTAAGGGAAATTAATACTGGAAGGTCCCAATACATTCCAAAATAATTATAAAATCCCAGGGGCCCTTTCCTGCAATTGTTTGCTTATCTTCAATGACCATTTTGCCCTCATAAGATGAAAGCATAGTCCCCCTGTAGGGACCAGTGAGATGACAATCATCTTTAATGAGGGCAAAATGGTCATTGAAGTTAAGCAAACAATTGCAGGAAAGGGCCCCTGGGACTTTATAATTATTTTGGAATGTATTGGGACCTTCCAGTATTAATTTCCCTTACCAGGACTAAACTGCAAATCCCCCATAATTAACGGCTAAAAGCACATCACACAACACAGCCTACCAAGTGACACCCATTCACTTTTCACAGTAACTCAGTAAGTGGTCCGTTCTCTCTTTCCTGGAATATTCTTTGTAAAAGAAACTGTTTCGCTATTCATGGGACTTTTGCCTTTTCTACTTTGTTTGGAATAGGCTGTCAAGTTTGATGTGCTATTCAGATTTCGTAGTAGGATATATAAGTGGTAGTCAATACTTTTTTTTATAACAAAGTGGTAGTCAATACTGCTTACGTTTTTTTTTTTACCAATAATACTGCTTACGTTGAAAAGTAATAATCCTTCATATTCTAAATATAAAATCTTTTTACCTAACTTGATTAGATTAATGATATTACTTAAGTTAGTTAAAATGACATGCAATATACCCTAACTATCCACCTTCATCCACACTCTCTCTCTTCTTGTCTATTATTAGAAAGCATTAGCTCCGCCCTCCCTCTCTTTTTGTCTATTATTAGAGAGCATTGATAAGTATATTTTGGAAAAAATTGGTAAAAGTTAGAAATAGGTCTGGATCAAACTCATCCATAATTTAAATAGGTCTTATATTTAGGATTGGAGGGAGTACTATGGTCTATTCTTTAATGATGTTACTTAATGTATCAAATAATTTAGGAAAAATCAATTGTGAATTGATTTCCTAATTTTTTTTCTTAAAATATTTTATTTGACCTATAAACTAATGAATATTCTCCTGTAACTAGCTCTTATATTTAATATGAGAGGGAGTACTATGGTATACGTTCTAGGTCATGTTAACCCCATTTTTATTGGAAGTTAATGAAGCAAATAATTAATCTATTAAAAAATATGCATTTAGTTAGATTATAAGTTAGTTTATAAATTGAATAAATTAGTTGAGTAAAAAAAGATTATTATAGACACAATTTAAATTAATTTTACATTCTTAAAGTTTTTTGTTTGATAATTAGGAACGGGGTAGTATTCTGTAATAATCTATAGTATCAATCAAATATAGGATGATAATAGATTTTATTTTTTTTCTTCTTATTACTATGCTCATTTTCTGGGACTCGATCTTTATCTAAGCTTTTGTTTGCACCATCTTTTGTACTTGTTTATTTTGTGGGAGCTGATATATCTATGCTTTGTAGGACTCTCTTGCCATTAGATCATGGGGGTACGTTTGAGAAAGAAAACAAAGAGGCTTCAAAAAAATTTGGAAGACAGGTTTACTGAATTACCTGAACATATTATTTCCTACATTCTGTCATTTCTTCCAACAAAAGAGGCTGTGCGTACTAGCATATTATCCAAAAGATGGAAATTTATATGGACCTCCATCCCTGAACTTCACTTCTTTTATGATCATAGATTGGAGGTCTACCATTCTTTTGATACATTACACACCAATTTCTCCAATATGGTTGATAGATCACTTCAACTTCGTGAATCAACTGACATAACTAGCTTTTCTCTCCGCATAGGTGCATTCCATATGTCCAAAGTAGAGGAATGGATATCTGATGTTGTGAGATTTAATGTCCGAGATGTTAAACTCGAACATCCGTATTATGGCCGTCCATACTTTCTACCGCCTGACTTTTTTAATTGTTCAACTCTCACTAGTTTGACTATTGAACTTAATCATGGGTTGCTTGATATTCCTTCTTCAGTTTGCTTTTCCAATCTAAGGAAGTTGGAAATAATTAAAATTTCTTTTCTAAGTGAACATGAACCTCAGAAACTGTTTTATGGTTGTCCTGTGCTTGAGGATTTGAAACTAGAGTCCTGTCACTGTGTCTTTGAAGAAGTAGAAGCAGCATTTTATGTGGTTTCTCCAAAGCTCCGCCGTTTCACCATGATTGGGGACATTATACGTAGGTCTCAGAATGGTCATGGTAACGAGTTTGTGATTTCTAGTGGTTGCTTAAAATATCTTCATTATAAAGGTGGAGTTCTATCCAACTTCCAGTTTTTGAATTCTCCGTCACTAGAAGAGGTTCACATCACTTTTAAGGTACCTTATTACTTGGATAAGATAACGGATAAAGATAGGTGTTTAAAGCTTCTACAGTGTGCACGTAATGTTCCAATTTTGAGGCTTTCAAAACTCGTAGTATGTCTTTCTTTTCATGTTTCTCTCTTTTTTTTTTATTTTAGTTTCCTTGAATTAGAAGTATTGTCCTCCTCACTAAACTTATCTCTTTTATATGTTGATTTCAGCACCTTGATTCACCAGAATTAATTATCCACATGCCTTCGTTCATTGGTGTGCGTCGTCTAGAGTTAGATTATAAATCATCTGATCTTTCAAATGCATGCTTGTTGAAGATGATTCAAAACATGTCTTCCCTCGAATCCCTGGTGTTTTTAGAGGTAATTACACATATTTGTTTTGTGGTTATTCTGTTGCGTTAATAGTGACTGACATTTGAATGTATCTTTGAAAAGGGAATTAGGAGGCCACCTGATCGAATTGAGGATAGCATATTGAACCCTCTGCCTTCATGTTTCCTCTCCAACCTTCATTTTGTTTCCGTAACTATAAGGCGTGGGGTTGCTAAGTCCTTGATGGGCATAAAAGCCCTGCTAAAAAATTTCATTGTCTTGAAGGAAATGACTATTAAATTGTGTCCTTATTATTATTATTATGAGGTTGAAAGAGACAAATTGTGCATGGACTTACTTAAGCTTCCTAGAGGTTCAAGAGATTGTAGCATCTTTGTAAAGATTAAAGAAATACCGAAGAAGTTATAATGAAGTCTAGCTCTTCCATTTTGAAGACGATGCTATAGGGATCGGATGATGGCACAAGTTAAAGTGCTTTTTGTAATTGGACAGAACATACAAATCTATGTTATGCTGATGTAGGTTTTAGTTCAACATCCATTGCCAAAAATCTTTCCACATCAAACATCTCAACTTTTATGTTACCTTTATATGTCATTCGAATGTTTATGTACTTGGATATTATATGGCAAAGACCGTCCATGATTATTCTCTATATTAAGAGTTAAAGAAATCAAAACTGAGTAAGAAATCTAGTTATTTGTCTCTTTATTTTCTACTGCTTGTTTGAATATCTGACAAATCCTATTTCCCTCATCATTTAATATTTTAGCTTGCATCTCAAATTCCAATGAGTTGAGCCTTAATGTTGGACTTTTTAAGGCAAACATATATGATAATATTTTGGCAGGAAACGTATATATGAAAACTAGTTGGAGCAAACATGTTAAATTTGTATGAGACAATGAAACGATTGAGACAATAGTTCAAGATCAAAGGGCTCGACTATTGGTTGAATCTTTGTTATGGGTGTTCACGTGACGAGGCGGGATCGGGATACCCCCATCCCGTATCCCGTCCCAAAAAAGGCTCGATTGGGACAGGATTTCTGTTCCATCTCGAATTTTGTCCCGTCCCGACGGAAAATATAGAGAGAAAAAATTGAAATTTTTTATTAAAAATATCTACTTTGAAGAAAAATATGACACTAAGTGTTTATAAAAAATAAATAAATTAGTTAAATAATATTACTTTTATAATACATTTTATACAACATATAAAGGTGAAATTTTATTATGATAGTATTTTTCATAAAAAAATATCATATATACTCATACATGGTATAGATAACATGCATTTTTTTTGAAAAAATTATATAAATGCACATATATATGTATTCGGGACGGACAGGATTGGGACAACCCCGTTTCGTGTTTGAGACATATAAAAGTATTCATCTTATAACTCCAGAAGTATTGTACTAAAAGTAATATTCATATAATAGTTTTATGATAACTACCGATATTTTTAATTAGACTTAATTGAGATGAACACGAACATGAGTTTAAAGTATTTTAAGAGGAAAAAGATCATATTTAGTCATATATACTTTTTTATATTATTATATAAAAATTGATTATCATATAATAGTTTTTAATTTTCAAACTATCTCAGTTTATGCAATATTTTTAAAATAATGAAAAACAGCGAATCAAAAAAATTGAAAATATATAAGTTGTAACCCTAAAAAAATATATTTGCAAAAATTCGAAATTTCCTTTCAAGAATACTTTTAATCTCTGAACTAAATATTTTAAATTAATGTTCTCAATTTCTTCATTTGTGTGTTTTTAAATTTTAATGAGGCCCTGTAATTTTAAAATAAAGGGCCCAAATCCAACAAACTAGAATATTTTTTAAAAAAGAAATGGTTAAATATAATTCTTTCCAATAAACTATTTTAAAATTATGAATTTGATCAACGAACAATAATAAAAGGTCTCATTCATTTTGACTAAGGGTGGAAATGAGCCAGACCATAAACAGGCAGTCTATGACTCGGCCTATTTAGGGCCCGCCTGGCTCGGCTTTTTTAATATAAAGGCCAGATTCAGGCCCATTCAAAAACCTTTTCAACTAAAAAGGTCAGCCTATTTTAGTAAAGTCCGGCTCGAAAGCCTTCAGCCCTGGTCTATTTAATAGTACTACTAATAAGTTGGCTTTTGAGAGACTTTTTGGTTGAAGTTTAATTTTGACTTTGTTGGTGATTATTTATGACTTTCAAGGACATGTTTACTGTGCTTATTTATTGAGAATGTGTTTAAATATATTTGAAATAAAATAAGTCACCCATGAAAATTAAAAAACATATCTACACAGTGCAATACTTTTACATAATAGCATATTATGTAAAAAACATATCATCTTTTTTACATAATACTACCTATGGTCCTAAATATAGGACATAATTGACTTTTTTTTTGGAAAGATTAAGGTTGCGAAATAGGTTATTAAATGATGACATATTTGATATATTTTTAGATTATCCATTAGTTTATAGGTAAAATAAACTAGTTTAAGGGAAAAAATTAGGTAAATCAATTTATAATTAACTTATTTTGTTTTTTTAAGGATTTTCTAGAAAAAGTCAATTAGATCTTATATTTAGGACCGGAGGGAGTATTAAATTATATATTGAATATTCTTAATATTAAACTATAGGCGCATCTCCAAGTTAGGATTTAAACATTCGATTTGTCATATATTGAGAAAGGCTAACCCTTACTATAAATTTGATTTCTGTTAATTGAGTCTCCGTTATCGTTAATGGGTGCACTAAGACAAAGCCCACCCCATGGGCCGAGTTTGCGGGCATCTCGAACAAATCTTCTCACCTTAAAATATTATACAACGTCACGAGCAACCAACCGAATATCACAAAGAAAGAAAGAAAGAAAGAAAACTTGCACACATACAGTCCTTCAATTCACACCTTGCTTTCCATCCTGTTCTGTCCCTCCTTTTCTTCTTTCCTTGTTTCCCCCGCCTTTAAAAGTCTCTCCAGCCAGCGATATATAGATCGAGTGTACTAGCAAGTGGGTGGCTATTTGGTTTGTTACTCAGTCATTATATGATTTTAAGGTTTGTTGGTAATATTGATCATGTGATTTTAATTAACTCAACTATCTAACAACGTTACATCCTTAATTCAATCAAATCAGGTAATCAGGTAGAAGGGTTGGTTTGGCTCAGTACTAAGCTCACCTACCATGATGTCTTAGGTTATAAAATAACTATACTAATTAACAACACTGTAATATAGAATTCAAGTATGCCTTTAAAAAGGCTTTCAGACCTTTACTATTTTTTACGGGCCTAGATTTTTTTCTGAAAAAAAGCCTACGACCAGGCCCGGGCCTAGGCCTATGTTTTCTTATTGCATTACGGGCCCAGACTTATTTAGGCAAAGCCTAGCTCGGCCCGACTCATTTTCATCCTAATTTTTACAGATAAACAAAAATTACTCATTTTTACCAATAAACTATTAAAAATATACTAAATTACCAAGCTAAATAATGATGCCCCGTTGACATCTAACTCGATGAGAAAGGAAGCTCCTCATTATTTTGGCAATCAAGAATATATCTCGGGATTTGATTTTAATGCTGATAGAGGAAAAGGTCAACTGGTGGATATAACTACGCACGTGTTTCTGGCTATAATTCCTCTTCTCATAATTATCAATCAATTATCATAAATACCAGGAAATCATTCCTATTGTAGATGAAAGGCGGAATATAATAGTCAAAAGGTTTATGAAAGGTTTTTTTTTGTAATAAAAGGTTTATAAAAGGTTTAAGCTATGTCGAGTATATATGTATAATAAACAGAAGTTGCACTCATTTTCCTCGCTGTCACCGTCCACCGTTCACCACGAATTCGAGCAACACCATAGACAAAAACCCAACAACAACCAACGTACGCCTTTTGATCAGTATCAGTTGGCTGTTTTCTTCAACCAGTGTAAGAATGGTTAGAAGGAGGGGATAGAGTAGAGAGATAGAGTATGTATTTTAACATACTCCAAGATTTTAACATTTTTCACTAGTACATACACCAAGATGAATGAGACCTTTTGTTGTTTATTTACTAAATTGATACTTTCAAAATAGTTTATTAGTTAGAATAATTTGGGACTTTTGATTTTTCTATTTTGTTTGGAATTGATTATCTAAGTTTACCTTGCTATTCAAATTTCGGAGTAGATATATAATAAGTGGTAGTCAATACAGCTTACATTGATTTTAATTGTAGCTTTAAAAGGTAATACTATGGTATATTCTGTAATGATGCTATGTGTGGAATGTATCAAATTGATAATGATAGAAGAAGACTATTCGGATTTTAATAATATAGGATGAAGATAAAAAAGTAATACTCCCTCTTGAGCTCATCTTAGGTCATTTTAACCCTTTCTAGTGGAAAATAATAAAGCAAATTAAACAACTAAATTGTATGCATGGTACTTG
This sequence comes from Mimosa pudica, assembly GCA_029929735.1. Lineage (NCBI taxonomy): Eukaryota > Viridiplantae > Streptophyta > Magnoliopsida > Fabales > Fabaceae > Mimosa > Mimosa pudica. The sequence goes on along the minus strand of JAKELP010000039.1, from coordinate 10,536,111 downwards.
TAGTTAGGTTATAAGTTATTTTATAAATTGAATAAATTAGTTGTGGAAAAAAAGAGAACCATAGAGATAATTTAAATTAATCTTGCATCTGCCTAATAATTAATTAGGAACGGGGGAGTATTCTGAAATGATGCTATGATATCAATTTAGTATGATAATAAATATTGTTGGCTTCATATTACTATGCTTATTTTCTGGGACTTGATTTATTATGCTTTTTCTTGCACCATCTTTTGCACTTGTTTTTTTTTTGGGACCTGCATGATCTATCTATGCTTTGTAGAACTCTTTTGCCATTAGATCGTAGGAGTAGGTTCTCTGAAAAAGAGAAAGATGGGGCATCGGGAAAATTTGGAAGACAGCTTTGGTGAATTACCTGAACATATTCTTTCCCACATTCTGTCATTTCTTCAAATAAAAGATGCTGCGCGTACTAGCATATTATCCAAAAGATGGCAATTTATATGGACCTCCATCCCTGAACTTCACTTCTCTTGTGATGATGGATACTATCCTTTTCTCATGAATTTCTCCAATATGGTTGATAGATCACTTCAACTTCGTGGGTCAACTGAGATAACTAGTTTTTCTCTCCGTATAGGTTCATCCCATTTGTCCAAAAAAGTAGGAAAATGGATATTTGATGTTGTGAGATTCAATGTTCGAGATGTTAAACTCGAACTTCCGTATGATGGTCCTTTCTTTCTGTTGCAAGTGCACGGGTCGCGCCAAGTAATAAAGTGATAAGAAAAGTATCGTTCCCACGAGGATTTGGTTCCAAAACCCGGTCAAGTAATGATTATCGTACTCTCGCTCAATTTAAGTGATTCAAAGGTTAAGATGTGAAGGGTAACTATAAAAATAAATAAGAAAAACTATAAACAAGTGATTCTTCAACTCAAGGATAAAATGGGTCCTAAGATTATTTTTCCCCCTTGTACTTCATAAACTTAAAGAGCCTCCTCTCACAATTGCTTTTAACAACTATATATTTGCTAACCTAGGGTTCTATAATACTTGTAAACGCTCCGTCGAGTCAAGAACAAGTGTTTAATTTTATTAATCATGCAATCTCTTGTCACAATCAATAAAACCCAATTTCTAAGTTTCAACCCTAATGTGGCTATGTGAGGTCAATAAGTATATGTCTATCTTATCAACAAAACCATCCATTTGTCATGCAAACTTCAAGTTCTCACACTATTTTACCCAAGTTCTACACTCAACCTAGCCCTCTCAAGCATCAATCAAGTGAACACAACATCTAAATGGTGATCAAGCACTTAGAAGCATTAGGTAAAGAGTAAAATAAACACATATATAACATTAATCACAAAATAAGAGGAGGAATTAAGAGTTAATCCATACAAGGGTTCCAAATAATCCTAGAATCAAAGATTTAACTCCACATGTTCATGAAATCCAAAAGAATATATACATATATGATAGCACAATCATAGAACAAGAGAGAGGGAAAGGAAAATGGAGAAGAAAAACCAAGATTTGAAGCCAAAATCTCTCCTAGCCTTCAATCCATTGACACCCACTCCTCCAATTGCCAAACCCTAGCTCCCAATTTGCCCAAGAAGTGAAGAATGAGTGTTTTCTGTCGAGCTCTCACTTTTATATCCAACAAGTTTCGTTTTTTTCGCGTCTGAAAACGCAGAGTTTTACTTTCCATTCGTTGTGCGTTCGTTGCGCGACGAACACACAACGAACAGATTGGAGGCAGAGAGGAAGCATCATTCGTCGTGTCTTAGTTGTGCAACGAAAGCTCAACGAATGTCAGGAAGAATTTTTCTTTTTCCTCTTTTGTCCCTTGCTTGACTCTTAAGCTTATCCTATGTATTTCTTGGAAACTCCATGTTTTCCTTAGCCTTTTGCACTTGTCCACCCCTTCCTATAAAAGAGAAAGAGGGTTGATGAGCTTCAAAAATAACTTACAAACACATATTACTCCAAATTTCACACAAATGCATATTTTTCAATTTGTACTTTTTCCTATATGTATTTGTATCATTCTCAATCGTTTGTCACCAAAAATCATGTACATTCAAGGAAAATTGAGATGTAATATGTGAAATTATGGAGTTTATCACTTTCTACCTACTAACTTTGTTAATTGTGCAACTCTCACTAGTTTGACTATTGGACTTAATCTTGGGGTGCTTAAAATTCGTTCTCCAGTTTGCTTTTCCAATCTAAGAAAGTTGGAAATATAGGAATAAGCATGGAGTCAAGCATGGAGTCAAGCATGGACAAAGTTTTGATATCACACCAACAAAACTAGAAACTATCCTAAGGAAGCCTAAATGGAATCCAAAAACAAAAATTCTAAGAGAAATCCAAAAAGGAAGTCCTTTAAAGATCCTAAATGAAAAGTTTCTCCCCCAAACTTGAATTCAACTAAACCTTTAAGCCCTCCTCAAATTCCCATCCTAATCCTAGTCCTCACTACCATTCCAATTTGTCTAAACTCTTTAATGTCCTGTACAATCTTAGGTTGGGGATATAGATATTGCTAAAAATCCTTAAATTTCATCCTCCTTCTCAAAAATTGAGATATCAGTTCAAAACAGCAACCTAAGGCACCCAAGAACAGTTGCGAATGTATGGACCTTCGTCAAGGCTTTGTTGTGCAACGAAGCCACAACGAAGGTCTGCTGCTAAATTTTATCTGCATAATTCAGCAGATTAACTTCAAAAATCAGCCTAATCCTTTATTCAAACCTCCAGAACAGACCCTTAAAATCCCATTTCATAAAAAATTCATCTCACACTTTTTGAGTAACATCAAATTCCATGTTGACACACAAAAGCATCACCAAAGACCAATATAAATCATTCATATCAACAAGTGGCAAGCCTATGTCAAAATTCACAATTGAGGTCAATTCTTAATTTCACCACATGTTAACACCACAAATACACTTGACCATCAAATTAGCAGCCAACAACATTCAAAACAGCATATCTAATTAGCATTTCACTTCAAATTATCTCAACCTCCAAGACATGATTAAGACTATTTTTCAACATCTCATGAGGATCAATCCACATCAATCATGTACAAACAAGTCCAATATAATCCAAACTCAAAATTCCACATTCACCAACACCAAAAATCTAATCCAACACAGAATTTCCAGTCATCAACATCATCATTCATCATAGAAGAAGAAGAAAGGGAAAATTGAATTTAAATGAAGATTGGAATAGTACTCCCCTTCGTAGACCTCTTCTTGCCTTCCAAAGATGTAAGCTCCAACCATCCTCATCAACTAGTCATCCAAGTGTGGTAGAAAACCTTTCTTCCTACAAAAAGTGAGACCAAAGGAAAAAATATACCAAACTACACTAAACTAGTTAGGAAAATTAAAAACTAGAGACAATGGCAAGAACTTGGGTTGCCTCCCAAGAAGCGCTAAATTTATAGTCTTCAGCCAGACTTTCCAACACCAGTCACTAATCATAAGTATCAAAAACTAAAACCACTTTCTCTTCATTTCTCCTCAAAAGACAAGGTTTCAACAAAAATGAGCATTCATATAAGAAACATGATTCAATATAATACTTGGTAGGCTCTAATTCAAATACCTCAAAATTATCCTCAATAGCCCCCAAATATTTCGAAAACCCAATAAAATCCATTGGACTCTCATCAGTAAGAGTCGAAAATTCATTAGGAAGATTTTGAACAACAATTGGTGGGATTTCTACTTGTTTACAACAACAAGAATTAGGCTTCAATCTTAAAACCTCAATTGAACACTCAACATTGTTCTCTCCCTCTTCACTTTCTAAGTCACTATCACCCTCACAATTGTCACAAACCTTTGATATCACATCATCACTTCCCATGATCAATTCTCCATTTGAGGTATTTTCTACACAAGAGTCATTTGATGCATCAATGAAAACACCTCTTTGCCTTAAAGACTCAAATTGAGAAGTTAGTTCACCTAATTTAATTGCTAAATTTTCTAGAGCTAATGTTTGTTCCCTCCATTTTTCATCATCCCTAGCTCTATACTCATTTTCATTATCAAGATAAAGTTGAAACATATCCATTATTCTTGACATCTTCTCTTGCCTGGAACTAGACTCATCTAAACTATTAGGTGATATTTGACATTGTGGTGCATATGAAGGGAAAGAATAATTTGAATCCCTAGACAATGAATGTTCATGATTCCAACTAAGGTTAAAGGAATTATCATCTAAATTAGCTTGAACCTTAGCAAAATCATCCTCTACAAAATCCATGGTTGAAAAATGGGGGCATTGCTCATTATAATGATTATCTCCACAATAATTACAACATATGTACTCATATTGAGTTTGAAAAGCATTGGGGTCATACTAAGAAGTTGGATAATCATTATCATGCTCAAATTCATCCCTTGCCCCATTAGTCCACCAAGGATAGTCCATGCACAAAGTTCTAAGAAAAGAAAAACTAACTAACACAAAGACTCACAAAGAGAACAAATATACACATGAATACAAGAGAAAATAAAATCTACAAAGAAACTCAAGAACAAATATATACAAACTCAAGCTTAAACTACTAGTGTTATAATCAAGATTGACCAAGGAAGGTTTTGGGACACAAATCCCCGGCAACGGCGCCAAAAACTTGTTCGCACCGCAAGTGCACGGGTCGCGCCAAGTAATAAAGTGATAAGAAAAGTATCGTTCCCACGAGGATTTGGTTCCAAAACCCGGTCAAGTAATGATTATCGTACTCTCGCTCAATTTAAGTGATTCAAAGGTTAAGATGTGAAGGGTAACTATAAAAATAAATAAGAAAAACTATAAACAAGTGATTCTTCAACTCAAGGATAAAATGGGTCCTAAGATTATTTTTCCCCCTTGTACTTCATAAACTTAAAGAGCCTCCTCTCACAATTGCTTTTAACAACTATATATTTGCTAACCTAGGGTTCTATAATACTTGTAAACGCTCCGTCGAGTCAAGAACAAGTGTTTAATTTTATTAATCATGCAATCTCTTGTCACAATCAATAAAACCCAATTTCTAAGTTTCAACCCTAATGTGGCTATGTGAGGTCAATAAGTATATGTCTATCTTATCAACAAAACCATCCATTTGTCATGCAAACTTCAAGTTCTCACACTATTTTACCCAAGTTCTACACTCAACCTAGCTCTCTCAAGCATCAATCAAGTGAACACAACATCTAAATGGTGATCAAGCACTTAGAAGCATTAGGTAAAGAGTAAAATAAACACATATATAACATTAATCACAAAATAAGAGGAGGAATTAAGAGTTGATAAACTCCATAATTTCACAGATTTTCATCTCTATTTCCTTCTAGTTCACACTCTTTTTGATGATACATAGACAACAAAACACACAAATACCAATAGAAAGTGATGCAAATAGGAAATCATTCATATGTGTGAAATTTGGAGTTTAATGATTGTATATGTGAGACATAGAAACTCTTCAACCCTCTTTCTAGCTTGTGTAGGAAGAGGTGGACAGGTGTTAGAAGCTCTATGAAACCCAAGTGCTACAACAAAAGAGGAAAAAGGAGCAAGGAAAAGCCAATTTTCAATCTTAGAGAAGCCACACGCCAGTGGCGCGCCAACTGGCGAGCCACTGGCGAGCCACAAAGCCAACTGGCAAGCCAGCGGCATGTAGTCTCTGGAATCTCGCCAGTGGCACGCCAGCTGGCGAGCAACTGGCGAGAGCACGTCACTGCTGCGCGTTTCAGCCAAAATTCTCAGCATATAAAAGGGAAAAATTAGGGCATTTGAAGGCAGACTGGAAAAGACGACTTGGCACACCTCTAGGGCACATTTTGGAGTCTTGAAGAGCTTGAAGATCATTGGGAAAGCTTGGGATTCAAGTGGGAAGCTTAGAGAGATTTGAGCTTTCTTCATTTGTGGTTGTATATCTTCTTCCCTCTTCTTCATATCTCTTCAATGAACTCCTTCATAGTTTTAGGGTTTGTTTTATTTACATTTATGTGTAACTAAAACCCTAATCTAGGGTTGTTATGAACCTATTTATGGATTGAACCATCTACTCTCTCTTTCTTTAAGTAATTAATGAAGTATATGTGTAGTTTTTATCTTGCTCTCTATTTGTTTTAAGTGCTTGATCACCACTTAATTAGTTAAATGAAATATGACTTGGGAAAGTGTATTTTGTTTTAGAACACTTGGATAAGAACATGTTAGACTTGAAGTTTATGGTTTTAAATGGAAGGTTTGTTGATAACATAGAGATATAGTTATTGACCTAACATAGTCATAATTAGGGTGGTTAAGGAAAAGAGCTAGCATTTATTGTGACAAGAGATTGTGCAATAAATGCTAGCATAAATTTGATCTTGACTTGGGAAAGTTTTTTCAAATGATTTTGAACTCTAGACTTGCACATATTTTCATTTAATCACTTAAAGAAAAGAGGGAAACCTTGGTTCATGAAGTAAATAGGGGATTAGCAACCCTAGGCCTTAATTATCATTGTTAAATCGTGTTTGAAACTCCAACTCTTTTTACATTTATATCTAAAACTCTTTTCTTACTTAAACAACAACTCTCAATATGTTTTTACTTAAGGTAATTGGGCATGCAATTAGTGCTAATCACTTTGTTTAAACTATAATCTCTGCGGAACGACACTTTTTCTATACTACACTTGACGACCCGTATGCTTACGGAAGCGCTCCAAATCCGCGTTAAGTCAAGAGTTAATCCATACAGGGGTTCCAAATAATCCTAGAATCAAAGATTTAACTCCACATGTTCATGAAATCCAAAAGAATATATACATATATGATAGCACAATCATAGAACAAGAGAGAGAGAAAGGAAAATGGAGAAGAAAAACCAAGATTTGAAGCCAAAATCTCTCCTAGCCTTCAATCCATTGACACCCACTCCTCCAATTGCCAAACCCTAGCTCCCAATTTGCCCAAGAAGTGAAGAATGAGTGTTTTCTGTCGAGCTCTCACTTTTATATCCAACAAGTTTCGTTTTTTCGCGTCTGAAAACGCAGAGTTTTACTTTCCATTCGTTGTGCGTTCGTTGCGCGACGAACACACAACGAACAGATTGGAGGCAGAGAGGAAGCATCATTCGTCGTGTCTTAGTTGTGCAACGAAAGCTCAACGAATGTCAGGAAGAATTTTTCTTTTTCCTCTTTTGTCCCTTGCTTGACTCTTAAGCTTATCCTATGTATTTCTTGGAAACTCCATGTTTTCCTTAGCCTTTTGCACTTGTCCACCTCTTCCTATAAAAGAGAAAGAGGGTTGATGAGCTTCAAAAATAACTTACAAACACATATTACTCCAAATTTCACACAAATGCATATTTTTCAATTTGTACTTTTTCCTATATGTATTTGTATCATTCTCAATCGTTTGTCACCAAAAATCATGTACATTCAAGGAAAATTGAGATGTAATATGTGAAATTATGGAGTTTATCACTTTCTACCTACTAACTTTGTTAATTGTGCAACTCTCACTAGTTTGACTATTGGACTTAATCTTGGGGTGCTTAAAATTCGTTCTCCAGTTTGCTTTTCCAATCTAAGGAAGTTGGAAATAAATAAAGTTACTTTTCTCACTGATTGTACACCTCAGAAACTGTTTTCTGGTTGTCCTGTGCTTGAGTATTTGAAACTAGAGTCCTGTTACTTTCACTGGGGAGATGTAGAAACAACATGGGGAGATGTAGAAGCAACATGGGGAGATGTAGAAACAACATTTTCTGTTGTTTCTCCAAGGCTCCGCGGTTTCACCATGGTCGGGGACATTATGCGTGGGCCTCAGAAAAATCACGATATTGAGTTTGTGATTTCTAGTGGTTGCTTAAAATACTTTCATTATGAAGTTGAAGTTCTATCCAACTTCAAGTTTTTGAATTCTCCGCCGCTAGAAGAGGTTCACATCACCTTTAATTTACCTTATTACTTGGACAAGAAAACGGTCAAAGATCGATGTTTAAGGCTTCTACGTCATGTATGCAATGTTCCAACTTTGAGGCTTTCGAAAGTGGTAGTATGCAATGTTCCAACTTCTACGTCATTTTAGTTTCCTTGAATTAGAAATATTGTCCTTCACTAAACATCTTTCTTTTATATGTTGATTTCAGCCCCTTGATTCACCAGAATTAATTATTCACATGCCTTCATTTATTGGTGTGCGGCGTCTAGAGTTAGATTCTGCATCATCTTGTCTTTCAAATGCATGCTTCTTAAAGATGATTCAAAACATGCCTTTCCTCGAAACCCTGGTGTTTTTAGAGGTAATTACACATTTGTTGTGGTTACTCGATTGATTGCTTTAATAGTTACTAACATTTGAATGTATCTTTGAAAGGAAATTTGGGGGCTATCTTATCCAATCGGGAATAGCATATTGAACCCTCTGCCTCCATGTTTCCAATCCAACCTTCATTTTGTTTTGGTAACAATAAGGCGTGGGCTTTCTGCTGATGGCTGGAGGTGCATAAAAGCCTTGCTAAAAAATTCCATTGTCTTAAAGGAAATGACTATTGAGTTGTATGACTTTTACGATGTGGTTGAAAGAGACAACTTGTGCATGGACTTACTGAAGCTTCCTAGAGGTTCAAGAGATTGTAGCATCTTTGTAAAGAAACACGGTCGAAGTTATAATGAAGTATAGATCTGCCATTTTGAAGAGGCTATAGGGATCGGATGACAGATCATACAAATCTATGTTATGCTGATGTAGGTTTTGGTTCAACATCCAACGCCAACAATCTTTCCACATCAAACATCTCATCTTTTGACCATATTATGAAAAATATTTATTCATTAGTGTTAGAAATGGATTTATTCTAACAGATTAGAACATTCTATGTGAATCAACAACACCATCGATTGTTTGTGCCATAAAAAATAGTTTTCAGTTGCAATTTCGAAAAATCATGGATGTTCAAAACAATTGTAAATGATAAGTGTTCACATTTTTTTAAAGAAATAGTTGGAGTTCAATCTCTAACTCTTGTTAATGAAGTAAATTTACAAACTACTCATTTATCCCTCTATAGAACTTTGGAATAAGGATTAGACTCACCTAACATGTTAGTGGGATACCTAGTGTATAAAAGAATTGTCAATGTTTTTTTATCAGAAAAACAATTGTCTATTGTCACAAAAAAAACAATTGTCAATACTAAGATTTAAGAAATCATTTGCTTTCCGGTATGTCACGAGCTCGTCTTTGCTAAGCCTAAGTCGAAGACAATGGTCATTGCCTCTGAAGAGATGGCCCGATTCAATATAAACTCATTTCTAAAAAAGTTGATGATTTGAAACAATATGCTTGAGAATAAAGAAGTTTATTATTTAAAAGAAAAACTAAATTGATGGGAATGGGCGGTAGCGTAGAATGGAGTGAGTAAAAAAGTTCATCACTTTTTCATACATCAACATAATTATTAACCAATAAATACTTGCAGATAAACACAATGAGGAGAAGAAATATATGTGCAAAGCATAAAGAGGAGTAGTGCTTAGATAATTCAGAAGGTTAAGTGTCTGATAAAAAAAAAACAAGAAGAAGGTTAAGTGTGAGAATGGAAAAAAGGTAACATAATGGTGTAATTGCACTACAAAACAAATGCCTGCTAGTCACGTTTGAAAATGGTGAAATTTGTGAAGTATGTGGCGTAGGAAAGTATTTTGTGGCGTTGAAATCCATACGCCACAAATCAAGGCGTAACAAACTTGTGTCACGTATCATACGCCACATAATTTTAATGCAATAAAATCATGTCGCGCATAACCCATGCGCGACATAAGGTGCAGTGAAAATAAAAAAAAAACTGCAGCTTGCCGAGGAAGCTTCTTCCTCGGCAAGCTGCAGGTTTTAAAAAAATAAAAAAATAGGAGATAATAATTAGAAAGAAGGAAAGAGAGTGTTTGAAGTAGAGGGAGTAGAGGGAAAAATAATTAAAAGCTAGTATTATAATGAAATAAAAGAATTTGAATTATAATGAATGAGAAAAAAAAACAAAGTATTAACGAATGATAAAGTGTATACCTTAGATTGTGGAAGATTTTAAACAATGAGCCTGCAAAAAAAATTAAGTATAATTAGTTAAATGAGAAATTAAATATGAAGAATGGAAGTGAAGAGGAGGAAAATAATGGAGTAGAGAAAGAGGAGAAAAGAAAGTGGGGAGAGAGTAGGAAAAAATAGAGAGTGGGGAGGAGAAAATGTGAGAGAAGTGAAGTTTATATAGGGAGAAAGTGGGGGAGAGTGGAGGGAAAAAATTTAAATTTTTTACAGAAAGTGGAGGGTATGTGTGGCGCATGAATCCATACGCCACAAACATGTTTGGGGAAGTCATATGTGTGGCGCATGAATCCATACGCCACAAACATGTTTGGGAAGCCCATGCGCCACAAAAAATTTAAATTTAAGTTTGTGTCACGTTTGTGTCAAGTTTGTGACGCACAAACATGTCCATGCGCCACAAAGAAAGTCCATTCCAGTTTGTGGCACGTTTGGGGAAGTCATACGTGACAAACAAAGTTGATTTTGTCACTCTTGCCCATGCGCCACATACCCCACGTGACTAGCTTACTATTTTCTTGTAGTGTTGACTTCAGTCACATGTCACGCCTCCTCCAATATCAATATCTTTATTTTTGATTAATGGATGCAAAAATGGCAAGAAGTTACTATTTGTGATTTCTTACCTATAAAAAAATCACACCTTCACTTACAAAAAATTTTGTTTGCATTATTGGTTATTATCCATGTATCTCCACTTGTAAGAGAATTTTTCATACCGTTAGACTATGTATGTGGAGTGGGGGACCTTCCCCTTTCATTGATGCATGTTCTTCCTTCAAATGCCATCCAGCTAACCTTCAATGTCCACCCTCTCTGCCGTTCCCTATTTCCAACAACAACAAAAGATACTTCTTTTTTGCTCAGAACAACAAAAGATACTTCACATCACCTTCTCTTTTCTTATACTCATAATCTCAGCCCATAATAACATATATGTATCAATCCATAATTTTCTGCCCATTGGAATTAATTTCGCTTAGAAATACCTTAAATACTTGCCTTTATTAGGCTTAAGAGTGGCTGCACATGGATTGTTTTAGTAGTCTGACGTATATAAGCAAATTGTTCTATGTGATTTAACACTGCCATTGATTGTTCTGAGTCACTTGTATTGCCGTTTACGGAGCCAAGACTAGATTGAGAACATGATTTTCTGCGGAGTATCAAATTGAGAAAGATGGTATGAAGAGAAAACATTCCTAGCGACCCCAAGGCAGATAGAGTTTCTCGCTCAATGGCAGAAATATTTATTCACGTTTCTTTCCTGTTACTTATTTTGTGTCACCCAAATGTTTATGTGCTTGGATATTAGTATATGGCAAAGACCATTCATGGTAATTCTCTTTATGGAGAGTGAAAAAAAGGAAGAAAAACTCAAATGTGAAATTCAGTGATTTGTCTATTATTTTGGTTGTTTATTTGATACTCCGTCCAGTCCTATATAAAAGAGCTAGTTTATTTTAAAAAAAATTAAGAAAACAAAATAAGTTATTTATAAACTGATTTACCTAATTTTTTCGTTAAACTAGTTTATTTGATCTATAAATATGTCATATATGAAGTATATGATTTTTTATGAGGCATGCTAGTACCATATGAGCTGCTTCCTTTCCAATTTTCAGATGATCAACTACACTCTCTATTTGGTTGAATTACAACTGTAAAAATTTGGGAAACTCAGAATTTGAGGAGCATCTTTTGAGCTTCCTTTGGATGACTGTGTTCTTGGAATACTGTATTTGATAAACGTAAAACGTTGGCGATAAAAAATAAATGTTCGCATACGATTTGGAAAAATCATGGAAATCATGGATGTATAAAACAATTGTCAGTGTTGGGAAGTCATTCGTTTGTGCTTTGCGTTATGCCACATTCTTGTTTTTGCTACCTTAACCTTCAATGAAAAAGCAAGCCCAATGCAAGTCCAAGGCATCAATTATATATTGCCACTGAAAAAAGCCTTATTCGAATAGAAACGCAGGCCCATTATTGCTATTGCTATCCCACAAAATCATTCAAAAAATAGAAAATTTTCTAAATCAATTAAAGCATGGCGCGTTGACGCACCAACTTAAGAGTGATTTTGTAACAAACTACACTCTGCGTTAAAATTTAATCTCTCGCTGTGTTCGTTTGAAATAATAGATAAAACTCTGGAGGTGTTAAAACTGAAATCCTGGAAACAATAAATCTGAGTTTAATGAGTCCATCAACAACTTTAATGTCCTTTGAATTTGAAAAATCGTATAAAGATATCAAGAGCCTTGTAAACCCAGTAGTATGATATCTCTTTACGTGGGAGGTTGCAATTTTAATCTCACTTGTAAACTCAAACAGTTAGTGTTTACCCTTTAATTCCAAAAAAAAATCATTTAAAGATTTCATCAAATCACTGTAAGTGCAGGCTAAAATAAAACTTCAAAGAGCAAGAAGTGGGGGAAATGAAAGAAGGGGGAGGGGATAAAAGCATGAATCAAAGTGAGTTGGGGTGTGCAAATACCTTAAAAACTCCATTATACGTGAGAAATAAGGCGTTACATTCTTGTTATAACTTTAAGTTGTTGATTAACTTCTTCTTGTTCCTTAAAATATAATAAATAAAGAGCTACGCTGCACAAAATTTCGCCATCATGTACATATATATAATATAAATTTATGAATGTTATTTATCACACATACAGTGAAGTGAATGGATAATACTTTGACTTGCAAAAAGTTTTATGTTAATTTGATACTATACACACTCATATGTATTGAAAAGTGAGTTAGGCCACTTAGTGTTGTGTAATGCAGTGAATTGGTTTGGTGGGTTTGAAAGGGGGAAAAGTGTATATATAGTAATGACAATAGAAAAATTGTAGTGGAGGGCACCAATTTAGTGGGTGTGTGTCTTTCACTTTACAATTTAATCGAATAAGGATAAGATTAGAGTGAGTGAAGTATAATGTCTGTTTATAACCAACCATTCACTACCTCAAAACTAATATCTTTTCCTCCACTAATTTGTCTCGTTTCATCTTTATATTAAAAAAGTAGAGACATATAGTAAAGGGAGGCATGTGATGGTGGAGCAGAAGAATTGAATTAAATTGGATGGCAAGTAAGTAGTACATGAGAGAAATAGTGTCTTTTTCCTCTTTTGCAAAAGAAATTAAAGGCCATTGATACACATGCAAGAGGATTTAGTGGTGGTGGTGGACGACTCAACCAAACTTCAATCAAAAGCTATTTTGAATTCAAAAGGAAAATATAAAAAGCACAAAGCTTTGATGTGAGCGTTTGAATTGTTCATTCCATTACCACTCCATTTTGAAACACAAGTACATGCATATCTTCTCTTTTCTTTTTCTCACATCACACGTCTTTGTGTCGCTATAGCTACTAGGTTTTTCTTCCTATACACTCCCTTTTTTATAAATATTTGTTTGTAAATATAAGACTAAACTAACCAAACTCGAAGATTATTAAAGACTACATAAGTTGCTTTAATTAAATTATTTATATTTATTTTTTTTCAATTTGGACTAATTCATTTCATTTATGATCTTATATATAATCTCCTAAATTAGTCAATTTTGTTCAATATTAAGGATGAAAGTATGTCATCAAACACTACTCGTTAAGATGATAATATATGTATTTTTGGGAGGGGGGGGGGGGACTCAACCCATGTTGTTCACATTTCACATTTATAACAAATAATCATGAATCTCTTCTCTTGACAAACTCAAACGCCCTGTTAATACACACACAAATACATATATATAGTGGCATTGGCACTGAGGTGATATTCATTGATCCATCCCGAAAATGACTATATTAATCCATAATTAATTTTCTTCGGTTTCTTATATATAATCTTCTTACAAGTTAAGTGGGGTTTGGCAAATGGCATAAATAGTCAGTCAATTTAATAGAACATAATTAGTCAGTCAATTTAATAGTTCCCAATCCCACTCTTGAAAACAAACCATAAATAAATACAAAAGGCATATCCATATATAGACCATAATGTGTATATATATGTGCGTGTGATAGACTGATCACTTCCATTCTGTCAATCCGTACTATGTATGATTGTTTGTGTGTACGTATGTGTGTATAAAGCTAAAATAAAAAAGAAGCAAACAGATGGTCTGCATTCGAAGCAGTAAGGCACAAGTAAAAGAAAAGAATAAAAATTAAGTAATGAAAATTTAAAGGTCAAGAGAGGATAATGCGGAGTAAAGAGAAATTTTAGGAGTAATATATGTAATAAATGAAAGGAGAGTATTCATTGGTCAAAAAGGAGAGTATTCTTGCATATTTGGAGGTATATATAATGAAGGTCAGTGGATTCTTAACTGAATTGCGAATTTGCGATGTAAAAATTTAGGGATTGGTGAAGTAGCTAGCTATATATTACTATAATTTCTTAAACATATATTTGGCTGGATCTTGTGGCATTTGAGCTGTCGAGAATCGAGTATTAACGAAAATATCGCATGTATAAACGGCTTAACATATAAATAGAGCAGTCAACTTGGGTATAAAAGTGAATAATTTGATGAACTGAAACAATAATACATAGGAGTATATAAAGAAGTTTATTTTTTAAAATGGCAAAAATTAAAGAGTGAAGAATGGATGGAATAGAAACGTTGGGTAAATAAGGATAACAACACATAATTCCCTTTGTCCCTAATATAAGCTAAGATAGTACTCTTTCCGGCCCTAAATATAACATCTGGTTGATTTTTTTGGAAAATCCTAAAAAAAACAAAATAAATTAATTATAAATTGATTTACCTAATTTTTTCCATTCAACTAGTTTATTTTACATATAAACTAATGGATAATCTAAAAATATATCAAATATGTCATAATTTAATAACCTATTTCGCAATATTAATCTCTCCAAAAAAAAGTCAATTAGATCTTATATTTAGGACCAGAGATAGTAATATTTAACTTTTTTTGATAAAATAAGATAAGATTTAACTAATTTGAATAGATTAGAGAAATAAATTAACATAAATACATAAATTGGAATGAATGTAACGCGATCATTCTAAAATGCCACTATTTAAAAATAGGCAAATTATTTTGAAAATAATGTGTGTATTCCAAAATAATAGATTGAGATTTTATATTCACGACTAATTCAAATCCCAAGCTAATTTCCATATTAGAAAGGAGGTGAGAAGATAAAGGAGAAATGGTACCAAGATCAAGCTTGATGCCATTTTCATGCTTACCAGTTACCAGTTACCAGTTACCTCCCGTTTCCTTTTTATACACGCATGTGTGCACTGCATGTTTTGGCCAAAAAAACATATACACTACTCATCTTTTCATTCATCAATATAATTATTAATTAATAAACACTTGTAAGTAACGAATGAAATCTGAGACCGGATATTTTTTATTGGAAAAATAAAAGCAATTAGAATGGATTTTGGGTTTGGGAGGGAATGAATAAAAAATGTGGCAATGAGGAGAATAATACATGTGCAAACGAATAAAGAGGAGGAGTGGTGCTTATTAGATAATTTGGAAAGATAAGTATGAGAATGACAAGAAGGAAACATAATGGTGGGATTGACTTAGAGAGATGCCACGCCTCCTCCAATATCTATATTTTGATTTAATGGGATGCAAAAACAGTAAGAAGTTATTGCTTGTGATTTCCCACTTATAAAAAAACTATGCCTTTAATTGCAGAAAAACTTTCTTTACATTATTGATTATTATCTACGAATTTCCACTTATAAAAAATCTTTCATACGATATGACTAGGACAAGTGGAGTGGGGGACCTTCCCTTTTCATTGATGCATGTTCTTCCTTCAAATGCCATCCAACTTTCAATGTCCTCTCCTCTCTGCCATTTCCTGTTCCCAACAACAACAAAGGATACTTCACATCACCTTCTCTTGTCTTTTACTCTCATAATTTCTGTCCATAACACATAAGTATCATTCCATAATTTACTCTTTTTCCCCTAAACATGTGTGTAAATTCAACCCTATAGAGTTTTGCTCACTCTATTTTTTTAAAAAAAAAAACAGTTTTGCTCACTCAATCTCAAATTCACACAACTATTACTTGCCCACATCATTCTAACATAATCCAATTCCAACATAAACATCACTTTCCCTCTTTGTTTCTCTGTCCAATTATTCACCATCTTTTCAGTATGCATAATCACACATACATCCAAATACACCCGGCCACTTTCTATTCACTTCTCAATCTTTCTCTTACAATCCCCTCCTTTTTCTCTTTCTTTATCCTAATTCACCTTACTACTCTATCAATTATTCCACTCCTCTTTTGTTCTAAAAATCCACCAAATTCTAATTTTTTAGCATAAAATAAAGACACAAGACAAATCGTGATTAAAATTTTATTGCCTATATAATGATATGAATTCAAGTATCAATTTTGTGCAAAAAAAATATATCTTGACATTTCACCGTTCATCGATTTTCCGAAGGTAAGTAGACAAAACAACAAAAATAAAATTATGAGAAAGTATTAAATAAATATCTTGTTCATTTCAAAAATTTAGACAACTTATTTGCAATTGTGGTAATTCAACTAGAGAAAATCTCTCATTGAACAAGATACGTTTCAGTCCAAAAAAAAACAAGATACGTGGCTTCCCTAGCTGATACTAGGTAGTATGTTTCGAGGGGTACTTTCTCCCTTTTAATTTTAAAAAAGAAGAGAAAACCTTCTGTACAGAATTCTGAAATGTTAACATTTTCTTAAAATTCATACATGCAATATGAGTAAATAATTAATTAAGTAAATATATACATCAGCCACAGCCAAAGGACCATGTGAATTAACAAAAGAATTTTCAAGTTATATATATTTCAACCTTTTCAGTTCTGTTCTTTGAACAGTAAAAAACAAAAACTCAAAAGTATCTCCTGCTAATCTATAAAAAAAACTTAAAAAAAAAATGATCTGTATGTAGATGTTAAGAGAAATTAACATGAACAGTACCAGTCATACTAGAACAACATACTGGACAACTCCTCACAGTGGACCCACACATTGTACACAGACACAAGTGCCTACATGGCAGCAGCAACACAGAGGATTCCCTCTCCCCACACTTCCTACACCTCCTTCCGGCCACCGTCTCCGCCGCCACTGCCGCCGCCACCGACTCCCCCCACTGTCCTTCCTCTTCACCATAATTGCTCCCACAACTTGACTCCGCATCCTCCGCCGGAGCTCCGACGTATGCGGCGTCGCCGGCGACGTGTCGGTCACCGTCGCCGACATGAGCGAGGACTTGTTGGAGATTAGTTCGCAGTGAGTTCGCCGTGGCCTCATTATTTTGAGCAAGTTCCTTCCAAATTTGATTCTCTACACATAAGGATTTCACTTTTTCTTGTAGCATCCAATTTAATTTAAGTGTCCTTTGTATTTCTTCATCTTTCTCCTTCAATTTCTTTGACATTGCTTCTTGGATTCCTGAAATTAACGCCGTTGATTGCCGTGCCCTTTGCTTTTGTAACTCCACCCTCACTTTCTCCGCCTGATACAACAAAATCAACCGTCAGTCAATCACAAAATCCGCCGTAGTAACCGATCATCAACAAACCAAGGAAAATTAAATGTTACGTTTGAAATATGAATTAATATTATATGTCTTTATATGTGTTACTTTAATTTGTCTTCCTTTAAGGAAAACAAACTTAACACACATATATACACATACAATTCATTCATATTTTTAATGTGATATCAATCTTAGTTTAATTACATTATGTCATGTAACATAGTTTCATAAACCGTATCAGGCGGGGCCTAATAACTAGCTAACTAAGTTAGCTTAAACTTATGTGATGAAAAAAGCTCACACACACATATTATTAATAATCTAAATTTTCAATATGATAACTTACATGTTGAGAGATGAAGTGGTCGATCTCGGATTGTTGATTGTGGAGATGGAAGAGGAATTCATGGTCGAGAAAGGAGGGAGATTGAGAGGAGGGGAATTTTGTGATCTTGTGAGGGGCAGGAAGAGTATTATTTGATTCATCAAAGTGATCTCTGGACCGTTTTCTGATGGATGGTGCGGTGGGGACGTGGGAGGTGAGTCCACTATCAGCCTTATTGATGGATGTCTTGGCGGAGGCGGCTAAATCGCAGCAGGCAGTTAATGATTGGTAGAATGTCAAGGGATCGGCCATATTAGAAGAAGACATAGGAATCTGATGAAGAGGAAGCATAGCTGAATCCATCTGTGCATTACATACATCACTGCACCAACACAAACAACAAAATAAATCAACAAATTAAATTAAAATATAGAAAAACAGAATGTAAAGTAGAGAAGAAATAAGAGAGAATGAATATATACACACACACATACATGTTAGGGGGAAAGTGAGGAGGGAATAGATTGATGTGATGAGCTTGAACTGCCATTGAAAGGTTTTTCCTAAGAGTGAAGGGGAGGAAGATGGAGGAGAAGGGAGAGTATTGGTGAGGAGGGAGAGCATGCAATGCAATAGAGGGAGAGAATGAATGAGATGGGTTTATTTAGGCTTTGGTTTTCTTTTTAAGAGGGAGAGAGAGAAAGTCAAACGCATCTTTCTAAAAAGAGAAAACTCGGGTTTTGATTCTGTGTTCATCATCTATATTATTTATAACCTTCTCATCACTAAAAATATACACAAATACATAAATACATGGTGAGACTTAATAGGAGAAAGGTTTTTGATCCACCATGCGTTTATTATTTGTATATATTTGTGGTGATGAAAAAGTAGAGAGTAATATGGGTGATGAGTATCGAGTCAGAAATCCGATAAAATAGACTTAATCTAATTATATTAAAAGAGGGAAAAGTTTTTAAATTAGGAAAATGAAGGAAATGAATAAAAGGAAAAGGTTGAATGATGATGGGTTGGAATGGGAGTGGCAGAATTTGGGGAGGTGTGTTTTTGTATGTGATTGTCTCTTGACCTTTTCTTCTCTTTTGGGAATTTGGGATTCCCATGTTTTTTCGGATTCCTTTCTTTTTATTTATTATTTTTCCCATTTCCCTCTGTTACCACAATCATCTTTCTCTTTCTTTTCGACCAAGAAAATCATCACCATCAATTTTTTACATTAAAATATATTTTTAGTCTCTCTTGTTTACATCAAGTTGTAATTTGATTTAATTAAATTTTAGTTTCGCTCGATGGCAACAATAAGTTATTAAATCTAAAGGATTATTTCATGAGTAAATGAGGGTAAAAATGACAAATTTTAAAAATATAAGAATAAGTACACTAAAATATTTTAATTTATGCATATTTTATTGATATTTAATCGTAGATTAACCATTTAAAATTTTAAGTTAGTATTTCCCTTAAGTGAAACTAAAGGTGTTAACAAAAAAAGACTACAAGTGTAATTTACAAATATAAATGACTAAATTGAAACTTGATGTAAAAATAGGACACCAAAAGTATATTTTTGTCTTTTTATGTTTGTTTGGCGTGTTATATACTCCCTCCGGTCCCTAATGTAAGAGCTAGCCGTCAAAAAAACGCTTCTTAAGAAAACATGTGAATGTTAGTTGGGTGTCTGGAGTTAATGCTTCTTTTCCAAAAATGTCCATATTTATTATGGTACTTTTAAGAGAGAGAAATGTATAAGCATTAATAAATATGAAAGAGAGTTAGGGGTAAAGTAGGAAAAAATGCATTAAATGAGGAGAGAATATGGGGTGAGCTCTTACATTAGGGACCAAAACCATTCAAATTTTGGGCTCTTACATTAGGGACCGGAGGGAGTATTAGTTAGTGTTATTAAACCCAGAAAGAGCTGGATGGTCCGACCAGTCAGATCATCACCACCGTCACCGCCCCTACAAAGACTCATTTCATATGGAATAAGCGCCTTTGCAGCTTAACCATAACCATCTTTCTCTTTCCAACCAAGAAAACCACCATCTTCAATTTTTTTAGGCTAAATCATACTTTTAATCCCTTATTTTTGTATCAAGTTCTAATTTAGTAATTTATATTTGGAAAGTATACTTTTATTCTTTTATTGTTAATACAGTTAGTTTCACTTAACAACAACAATGACTTGTTAAATCTAAAGAATTATTTCATAAGTAAGTGGGGGTAAAATGACAAATTTAAAAGGGCAAAAACGCTGATCTAATAATTAACTATTTCAATTTGGGCAAAAAGAATAAATGACTAGTTCGCGATGCATAAATAATAACTAACTTTGTGACCCAGTGCAAAAATAATAAAACCGGTATTAAATGTTAATTATAGTTTTGTGGGACCTTTCTGATATTATTTTCTAAAGTAAAAATACCTTTTTACCCGTCATAATTAAAACTCAACCCTTTTTCCTCCGTCCTTCATCTTCCCATGCTAACTAGTATCACCAAAGTTTTAATTGGGAGGGGCAAAAATGTATTTTTCACTTTGAAAATAATATCAGAAAGGTTCCAAATAACTACAAATTAACATCCAACACCGGTTTTATCATTTTTGCACCGGGTCACAAAGTTAAATATTATTTATGCACCCCGAAATAGTCATGTATTAGTTTTACCCAAACTGAAATAGTTATTTATTAGATCAGCGTTTTTGCCCAATTTAAAAATATAAGAATAATTAAACTGAAATATTTTAATTTATGCATATTTATCGATATTTAATATTGGATTAACCATTCTTATCAAAAAAAAAAAATATTGGATTAACCATTTAAATTTTAATTTAGCACTTACTTTAAGTGAAACTAAATATGTTAACAAAAGGACTACAAGTGTACATTGCAAACATAAATACTAAATTGAAACTTGATACAAACATAAAAGACCAAAAGTATAATTTAGTCATTTGTTTATGCATGTTAGCTTGGTGTGTGTTATGTATTTTAGTCAATGTTATTAAAGTCGTAATGAGCCGGATGGTCTGACTGGTTGGATTGTCACCTGCCCCCTACAACGACTTGGTTCATATGAAATAACCGCTTTTGCAGTTAAATAGTGTTGGGTTGTTTCGAGCTGGCCAATAAAGCAGTAACTGTCTTGGGAGAATTCGCCGGCACATTTTTAGCCACCAGAAAAATGAGGGGAAAAAGATCAAACTCAATATTTTTTTAGTAGAAAAGATAATGAATTGTAAATCCTATTTTTTAGGCCTTTTTTCCTCTTGTGATATATATTATTGTTTATTTTATTGTTTAATCGTAAATATATTTTATTGTTTATTTTTCTAGAAAAATATTATTTATTATGCTTTTTTCCATAGCCAAATATAAAAGTTGATTTATTTCTAAATTTCTAATGACTATATTTTTTCTTGTTCAATGATCTCTGCTTAAAAATTAAGAAATTAAAATATTACAATTTATTTTTATGTTTATATGTAAGATATATTTAAAAATAAGATAATTTTTCTTTAATTGTTTTTATGTTTATATGTAAGATATATTTAAAAATAAGATAATTTTTCTTTAATTATTACGTCATGCAAACGATTTATATGTTTCTTTCTGGTGTGTATGGATAACTCTATATTCAATATTGAATTAATAGTAGTTTATACAAACTTTATAGGAGTATTAGCTAATGTAGCTTATGTGCTCAAGCTGAGAAGCGATATATAATGGTGATGAGGCGGCAACAATGTTCTCCCATTGGGTGACACGTGCACCTCTATAGTGTTTATGAAACGTGGCAAATCTAGGGAGTGCAAAGTGGCTTGGGATGCTCAAGATTGGCGCCACAAGTGCACGTACGAGGGGTGTATAATGAGACCTATGATAGTAGGATGGGATTGGGTGGGGCCAAGTTTGTTTTCGGGTTCCGCTACCCTTGTGTGTGCTTGTTTAACTATTATGTTTGCATACACACAAATAAGGTCTAAAATATAAGGGAAAATTAATTTGAGGTCCCCCACAAGGGACTTAATACTAGAAAAGTCCCAAAAGTTGAAATAATTAATGTAGGGTCCCAAGGGACCTCACTTTAATATATTTGAAAATTGAAAAGACACTTTTGCCCCTGACAACTTAATGGGCAGCCGTGACAACTCGATGGGCATAACTTGACAACCGAATGGGCAAATGTGACAACTTATTGGACATGTGCTTTAAGTTAATTGCTCAAACTCTTGAGTTTGGGAAAAACCTGACAACTTAATGGGCAGCCGTGACAACTTGATGAGCATAACTTGATAACTGAATGGACAAATGTGACAACTTGTTGGGCAAAAGTGTCTTTTCAATTTTCAAGTATATTAAAGTGAGGTCCCTTGGGACCCTACATTAATTATTTCAACTTTTGGGACTTTTCTAGTATTAAGTCCCTTGTGGGGGACCTCAAATTAATTTTCCCAAGATATAATAACTCGTTTGCATAATTATATGAATTTTTCCTATTTTTCTCGTGACTCGTTTGCGTTTTATTTCTAAACAAAGATTACCAAGCTTCAAACAGAATCTTTGGTAAAGAACGTTGAAGTTTAAAACTTAAAGACATATGATATGAGTTTTATCATTCCACCACAAAAGCTTAAATCAATGTGGTTGAGACTTTTTTTTTATCAGAATGTGGTTGAGACTCAACTCATATAAATACCTTTAGTTCACCCTTAATTTAATCGATGTGAGACTTATTTGTGGTCGGCTCCTAATTTTAAGACCACACTTTTTTTTAGAAATTAACGATGTAAGATTAATCGTTTTAAATTATTTATAATTATTTTTCTAAAAAATTAATTTATTCCACTCATAAAATAACATATAATCCAATTTCGGTATACTTTGTTTCCTTAACTTCCAAAAATAATTAAAAGGTCTTATATTGTACTCCCTCCGGTCTCTAATGTAAGAGCCCAAAATTTGAATGGTTTTGGTCCCTAATGTAAGAGCTCACCCCACATTCTCTCCTCATTTAATGCATTTTTTCCTACTTTACCCCTAACTCTCTTTCATATGTATTAATGTTTATGTATTTCTCTCTCTTAAAAGTACCATAATAAATATGGACAATTTTGGAAAAGAAGCATTAACTCCAGAAATCCAACTAACATTCACATGTTTTCTTAAGAAGCGTGTTTTTTGGCGGCTAGCTCTTACATTAGGGACCGGACGGAGTATTCATTTTTATGAGAATTTGACTAAATTCTTCGAAGTATTTAATGAGTTTATTTACACTTTAACTATTATTGTTTTCACTCATATTTTCTTTCATACTTATTTATAACACCATTATTGCATTTATTCCTCTCGTATGCTCAATAATAGATAATGGAAGAATGGAGAAATAAAATTATTTCTGACATGTTTATTTATCTCAATCACTTCATTAATCTGTGTAATTTAATTTTACTTGCTTAACTCTTACAATAGGGGTGGAACGATGGAAGGAGTAAAGATTTGCTTATTGATCAACGTTTTGAAGACATAATTTTTTTTTTACCTGATTTGAAGACATAAAATGGGAATATAATAAATTGTATTTTCCAAAAGAAGAATTAATGCCATCTCATCGCACGCACATAGATTTCCACAATAATTTTCCAATATAAATTAACATGTTAGAAAAAAACTGATTAAATTAAATAAACGGTACAGTGTATGATTTTGTATTTCTGTTTAGCGAGATCTGTGTCAAACAACATGTAATTATATATTAATAAAGCTTTATCATAAGTTCATAACACATGCAACCATCAATAACAAATTAATCAATTATGATAGTTAATTAAAGAAATTGTATATAGAAATACTATATGTTATCGTATCGTTCATGTTACTAACTTCAATGATTCTTGATTCTTAAAAAGTTAGGTCAATATAATGAAAAACAAAATGCTTCTTGTCGAGTTGTTGATCAGTGCATACATTTAATTTATAAAGAAATGCTTAATAATTTAAATTACTTTTTCTGGTCGCAGACAGGCTTTCATTATAGTGATAATTAAAATAACATCAAATTGTTAAAGTGGAATGAATTGATTATAAGATGCTCATGTTTGGCTTTTACCAGAAAATGTGCAATGCAAATAAAACCATATCGTGCAGAATCACTTGCATGTCAAATGAAAGGGAGTACTAAACAGAATAATTTCACTTTATTACGAATTCCTAAATATTTAAATGAATAAAAGAGTGAAAAGCACATTATCTTCCTCTTAGTGCCACGCTGTTGCACTCTACTATATACCTTTCCTGTCTTTCTCATTATTATTTTTCTCTGTAATGGAGAATTAGGTTAACTTTTGAGAGCTTCAAGCTTCAAGAAGCTTGACTTCAAAACCATACCCTGCCACACTGTCTTTTGTAATGTATGTTTGGGGGCAATGCAAGCAAACCATTATTTAATTTAACAGTAAATGAAAAGTTTTTGAGGGGTTAGCTAGGAAATTATATATCTCTTTTTTTAATATTATTGTGTAACTTGGTGAAAATAATTTATATTCGGCTAACACACATTTTGATCTTGTATAATATAAATATGGACACATTAATTCTTGGAAAAAATATTAGTA
Organism: Mimosa pudica; assembly: GCA_029929735.1. Taxonomy (NCBI): domain Eukaryota; kingdom Viridiplantae; phylum Streptophyta; class Magnoliopsida; order Fabales; family Fabaceae; genus Mimosa; species Mimosa pudica. The sequence goes on along the minus strand of JAKELP010000039.1, from coordinate 10,511,493 downwards.
ACTATAATTTAGTTATCTGTTTTGTCAAACACCATAAATTAATTACTAATAAATCATAAATTTGCTCATAATTGATTATTCTGATCTAGGCGAGCATTAATTAGTTTGTTTTATTTTGAAATTAACATTGGTACGTAATTTCTTTAAGTTAACAAACTAATGACGACCCTGTAATCAAGATCGAGAGACTTGATTTTGCGTATTAAGTTGATTGTTATTGGCAAGTAATTGAGGATACGAGGCCTTTTTTGATTTTTTCTTCTAAGTCGGAACATTATATCTAGAATTCTGTTCTAAATGGTTAGTGAAAGATCCAAATTTCTTTCTTCATCGCATGTTGATTTTCAAATACACACTACAAGAAAATGGGGAGCTAGTCACGTGCGGTGTGTCGCGTATGGAGTCAGTGTGACAAACCAAAACCTTTTGTCGCGCATGGTATTCCCCAACGTGACAAACACTATGGGGAAATAATATTTGTTTATGTTTGTCGCGTATGGGTGATGTATGAGCGCGACAAACGAATATATTTATTTATTTTTTTATTTCTTGCATTGTTTTAATAGTCTGTCGCGCATGGTATTCGTTTTATGTCACGCATGGAGTCATGTGTGACATATTGTTACATGGATGCATAATAATAATTGTTTTATGTCGCGCATGGAGTCATGCGTGACATATTGTTACATGCGCGACATATTGTTTCATGCGTGACATATTTCATACGCCACACTTTCTTCATGCGCCACATTGTTTCATGGGACACATGTGTTCATACGCCACATGTCACTAGCGTCACTTTTTTCCTCCAAACGCGACAAATTTTTCTCAAAAATTCAAACATATGTGGCGTATGAATTCATGTGCCACACATACCCTCCACACTTTCTCTAAAAAATTTAAATTTTTTCCCGCCACTCTCCCCCACTTTCTCCCTATATAAACTTCACTTCTCTCACATTTTCTCCTCCCCACTCTCTATTTTTTCCTACTCTCTCCCCACTTTCTTTTCTCCTCTTTCTCTACTCCATTATTTTCCTCCTCTTCACTTCCATTCTTCATATTTAATTTCTCATTTAACTAATTATCCTTAATTTTTTTTGCAGGCTCATTGTTTAAAATCTTCCACAATCTAAGGTATACACTTTATCATTCGTTAATACTTTGTTTTTTTTCTCATTCATTATAATTCAAATTCTTTTATTTCATTATAATACTAGCTTTTAATTATTTTTCCCTCTACTCCCTCTACTTCAAACACTCTCTTTCCTTCTTCCTAATTATTTTCTCCTATTTTTTTATTTTTTCTTCCTCGGCAAGCTGCAGTTTTTTTTATTTTCACTTCACCTTATGTCGCGCATGGGATGCCCCATGCGCCACATTTTTTTTTAACATAAAATATGATTGTCACGCATGGGATGCCCATGCGCGACATTTGCATGCGCGACTCACTTTTGCTACGACACGAAAAATCGCGTATGCATAAAACGTGACATACCCCTTTGTCACGTTTTTAAACGCGACTAAGTCCCAAAATCGCGCGCGACTAGCCCCACATTTTCTTGTAGTGACATGAGTGACAGGAAACAGTGATAGAGAAAGATATTATTTAAAATAAAACAATCAATCAGTCAAACGAAAATGGTGTATGTTTCAAACGGACTGAAATTAGGAAATTTTTTATGTCTATACTCTATATGAATTGCTTGGAATTACAAAGACCCAAGGTTGCACTTACGTACGTGCATTAATTAAGAGACTTGAAAAAACTATTTTTGAAGAGAAAAATGACAAAAGTATCAGTTAGGAATGGCCTGAAATGGAGTACTTGTAAGAAGGAATCAACGGGGAAGACTTATCCAATTGATTAATATATATAGATATGAAAATTCCATATACTTGTAAACTTCACGTCATATATAATTGATTGCGCATACTATATATGTATATGTATAGACACATACTCCCTCCGGTCCCTAATGTAAGAGCTAGCCGCCAAAAAAACGCTTCTTAAGAAAACATGTGAATGTTAGTTGGATGTCTGGAGTTAATGCTTCTTTTCCAAAATTGCCCATATTTATTATGTACTTTTAAGAGAGAGAAATACATAAACATTAATAAATATGAAAGAGAGTTAGGGGTAAAGTAGGAAAAAATGCATTAAATGAGGAGAGAATGTGGGGTGAGCTCTTACACTAAGGACCAAAACCATTCAAATTTTGGACTCTTACATTAGAGACCGGAGGGAGTATTATTCATTAGTCAATATAATTGGTTGGTAAAACAAAATAAAAACTCTCATAGTCTCATATTTGCGGGGTTTCAGGCGAGAAACTCTGATTCTGAAGGGGAGGTTTTATTTGCTTTCTGATTCAGTTTCAACTTTCAACACATTACATTGAAGCAATCAAAAACTAATTTTCAAAGATGCCATCTTAATTAATTAATTTCACAACTGTGTATTTGTCAGCTAATTTCAGCTTCATAATTAATGTATACATTTACCTGCATGTTTGTCACATGACCTTAATTATGCATAGAACTGACTAGTTAGCGTGAATTAAATCATTAATGTCCAATGGGTATTTATAAAATAAAGCATTATAATTTCATTTAAAAAATAAAGCATTATAATATCATTACAAATTAAACAAATGTTCCTTTTAATTAACACCCGATTCCATGCATATAACTAATATAACAAAATAAAGCATTATAATTTCATTTGGGGAGCCATATCTTAATAATTAAAAAGGAATTAATATTGACCAATTAAAGAGCTTCCATGCATATAAGTATATAACTAATATTCGCGCGCGCGCGCACCTATATATGGTCCCATTTGTATGACATATAAAGAGGATTTTTGTAGTTAATATAAGTCACCTCGTTTGATTTATCATATAAATGTATAATATTATCCACTATTTATTATTTTTGGTTTCAATTGTTCCTTCATATTATTAAATAGGGATAAAGCTTAAAAATTAAAATAGATTTAATGAGATTTATTTACAGTTTTATTTTTTTCTTTTGTCAGGATTTAATTACAGTTTTCATTCATTCAAATAAATAAAAGTGTTTTGATGTCATAATAGTAGAGGTTTAAATTTTAGGCATAACGAAATTCTTAATACTGGTTTTCAAGAAATTATTCTTAATACAGCCCCCATATATTTAGGATTAGGTTTGCAATTAATTTTCAAGTAGAATTGATTTTTCATGGCTAGGAAGAAGAATAACACATATATATAACACCTCCTTAATTGGTGAATTGTCACTTTCAAATGAGCACATTATTTGTGAGAGAATAATACCTCCCTTAAACATGCATTAACCTGGCATAAAAAATTTCAACCAATAAAGTAGCTAAGTAATCGATTACCTTTATAAGGTGCCTCTTTATCTTTAGCTAGCTTCAATAAAAAGGTGAACTATTCTTGCCCCACTATTTATATGTGTATCTTATTCCAAAGCTACTTATTCAATATAACATTCCCTGAGAAACACGCACAGGCACAACCGCTCAAGCTAAGGCATGGACGACATATATACATGAAAAGAAAAAGAACATAAATTAATGCACACAGAGTGATTACCCCACACACACACACACACACACACTATATCTTCACACCTCTCCGTCATTATCCTCCTTTTCTTTTCTTTTTTTTTTCTTTTCCGATTCCATTTTCTGTATAGAGATAAATGAATAAATGTTCTAAAAAGCAATATATACTTTCACCTTTTATGTGCTGCCTCTATTATTGATTGCTTCCATCATATCACAGATACCTTCAAACCCGCTCTATACTTAACCTTTAACCACCTTAGAAGAAAACAAAGGTATCTATCATGCATCGATCAACAACAACGAAAGCACCTCCAATGCTTTCTTTTAAAAAAAATATAATATTGAAAAAGCATAAAAAAGTCATTGTACTTAAAAGAAAGTACACATCAATCTAGATAAAGCAGGTTAATTATACTACAGATAATGACCTTTATCGAAATATTGACTTTTATAGTTTTATTTTATTCTGCTGCCATCTCTCTCATATATAGATGGATGCATAGATGCTGCATCCCTACTACTAAGTTATTCTATATTCTATTAATTGTAGGGCCAATCTCAGTAATATGCTTGGAAATCTGATGAAGATAACTTCAATATAATATTCAATTCCACTGCCGTATTGCCTGCAGAATAAAAAAGAAAAAGAAATTCTAAGCTTGAAACGTGGATGAGTATCTATCTAGCTATTTCTTGTCTAAAAAATTGAAAATCGATAAAATGACTCCAATTACAAGTCTTATCCTCCAAAAACATATGCTATAATTTACATATAGAAAATATCAATACACACACACACACATATAGTCAGGTTCATATCCTTATGATGATTATGATTTTTAAACAGAGAAGTTTTACTACTGATACTGTATCGTGTCTTAAATAAGAATAACTATTTCAAATATCAGCAGTAAGCCGAGAGATTGAGCATGTTGTTAGCTAGATTTAAGTATATTTAGGAATTAAAAAATAAATGTTGGGGGGGGGGGGGGGGGGGGGGTTGTGTGATAGTGAAACCCGGCCCTAATCCTAATGATGATAAATATAAAAAGAAGAAACGTGTGTATGTGGACACGATGGACATATGGATGTGGGGCTGTCGTTATATAGTGAAAGGCTTCAAACCTAACTGCAGAGATACAGTTTTGGTCGTATTTGGTTGTTACATTACATGTGGCCTTCGGATTAAAGACTCTGCTAATATGGACAATATTGACACTAAATGCCCATTTGTTTCGGAAATCGATGTCTCTGATTTGGATGTCCATTATGCAATTTTCATTATTATTATTTACGTGTAAATATCACTCACGACTTTCCCGATTGGCCGATTGATTATATAGGTAATTAATTTAATCACACACATGACACACATACACACACTTTCCCTGCAGCTTCCAATAACATCTCTTCATGATTGCTTTTCAAGATTCAATTAGACAATGAATTGCTATTATTGATGTTTCGCTTTGTATATATTTTTCATATCTTTGAAAGGTTGAATTTCAATGCCGAATTGTCAACCCAGTTTGAAAGATCCTTTCAGGATTCAAAAGCGTGTAGAAAATTAATTAAGATGTGTCTGCGTGTGTGTCAATGTGGATGAAATTAAATTTCCTTGTGTTCTTAGGTTGGTCACATTTAATCTTGAAGTGAATTTTCTACTTAATTAATCAATTGAGGCATTTAGTACCATTCATGACCTTATTGGGCATATCTATTTTAAATAATAACTTTTCTTTAACTTGTGATCACAACACACACGCGCGCGCGAATATATTTAACTTGTGATCACAACACACACACACACAGATATATATATATATATTCGTGTGTGTGTGTGTGTGTGTGTGTATATATATATATATATATATATATATATATATATAACAAATTGGTGGGACGAGAGATGATATGCCATGCTTAAATAATAAATGTTGTACGCTGTAGGAAAATAATATTTACTACTTTTATATTTATGAATACTCTAATTTTTATTATACCCTGAATTTTTCTGTTCTTTCCTAACCCGAATTGATTAGAAATAAAATCTTACCTACAGCATGGCTAATATTTATGAAACAAATTAAACATTGGTTTGGAAATGGATCACTTTTATTAGTTGGTGCAGACTTGGACATATATAGACTTAGCATTCCAAGTGGGTGTCTCAATTATAGTTAAATTGAAACTAGTTATGAAGTGCCTAGCTATGCTTTAATAGCGAAAAAGGAAGAAGCAAAAGAAAATATAGATAGGGGTTTTTTTTAAAAATAATTAAGTTTCGGATTCTTAATTATGCGGGTGATTATTGACCTAATAGGGAAAAGAAGAAGAAGAAACAGATTATAATCCGATTATTTTAATCTCATAACCTCATCAAGATTAAGTGATTTGACCCCATTGTCTTATTCATTTGATACTGCCTTTATTCATTATATTTATTACTTTAAGCTTAAGTTAAAATCTATATTAAGTGCAGTAGTACACAAATCTTCGTTGCCTTCACATGATATCAAACCCTGCCCAAGATGAAGTATTTTATTTAATATAATAATTATGATAATAGGCCATAAACATGTATGTTCTCCAATAAGCAATAGACAGTAGAATAAAAAATAATCACACTAATAACTAAGAAAAGTCTCATGTATGTTTCCACATAAAATAATAATGCATGATGCGAAGCGATCGAGTGTATAAATAAAGAAAACCCCATCTCTCGGCACAAAAATTATTATCAACTAATTTTAGTTTAAGGAAGATGACTTGTTTGGTATCTGTTTTGATGTGTGTTGCTTCAGAAAAAGAATCTAGATCTCAATTAGTTAGTGATGGGCCTTCATTAAATTGTTATGTTTTGTCTTAAAGATCTGATGAATGGGAACAAACTAATGAGGGGACAAAAGCAAATATCCATGTGATTCAATAATTTTGTTCATATATTAAAAACAAAACCAGTTTGTACTACTATCTTTTTTTTAGTTTATAATCCGGTATTCTGGGCCAGCCCCAATGTCACAGGGAACTCAACGGGCTCAGACTAATCCAGATCCGCACCTGGGCCTCCACTTAAGGGTAAAGTGCTGGCCAAGGGGAGACTGCATTCCCATAGCTCGAACTAGAGACATCTGGTTAGTTTGTACTAGTATCTTTAATTAGCTACGTGAATCTATATAAATATATATAGTATTGAATAATTGATTAAATAAAAATAAACCATAATATTATATTCATTCCTTCCTTCAACCATCTTCCTAGTCATTTCCTTTCAATAACTCTATTCGTAGCTCGGTCGAATCTTCCCAAAGGTATTCAATGGATCCACATTAGTTATTTCATTGTATTAATAATTATGTCTAAGTAATTACTATAAATACCAACCACCTATGGCCTAATTTTCTAGATAGTGCTATAGCTAGCCTGATAGATATAAAAGCATGCTTGCAACAACAAATAATAACGAAACTAATTGTAACTAGCCATTATAAGTCTAAATCACATTATAGCAAATTTACTATATAATGTTCAAAAACCTATATCTTAGTTTTTATAGTTAAGAATATTTTTGAACCAATTAACACAAGATCAGAATTCAAATTCTAAATCGTTCTTTTAATTTAATTCTACGTATAAAATCTCTTCAAACAAGTTAATTAATAAACAAAAACATTCAAACCTTATTAACTCTATATACTAATAATAATATTATGGCTTTATTTCACCCCTTTTTCACACAAACATATATGGTTTCAGAGAAACACAATCTACAAAACAATAATTCATGCATTCATATAATAAATTTAATGAGGCAATTAACTTATAATTATATATATAAAAAAAGACAAATCTTCTTTATTTTCCTTATTGTTGATAGAATAGAATAAGCAATAATATTGTAAATGATGAGTGTGAGCATTATATTGCAATAACTTGTTGGCTTTTTTCGTGGATTGGAGAAGTTGAATCCGTGAATGTAGACGGTTGAAGAAGCATCATTATGGGTGGTACAAAGCGGTGGAGGACCAATTAAAGATAAAATCCAAACAAGAGGCAAAACAACAAAACTAGCTAGCTAAAGGTTGATGCATAAAACACATTATTGTTATTCTCTTTCAACTTTGTCATCATAAAATGCTTATTCATGTACTATCTTCAAACATTTGTACACCACCACCCCATGTGACTCAAAACTTCATACACCCACCACCTCATAGCTAGCTTCCTTTTCAATGTCCGTGGGGCCTACCCATATAAACATTTCGTTTCATTTCCCAATTAAGCTGCCTCCTCATGGACAGATTCATCAATCCACTTTGATATCATTATTTTCATAAAAATTTCTGCTATCTCATTTATCCATCAAATCGAGGAATTACATTATATAATACATATGGGGTCCTATGAATTATGGTATCGTTGTCTCCTTAAAAACTCTCTCTCCCTCCCTCTCTCTACTCGTTAATTTTGACCAAGTTTTTGTTGAAAGCTTTGGTCTGAGACGATAATGATGGAATATATGTGTGTAAGGTGATAATGAATATAATGTGTAAACATGACTTGCTTTTATTCCCAGAAGTTTCTTGTAGCTCGACAATTGCAACCCCTTTCGTATTTGTCAAACAAATCAATTCCAAGTAAGTGGCACGACAAAGGAAATCAAAATTTATTCATTTATTCAATTATCTATGTACAGTATATTTATTTATTGTCTTTGGTCACTTTCTTTCTTTTCAAGCACAATTCATCGGTGTTTGGTCCTTCACGCGTATGTCTAGCTACACTTTCAAATCTGCCCCGATATCTACATCACATTCTAGATATTGATAGTGACATTCATTTCTTTACCTTGTCCCTCTTCTAACTATTTATTGAAACTTCATTATGTGTGACTATATAATATAATTACGTGTGATGCTTAGTGGTTTTAAAACATGATCAATATAGGTGGATGACATTTGGTCCACGATAACATATAATTATTGTATCAAATTTAAGGAGATACTAATTGACTTGCTAATTTTAGATTATCTTTTATTAAACTGTTATGTAATTAAAATTTGGAAAACTATTCACTAATTGATACGAAAAAGAATAGTTGAGGGTTATTAATTTTCCATTGATTAATGGAGCCAAATTTGAATGAGTGGCGTGGAACAATAAATGAGAAACCAAAGTGATGGAGATTGGGCTATGCGTCATTTTCTCGGAATTTCTCCAATGGAGGAGGCTGCTGGATGAGCACCAAAGCGACGAATTTGAAAATTAAATTGATGAATAAATCATAGCGATTGGTAATAATAATTAATACGAAAATATATCCTGTTAGTGTTGTCATGAGTCACGTACGTACTTTATCAAAACTATTAATTATGGAGGCCCACATGATATAGTGTTGTGTGTGAACCAGTATCTTTAACAACATCAATCTCTTATCGTGACGTAGATGCCTGATTGATTCTTTGTCTTCTTTATTTATTTAAATGAATTATATACACACTTTTATTTTCTTTGTCTTTATCTTTAAAAACTCCCTCCGTCCCAAAATAAATACTAATTCAATTCCATGTAAGGTTCAGCATGATTTAATATAATACACCACGAGTGTTTGACAAGTGGAATAATCCGATAATTTATAAATTAAATGAGCCACCCTTATTCAGTTTATTTTTTATGTTGATTAGCTCATCACTCCCAACTTGTTGTATACGTCTAATTCTTTTGTCAAAAAAAAAAGTATACGTCTATTTCTTACATATACAATGTGTGTGTATAAGTAAACCAATATATTAATCCCACGATGGCTTTAATTATCTTTTAAACCGCATAATTAACGTGATATAAGAGCCACAACACATGGCATGCATGCGTTATCACAAGTTTATAACATCAATACTTTCACTTATGTAAGTAAATAATATTATTTGCTCGCTTATTAGAGCATCTTTTATATATTGTTGGCTGGCTTACTTAAGTAATAATCCAATTAATTTAGATGCTACTTATATTGTCTAGTGTCACGAGTCAGCTCCTAGATAGAAGACATGTTAATTTCTTATTAAGTAATCATCTAAGAAGACATTGCTATCATTTATGAGGTTTAGTTCATCTTTATATTATAAATTAGAAATAATAATTAGAAACATTAGTCTGAAAATTGGCGTTTGAGAATAATGAATTCGATCCATTCAAAAGAAAACAATACGTCCTAAGTATTGTGTATGTATACAAATAAATGTATAATGTTCATGTGTGCATGTTTATATACAATGCTAATCAATATTGGTTCCACATGTATGTAAAGTGATTGATCTAATTATGATTCTAAAGAAGGCGAAAAAAATTCAGCTGGAAAAATTAAGCTAGTGGTTTTAGTTATTCTGAAAAAGGAGGAGAGTGGTTAGATAAGTATATTTAATACTACTGTGTGTGCATACGCAGTACTGATTATTGCTTTGTTGTTTTATTATTACGTGAGGCAAAATGGCAACACATAACTATGTATGCCATCTGTTATGTGCCCTCAGGAATAATCTCCAAAGCTGAGTATAAATAATATAGTATTTCAACATGAAATAACTTTTCTTCTGTAATTTGTTTATATTTAATGCAAAACTTGAGAAAAGATTCACGAGTTATAGTGTTATACAACCCCAACCCCAAAGATCATGATAATAATTTAGTTTATAGATATATTCACTATTAATTATTACTGTAATTACAGTATAAGAACGCCTAATCATGACAATTCAACAGAGAATTTAAACCGAAAGAGATAACCATCCAACTCCTCAAAAAGACGATGGAGGCCAGGGTTCATAGTTAATTTTGTGTTGGATTTACACACACATCAATAATTGATTTGGTCCTACATTTTTATAGTAAAGCTACTTTCAGATGACATTATTACTTACTACTATTAGTGCTTTTCACCCAACATGCACATAATTTCATTACTTTTGGCATGCTCTCTCCCTCTCCCCCTAAATATATATACCTAGCTAATTAAAAATCTTCAAAAGTTTTAAAAGAACAAATTGCAATTGAACGTGTCACGTCGGATTAAAGAACATGATAATTAGTCCTGTAATTCAGGAACAATTTAAATTTAAAACAATAAGCATGGGGAGGAATATAACTATTAACATATTAATTATATTAAATCAATTTCAGTTACTGCACCGCTACCGTTATGCTTAATTATATCATCTTTCTCACAACTTGATGATCTATTTTTTATTGTAATTATCATGCATACCTAAATAATTAACTGGAGAGCTCATAATAATATAACCTAACTTACAAGAAAGAAATCAAATCAAATCATGCATTAAGATCATCAAAACCCATTAATTCTGCCATTCATAAAATGTTAGGTGAAACGTTGATGATGAGTGAAAAGACAATGACAATTAATTATATAATTTTTTTTGATACAATGTTCCATTGAATGATTAATTAAAAACTGCCGCCTGATTTGATCGGTGCTCTTCATGGTTTATTTGATTTTATTTTTTAATACTAATACATACACACATATTTTTAATAAGTGTAAGTAGGATTAGTTAAGAGTATTATATCATCCAACTTATGCTAATTATGACCATATCCTCAGTTTTTTCTTCCTTGGCTTTACATGACTCGTGAAGCTGCAGCCTCTAATTAATCAAAGATAGACACAACATCTTGACTTTCTCAAGATCATTTTGATTCATTATCCATGATGATGGACGATGTAATAAATATAATAGTATTTATGGATGTATTCCTTTTCTAATTTTTTTTAACTAATGTTGAGAAAATGCAAATTCATGCATGCCTCTTTTTGACATGATATTGTTATTGGATTAGTTGAAGAGTGGTGAGTTATATAGAACCATTACGTAGCCACAATAAATTAGGTCATTAATATATGAAAGCTTCTAAAGGATATTATTTAAAATTTAAAAACGAATATAAAATTAATTAAGTTTCTTAAAGATATTTAAAAATGAATAAATCAAAACATTCAGAAGAAGTAAATGCAAAAGAAAGTAAATTAAAAATATGACTTAACCATTTCAAAATTCTGGACCCTTCCGAAACTTGTACGTCTACTTACTCTTTTAATCTTTTGGATTGCTTCCAAGTTCCAAGCTCACCAAGTGCTCACCAAGTCAAGATTCATTGGTATTTGTTAATATATCTGGCAAATTTTATATTTACATCCAAAAAATAATTACCAATTTCCCACTTTCCAATGTTAAATAGATTAATCAATATCAATGAGCACCTGTTATATAAAATATTAAATGTTACAATAGCTGAATTATTCAGAAGACGACGGAGTTCGATCGAAGTATTCATGGTCTATGCATAAAAGATTGTGTTGCTTTCCCTAGTCAGGATATATACAATTTATAAAAGAGCTATCCAGTTATTAATTATATACTCCATAAAAATGTACAGTGTGTTTTTCCGGTGAATACCTAAATTTATTTGATTTTGATATAATTCAATCTCTTGTAATAAAAATGACTCATTAAGTCGTAAATAATGTTGCAAATCTCAAAAGTGAATTCGATGAAAAGTTGTTGTTACATACTCATACTCATTGAGGCCTCTTATATAAGATGCTTAAAAAAAGGAGATCCAAATTACAATGTCTAGTGCCTATTTGTTTATGATACCGAGCTTGTTTTTCAATCTACAAAATATAATGCGTGTTAATTTGAGTTAGGACAATACAAATCCCTGGTAAAAATATCAAACAATGCCTCATTTTTACCCATGTGATGTTAATAGCTTTCTTTTAGCTTAGGAAGACATTAGAAGGTTTCCCCATTATTAATAATAATATATATAGGATGATTGAAAATTGGGGTATTTTAAGCAAGTGAATCAATAAAGCGACTTTTTCTTATTTTTTACGTGAAAAATATATGAAACGACTTATTTAGATCGAGGGGGATATACTATATATAGTATTGCACTATCAAATGGCGTCAGCCAAAATTTTTCAATAAAATTGATAAATAAAGTCAAGAACAAAGTAGAAATAAAAATCGACATGCTATAATTAAACACCGCTTGGAAAATTCAAGGGTCATATTGCCAATTGAATCTCTCACTTCCATGCACTAGGAAAGGGTAGAAAGCTCACCAATAGACATAATATGAGCTCCAATTGAAGGGTTTTTGGCATCTTAAATAGGAGTCTTCAAGTTCAAACTCATGTGAATACAAAACATGTGTTTATGAGATGACTACCTCTAATTAGAAACAATACTCCAATCTGACTTATATAAATATCTATAAAAAAAAATTAGTACAAAAGTCATTCAAAAATCACCATCTTTACAAGGTAATCCCTCCGTTCCTAAATATAAGATCACTTTGGGGAAGTGGATAAGTTCCTAAATATAAGATCACTTCCAATTTTATCTCAAATTTTGCCCAAACTACCCTTATCCTCCCTCTATTCATTTCCTTTTAAAGTTAAGTAATTGAATTGAGGGGATTTTGGGAAGATCACGTAATTTTATTGTCTTCCTTAATCTCTCCAAATTAACCAAAGTGATCTTATATTTAGGAACGAAGGGAGTAATTAGGTATTGGCACAATAAATTCAGTAGCCATCAATCTCACAAACACGATTAATGGATTTATATATGCAGGACTTGTGTAATGGATAAACTCTTTTTGGTTGTTTAAAATACAATCAAGTGGAGAAAACTCCTTTTATTTTTGATGCAGAACAAATTAACAAGGGATTTTTCATCTTTGTTTTTCTTTTGAGGCCTTCTTGATGAAAGAAATTGTGAGATTCCGCTTGTACCTTTTCCTTCTCTCAACAAAAGAAAACAAGTAAACTTAACAAGCCTTTAAATCTAAATCCTCCTCTTTATCGGGCCATATAATAACTTATCACTTAAACCAACAACTTAGAACCATTAGAATTAGTAAGTAAAAAGTGGACTCACAATGTTTGCAAACTTTTAAGTAATCTAACATTCTAACCATCTATTGAATTGGACCCACATTGCAAAATGAGTCCCTTTTTGTCTAGAAATGGGTCTTCTAAATAAGTAAATACTGGACCCAAAATTCTTAAACTTGGGCTTTAAACGATGACCTTGGATCAGATATATTTCCTTATCTCAAAAGAGAATGATGTGTGTGTAACCAAAAGAGAGAGGGAGAGAATTATATTTGATTCGTTTTGTTGCAACACCAATAATGAACCAGACAGAAGTGATTTTTGTCCTAAATATAATACATCTTTATAATATTTTTTAATTTTGTTTTTCAAATTATCCCTATCAATTCTCCCAAAGAGTAAACTAATAAGAGAGTGATGATGAGAATAAAGGCAAATATTTAAGAAAATTTGGTAATAGCATGTGATATAAACATACTTAACCTACATTCTTAAACTATCAAATTAAATATGTCGTATTTTTAAATAGGAGGGAGTCAATATGATAATAAGCCCACTTAGTAAGGTATATGAAGGGTGTGAAATAGTGGATTGAGGAATAAAAGCTCCAAGATAGAGAGAACCGGGCTCTTCCAAAGATAATACCTGAAGTTAAGGGTCCATATCATCACGTCACTCACTTAAAACGCAGAATCAGAATCATTGTTTAAATTCTAAAATAAACATTAGTCAATAGTCATCACATATGATACCCTTTTTACATGGTTTATAGTACCTCCGGTCCTAAATATAGGACCTAATTGACTTTTTTTTTTGGAGAGATTAAGGTTGCGAAATAGGTTATTAAATGATGACATTTGATACTCCCTCCGGCCCTAAATATAAGACATAATTGACTTTTTTGAAAAATCCTAGAAAAAGGCAAAATAAGTTAATTATAAATTGATGTACCTAATTTTTTCCCTTAAACTAGTTTATTTTACTTATAAACTAATGGATAATCTAAAAATATATTGAATATGTCATGATTTAACATACTATTTTGCAACCTTAACCTCTCCAAAAAAAAGTCATCTAGGTCCTATATTTAGGACCGGAGGTAGTATATTTTTAGATTATCCATTAGTTTATAGGTAAAATAAACTAGTTTAAGGGAAAAAAATTAGGTAAATCAGTTTATAATTAACTTTTGCTTATTTTAAGATTTTCCAGAAAAAGTCAATTAGGTCTTATATTTAGAACCGGAGGGAGTATGTCATATTCACCATTTACCATTTAAAAACTTACATTGACTGGTAAGTAGTTGATGTTAAAAGCTAATATTTAATGGTAAAAGGCGGATACAATATACTTTACACACTTCTAGATTAAAATTAGGGCATAAAATACTTGGAAAGCAAATATGACATTACTTTGTGCACACTTCTAGGACATATGATTTTTTATCTAACCCTTCTTAAATTGCTAATAATTGAAGGAATAATATGCATTGCCAAGCTTCGATAATTCAATCTAAAACCTTGATGAAATATTTGGTAGGTGCATTTCTCATTTACTCCATATCTTAGAAAACCTTTTTTTTTTTCATGTACCAAACAATAAACAAAGGCATGTCAAAAATTGTATCATAACAAGTTAAGTATGGACTTTTTATTATAGTATCATCAAGTAATCCGTGTCTAAATAATATATCATGGCAGGTTGAAGCAATAGACATATCAAAACACATCAGAAACTTCACACGACATGCATTTTTTATCACTATTTACTTGATTTATTCATGTTTGGCAAACCACTACACAAGGTTTAGCCAAGAATGCCAATTTTCCGGTATCTTAACTCAAATGTTAAAACTAATACTAGGCTAAGATACTAGATCCATCAAAACATATAATTGAAGCATTAACAGAGAGAAAGGAAGGTGAATTTTAACAGAATTTCATATTAGTCAAGTGTAATCTTCCATCATATATAGTGAGATCTAAGGATGGAAAAGAAGTTGCCAATATATGGGACTAGCTAAATTTACTACATCCACAACAAACAGTGATATTTCCACTCATACATAATCACAAAATGTTTCAGATGCCAATATAAAATGTTTCAAGGAGAATGGTGTGCTCATTTTCCACAATTGAACCCATGACAGACAGATAGGACGATTATGAGGATGAGTGCTATCAAAATTCCCAACACAATCAGCTTGATCTTCATGTTTTGTAACCACATTTTCCGACGGATTTTGGTTCCTGAATTTCTAAAGTCTTGTGCCTGAAACAAAATCGTTTTTCTTACATCAAAATACATGGGGGAAAGCAGTTAAAATAGAAATAAAAAAGTAGAACTATTAATTCTATTTTTTCTTTTGGGGGAGAACTGAGTGAGGACCAAATCCACAAATCCTCTATTCCCATAGACGAATTGTTTCTCTACTAAATTTGCTATTCAAGTGGTAAATAGTAGTAGTTCAATCAGTAAAATTGGGGGCCTTTTAAACAATATATTTATAAATTAGGTCCTTTAGTATAGTTCTCCCTTCTCTTTTTCCAACCAGCAGCCAGAGGTTAATTAGGGAGGAATTTAAACAGCAATATCATTTTACTGTTCAACATCACTTCTTAAGAAAAGATCAATAGAAAGCATTGTTCAAAAAACTGTGCCGGACAATAGTAAAAAAATAATGACATCCAAATGCAAATATGCTACTCCCTCCGATCCTAAATATAAGACTTATTTGAAGAAGTGAGTTTGGTGCTAAATATAAGACCACTTTCTAATTTTTCTCAACTTTTCCCCAAATTATCCTATGAGAGCCCTTTAACAATAAACAAGCAAGAGAGGGAGGGTGGGATAAAGGTACATGTTTCGGGCGCAATGGTAATATCATGTGACTTCAACTAACTTAAATAATATTTTTAATGTAATCAAATTAAGTAAATAGGTCTTGTACTCAGGAATGGAGGGAGTAACATTCATTCATAGTAACATGTTGAACTTAAATTACATGGAAGAATAACGTTTGCATACTATTAATTCATACTAGTTAAATGTAGGAAGTAGAAACTTATTTTAAAAGTATGCTATTTCGTAACAAAAGAAAAAGGTTTCATCTTCACAAAAACCAATAATTTTGCTATATTTTGCCATCCATTTTCACTGGCTTAACTGGTTCCAATTTTTTTGACCTATTTCGTAAAATCCTGGACTGGCTCCAGCCCCAGTTCTCTGTTTCACCAAACCAGTCCAGTTTACATATACTGGTTGAAACTAATGGAAATATTCAAGGAAAGCAGAATTTTACATACTTGTCAAAGCATACGCTTAGATGAACCTTCAAGAACTCAAAAACCGGAAGAACCACATATACAAACTATTACATACTAACCTGGTGATGAAGATTCTCAGTCTTGTCTACCAGAAGCTCTATCTTCTCCCCCCTATCCAAAACCTACATTACATTATAAACAAAACAATTATGATGAATAAATGTCCTTGCGTGCATCATACTTATTCATTGACTTGAGTTTAAAAATGTGAAATTTGTGGCTACATTTTTGCTTCTTTTCTGCTGACTTGGGATAAAGAAACAGCAAATAATTCACAATTGTGTTACTAAAAGAAGAATACAAGAACATGGATGCCCATTTATGCAATTAGAATAGAAATTCAATGAAGCATCACAGTAATACTTAAACTAACATAGTATTGGCCTCAATGAGTGAAGCTCTAACAAAAGGACAGTTAAAAACATCTAAGATTCAAATCATTTCTCTCCACTCTCCCTCGCTTTCATTTCTCAAATTAGGCTCACAAGCTATGTTGTCAAATCTATTTTCTTTCAAGTTGTATCCCAGAGAATTTGAAATAAATGAACATTTCAACCTCTTCCATGGACTTCCATTGCTCATGGGTCACTAGTTAAGTTCAGCCAACTTTGAACACTTCTAAGTTTTAACTGAATATGCCAATTGTTCATCTTTACCAAAAAAAAAAAGCAGGGCCTCTCAGCCTAGAAAAATGAAGCTTCGATATATATGGTGAGTGACTGAGTGGCCTTGCCTTTTAGGCCTATCACACAAAGTGGCTTCATACACGTGTGTTTGGTACTAAGGGTGAGGATTGTAGTGATCATTCTAAGACCAAACTTGGTGGAATGCAAATCAAAAGAAATATGGGATTGCATCGGACTTCTAAGGAAAAGGCATAGTGTGTAATAACATGCAGTTTCACAAAAACATAAAATTAATGGATTTGTGTCTAAAACGTTCAAAAGTTCTAGTTGGTGAGTTGAGTTGGAAATTCATACTGACAAAAAATTGGACCGAACCCAAGAATATAACCAATTAAACTAGTTTTACCAGAGTTGTGGTTGAATTATATCAATTGCTAACCAAAATTAATACACACATCTTAGATGTGAGGTTTATGTGCATGTAGTTCTGATGCTTCACACATATTCCATAGTCATTATTGTTTATAACATAACTGAACAAATTCATGTTTTCCAAGATAATTAATGCAGAATCTTTGTATAATACTACCTCCGGTCCTAAATATAGGACCTAGATGACTTTTTTTTTGAAGAGGTTAAGGTTGCAAAATAGTCTATTAAATCATGACATATTTGATATATTTTTAGATTATCCATTAGTTTATAAGTTAAATAAACTAGTTTAAGGGAAAAAATTAGGTAAATCAATTTATAATTAACTTATTTTTGCTTATTTTAGGATTTTTCAAAAAATTCAATTAGGTCTTATATTTAGGACCGGAGGGAGTACTTTAATAAAATCAGTGCTGCTAACCATTAAATTTCTACCTTTTCAATATTCTCCATCATGACACCTTTAACTTCCGAAACCTGAGCTTTCACCTTTGCAAGCTTGCTTATCTCTTCAGGGTGCTCAACACAGTACTGCATATGTTCCTTCAATTTTGGCCTGCATGAAGGACCATCTTATACCAGCGCATACACAGAAAAAGTCCTTAAACATTTGACTAATTAATTTTAGACAAAAGCAAAATACCCAAACTCCTTGTTAAGGCTGTTGGCAGTGGCAGTAGCAGCTTTTCCACCACCATATTTGGCAACAAAATCATCCTTGACACGCTCAAGAAAAGCCATGGGTACCTGTCTTCCAATTGACTCATCTGCAACAACACAATATGCTACAACATCCCAAAAGTCAGTCATCTGTTAATAGATTAACAAAATTCAAAATTTGCAATAGTGGGTACCAAAATTCACACATGGTTCAGCCTATGATTGCAAAGATAAGTTTCTTTCAAGACCTATCTCAACCAAGCCTGAATTAAAGCATAAAATGAAAAAGTATGTAGTGGTTGACAAGTTCATTTATTGACCGTTCTGTAGGCAGGGATTTTACTTCAATACTATGAACATTTAAAAATGAAAATAATTATAAAAACTTTTAATTAGCAATGAAAATTTGACTAAATTATAAATCTTGAAATCCATATATAAACCACAATATTGTTCTCTCTCTCTCTTTCTTCCAGAGTAAGGGCATTACTTCATGCCAGATATGATCAACAATGCCAGAATGCGTGATTCTTGTCATCCCAACAATACATGTGTTCAGATTATGTAAATTTGTAAAGGCTAAGAGATGAAAAAGATTCAAGTGCATAATAATTAAACAGTGTAAAAAAAACAAAGCGCTCTAAGGATTGCAAACATAAAAAGACAAGAATTTCTACTTTGATGTTGGCTAGCCTATCATCTAAAGAATTTATAAGCAGCATTTCTTTTAAAAAATATTAGAATCTTCCGTCCAGAGTGGTTATGTCACAAGTAACAATGGATTAGCTCATTGCTTAGATATGATGCAATCACAATTAGAACACCAACGAGATTTCCCTCTTGTTCATGGCCAGTAAGTCCATAAAAGAAAGATAAATAGAAAAAATTAAGCAATCATGGACAAGGAAATTTGATGGTATAAAAGATAAAATAGTCACGGGCTTTAGATTTCACAGTTGACACCTTGTTCTAATTTTATTTTTTTTATTACATAAAGTTTAGATGAGAAGGGCCCTGGAGCTCGCTAGGGCAGACCTCCAGGCTCAAAGATCACTTACAAAGGTACTTACAGATCGCCCACCAACAAGGCCCTCACATCGGCAGGATTCGAACTCACAACCACATAATTATGAGCCATACTCCTTTACCAATTGGACCAACCTTTGTTGGCTCTAATTTTATTTTGTTTCACTACCATCTGTTCTACATTTAGATCTCTAAAAAATACCCCAAAATCAAATTTAGCAACAGTTGAAAAACAAAAACATCTAAATACAACAACTTCAATAACTAGTTAATCTCTCTTTCTCGCCCTTTCAACATAGCCAGCGTCAAAACAGGAACCATAAGATCTAAAAATAAACCAAACTATTTCCTTAGTTCTAATCTCGAAAAATACGGCCTCTAATACACATACACCATGCCGTAATCTACTATACTTCAAAATTCCCTCTTTTCCGTCCATCTAACCTAAACAATCACAAAATATCACCACATCACATCTGATCCAATCACGATCTAAATCAAAAACACGAGATTTCACCAAAAAAAAAACCTAATCACTTAAATCCTAGAAATTAACGATCATCCAAAGAAAATAATAATTTCTAATTACAGAAAACGAGAAAAATCAAACAGAAATCAGAAATCAGAGAATATAGTAAAAGGAACGTACTGAAGCCGTTATCGACTAAGTAATTGAAGGTGTGGGCATCGCAGTTGTAGGTGAACTTGTTGTTGGTGGCGGGAAGCTTCTGGAGGCATTGGAAGGCGATGGAATTGAAGTTGCCGCTGAATTCGGTGTAGTCGGCGAGAATAAGGGTTCCGCGAGAGACGAAGGCGTAGATCAGAGGCTTCTGGCTCATCTTCAGGGATCGGAACTGGTCGCTAGGGAATCGGAGAGAGAGATCGGAGATTGAGAGATTGAGATTTGATTTGATTTGAAGGAAGGGATGAACAGTTGGTTTTACTTTTATCTTTGTGAATGAAGGAATGAATTGTGTTGTGTTGTGTGTGGCTTTTGCTTCTTTTGTTGAAAAATAAATGTAAAAAGGGGAAGTAGTGAGGAGGGGGTTTTAAGTTTTTTTATTTTCAAGAGTTTTGCATTCCCAAGGGGTGTGATTTTTCCAAAGCCAACATAGTGATTGAGTATTTTAAATTTGAATTGAATTGTGTTATTATTGCACACTAGGAGAAATGTAGTAAATTAAAGGGAAAACGACAAAAAAATTTGAGTTGGACAAAATGGGTCTCCAAATCTAACTTGGACAAATAAGGATAATTCCCAATTTGTCCTAATTGAAATTTATGACTTCATAAACAAGTAGTGAATAACAGTTTGAGTAATTATGAGCGATACTTTTGGAAATTAAGCGACCTTCCTTGTTCCTTTTTTATTCATGATTAATGTATTCCCTTACTCGACAAGTGAGAGACTAATCCCTCTGATTTGTAGACACCTCAAAGGGTGAGATAACTGTCTGAAAGATTTAATGTTTCTCTATACCCAACGTCAAGGATCGAACCCTAGACAATTGGTTAAGGGTGAATGAGTCCTTGTCACTCAACCGCACACCCCAGGTTGCGACCTTGATTGTTCTTTTACATATTCAAAGGACTTAAAAAAAACTTTATTTGTCTTTTTCCTAATATTGTATTGAGAATAACATAAATAAAGTCTTCCCAATGCGTAAAAGGATGAGTGATGTTGTTAAATTTGAAAAAGGACAACTTGGGTCATTGACATTTAACTCACATTACTAAATTAGGTGAAAAGACTCAAATGCCTTTAGATAGTTTGACAAGTAAAACATTATTACTCCTCAAATGCCCTAACTCATTAATAATTATTACGAGAAATTCTTGTGTGAACCCGGTGCACCAGCTCATTTGTGGTCTAACCAATTATAATTGTACACGTCAATTAAAATAAATCCTACTAATCATGCTGATGTGGCATAGTATCAAATTAAAAAATATTTCCCAATCAATTTATAATTCCTTCCTTTTTTATGCTCTAATCTCCTCCTTCCTTTGGTTGAAACTCAACTGCCGCCTCTCCCCCCAAATCAAGAACGCTGTTTCTGATCTTCTCCCCCAATCTCCATTCTCTTGTCTAACTGCTTTGCGATTTTCTCTCTCACTAGCATTGACGGTTTGCACATCATTCTTCGGCCGCTGGCTTGACGGAAGAATCGAGCGGCTTGACGGAAGCGACAAATACAATTTGGTTCATCGGAGGCGATGCTCTGCTACCTTTAAAGGCCGCCGTATCTTCTCTTCTTCGGCCGGAGGAAACACAACTGCCTCATCGAAAAAGCAAGGGCAGAAATTATAATTGCACAGAAGGCCTGGACGAATGAGAAGAGAAACGAAAATCTCTGTTCCGGGAAGAAGATTTTGATGCGGCCTATCTGGGATTTGGGGGGATGAAGCGTTCGTTAACTTTGACGAAGATGGAAGGGATTAGGTCAGAGAGAGCGGAGAAATTATAAATTGATTGCGAAATATTTTTTAATTTGATACTATGCCACGTCAGCATGATTAGTAGGATTTATTTTAATTGATGTGTCAAATTATATTATAATATTATAATTGGTTAGACCACAGATGAGCTGGTGTGCAGTTCACACGAGAATTTCTCCTTTTCCACCTCCCTCCAGCGCCTTCTCTTCTCTTCTCTTCTCTCTCCAACGGTTTCCCATTGCATATTGCATAATCTCCAATACAACTCTCTCGAATCATCTACTTTCCATTTTATTTTTTGTGGGCTTCTTCTTTTATTCATCATTACACCCTACAAAGCTAACACCATCATAATAATACACTCAAAGTTTGTTACTTTCTCCTCCTAACAAACAAAGGCCCAATTTCGAAACCATGGAAGGCAACAATAATGATGGAAACAAAGACCAAATTGTTGATGTTCGATCTGTGGTTGAAGCTGTTTCTGCTGAAGATGGTGATGCCCCTGTGTACAATGTTGAAAGCTTGTGCATGCGCTGTGGTCAAAACGTATGTTGTTATGTTGTTATGTTATCTCACCATTTTTTCACACCCCATGTTTGAAAATTTAGTCTTTATGTTTATTTCACCCATTTATATGTATCCCATGATTCAAAGTTTGAACTTTTGTTTTGTCTTCTCATTCATTGTGTGTTTGCATTGACCAATGTTCTTTCCTTTCATGTGTTATGAGTTAACCAATGTTTTTGTATTGTATGCTTCCTATATTTTGTGCACTTGGAGCTAGTGAGAGATTTGAATATTGAATGAGCTAATGTTGATTATGCTGAAAGGGAATGTAAATGAAGCATTTAGATGTTCTGTTATCTTCCCCTGAAGCTCTCTTTAGCTTATTTACTTTCTTCTTTTAATGTTTTAACTTGAATTTCCATCTGACTTGGAATTTTGTGGTGTCTATCAGGGGACGACAAAATTTTTACTTACTTTGATTCCGCACTTCAGAAAGGTACATCCTTTATTCATGGCCCCTTTCGATAGATCATTGCTTTTTCTTACTCACAGGGTTGCATTTTATATAGAATTATATGATTCCATGGAGGAGATCAGTTTTATGAAATATGCTTATTACTCTGTCCACTAGTTTTCTGAGCATCACATGTACTGCAACATTTGCATTTTGTGCAGATTTTGTTGTCAGCTTTTGATTGTCCTCATTGTGGTGAGAGGTAAGCGGCGCCCTTCTCTACGGGATGTGATGATTTTGAATAAAAATATCCTTCTCAATCGTCCTGAGTAGCTCTGATAATTTGAAGCATGTTTATTAAATAGGAACAATGAGGTACAGTTTGCTGGAGAAATCCAACCACGAGGTTGTTGCTACAGATTGGAGATCTCATCAGGCAATCAGAAGGTTGGATGAATTGGAATTGTTGACTAAATCATTTGAAATATTACCATTTTTGTTTGCTTATTGATTGATTTAGGCTACTTTATGCTGTTGCAGCTAGACATGGATTTGTTATAGTCTAGTGATAGACAAGGATAGCAGATTTATTTGTTTTTAGCGGGGTTAATGTGGGATGTTTGTGTTCTTGGTGTCTATTCAAATATTGATCTTGACTAATCAAGAGAAGATCAAAAGATTTAATATTTCCATTTTCTCTTGCTTAGTGATTGGTTTAAGCAAATTTATGTTGGTGCAACCAGTCCTTGATGCATTGAACATAGTATTATGGTTTAGTAATGGACAGGGTAAGAAGATTTAGTGGGGGAAATGATGTCGTTCTTTTTGTCTATTAAACTATTGATCTTGACTAATCAAGATTACACCAAACATTTGTTCATGATTGATTTAGCGTGGAGGATTGGCTATGAATCCCATAGACAATCCCCATGGTGATTGTTACATGATGAGATTGCCTTCTTTTGGCTGCTATAATGTACAAGGCTTTGTGAGGCCGAATGTGCTTTGAAAGGTTTCAATGATCTATACTATTTCACTTTTCCCGTATACACTTAAATATGATGCTTTTGGTGCTTATTTTGATCACCACATGTACTCTTTCTCAATATCTTTTTGTCATTTTGTTGCCTTATATTGTTGTGTTGATGAGTTTAATGAATGCAGATGCTTGATCGACAAGTGGTAAAATCAGAATCTGCTACTATTAAGGTACTTAAGACTGTTTGTGTTTAAGTTTCTGTACATATGCGTTGCAAGTTGAGATTATGCAGTATCGTTGGTTTTGCATTTTGAAATTCAATTTGCATTTTTTATCTAGTAGATTGCTTATAATGTATGCAGATACCAGAGTTGGATTTTGAGATTCCTCCAGAGGCTCAACGTGGAACTTTGTCAACGGTATTCTTTTTAATACTTTTCTACTCTTTTTCTGTTCCCAATCATTGTGTTGATAATGGCTTCTTGTTGAATTTGATGTGAATTAAGGTTATCTTCATGATAATAACTAATGCTTTAATGCTGGGTTTAGTTACCCAATCATCTTATAAAAAGTTGTTTGAGTGCATACAATTAATTTTGATTAAAGCTGGTATCAATTGATCCCTCCTCATATATCATAATTTGAGTTAGGATTTGATTGAATGCCTAGTGTGATGTGAATTGAGAATATGATCTTTGCTGTAACTATAGGTGGAAGGTATACTAGTTCGAGCTGCTGATGAACTTCAGGCCCTTCAGGATGAGCGCAAAGTAAATTTCTGTGATTTTAGTTTGTTCTTGCTGGCGTGTAATTCCCTGTATAGTAATTGGATTTTTTTCTTTTAAACCTTTTAGAAAGTTGACCCACAGACGGCTGAAGCAATTGACCAGTTCTTGTTAAAATTGAGAGCTTGCACAGCTGGAGAGCAGTCATTCACATTTGTTCTTGATGATCCTGCTGGAAACAGCTTCATTGAAAATCCGTAAGAGACTATCTCTTGTTGGAGGGATTTTTTGTTGTGAAAAAACATTATAGTTTCGTGAAAGAAATGTCCAAGGGAGGAGGATAGTATTTTATTTTGATGAGAGGAGGCTGCATGTCGAGTAAGAAGTTTGTTTATTTCAAACCTCTGCTTTCAAGTGCTTATTAGACAGTTGGAATCCCTAACTGATCTTACATTTACAATTGCATCATAAACAAATGTACATGTTTAAGTGAATAATGCAGCTATTTTCTATTTAACTGGATGGAATGACTATATGTGAATAGGTATGCCCCATCATCTGATCCGTCATTGAGTATCAAATTCTATGAGCGTACCCCTGAGCAGCAGGCATCATTAGGATATAGTGTTAACCCATCACAAGCTGAAGGGGGTCGTGATGTAGCCTCAGCAGTGGAAGAAGCTGGTGTTTCTGGTCAAGGGAGTAGAGAACCACATGGGTCAATAGGGGCAGCTGCTGGTCATCGAGCCATTGCACAGAGTAATAGTGCTGAAATTGCAGAATCCTTATTTAAATATACTGCGCCAGAAGAGGTAGGTGATGCTGAAGCTGCAGTAAATATTACTTCAATTGGATCCATTCTTTCTGTTCATTCTCAGCTTCATGATATTGATTGCTCGTGACAGGTGATGACTTTTCCATCAACATGTGGTGCCTGTGCTGCTAGGTGTGAGACTCGAATGTTCGTCACTAGTATCCTTTCAATGCTTTCAATTTCTGCCCTGTTCCTTTCTTGTGTTTTTGAAGTGTAATTTCCAAATGGGATGTTCCCATTTCTTGAGTCAGTTATTAGTATGCTAAGATGGTAAAAACTATAAATCATTTAACTGTGTTGGAGTCTGAAATTTATGAAATTTCCAATGGCTCAACTATCATTTATTATCAACACTTTGTTGTGCTTAACAACGTCCAGAAATTCCATATTTCCAGGAAGTTATTGTTATGGCATCCACCTGTGATGCTTGTGGTTACCGAAACTCTGAGGTATAAACTGGTTGAGTGATTTCTATTGTGTGATTCTCTCTTTGGAGTTGTAGTAATTTCTGTTCTTCATCATGCAGTTAAAACCTGGTGGGCGAATTCCTGAAAAAGGGAAAAAGATTACACTTTCTGTGAAAAATGTTAAGGATCTAAGCCGTGATGTAATAAAGGTTTGTCATCCTTTGTATTTGAATTTGAATCTCAAAATATTCAGTTGGACCAGTTGTGCTATAGTGTTGATTTAACCTTTTATGTTTTTACTTCATGTTCAATGGATCTTGTGTGTATTAGAACCAGAAATAACAAAAGAAAACATATAGGAATTAATTAATGATACTTTGATTGAATATGATGAACCTACAAAGGCACATGTCAAGTTGTTGCTTAAAATTTCTCTATTGTTTTGGCTCTTCCTCTCGCATAGTATGTTATTTTTCTTTTAATGTCTTTTAACATCTTTTTTGGTTGGGTTAGTCTGATACTGCTAGTGTAGAAGTTCCTGATCTCGACTTGGAGCTAGCAAGCGGCACTCTAGGAGGAATTGTTACGACTGTTGAAGGTCTAATCACGAAAATTAGTGAAAGTAAGTGCAGAAGCCCCCTTCCCTCTGTACATACCTCTCATTATATATAATCATTGTGAACTCATAGCTATATAACAATCTGGTAGATGAGGCAATTTCCTGTCCCGTGGAGTAAATATTTTTGGATGTAAAATAATCATCAAAATGTATTGCCATTCGTTATGAATGTCTTTGGCCTTTTAGATGTCTGCCTTGCACTGCAGTTGATTTCCTCCTCATTCTTTTGGCCTATGAACTTGTTGGTTTTTCCTGCTTATTTTATTTGATACTATGATTTATCTTTTAGTATGGGCTTTTAATCGCAGATCATTGAATGAATCCAGTATGATTTGATGTGATTATTTTTACAGGCCTTGAGAGGGTGCATGGATTTACTTTTGGAGATAGTCTTGATGAAAATAGAAAAAGCAAATGGTTAGACTTTAGAGAAAGGCTGAAAAAGGTAACCCTTGATTATATGAGTACATCACTTAATTTTCTATCATGTTAAGATCCTAATACGTATTGGTCAATATATCCAAAAATTTGGTTACTGATAGAGCACAATGGCGTCGTATCATCCATGTAGCCTACCCTACATAGTAGGAGAAAACTTTTGCCTTCCTTGTTACTCTAAGCCCCAATGTTATGACCGGTGCCCAATACTTTGTTATACGTTGTCAGAATGTTGTTATTCACAGCCCAAACAATTGTTTTTAGTTAAAATGTAAACCTTTGTAAGTGGCGCCCAATAACTTGTTATAAGTGATCAAAACATTGTTATTCAACGGCTAAACACTTGTTATCTTGTGATAAAAAATGTCTTCTTGACTTGGAAGATAATTAGAGTAAGGTCCCTTGGGACCCTACTTTAATTTTGTCATTTTGTGAAACATTTTCTATATTAACTACCCCACTTTCATATTTGACCAAGCCTTTTATTTAAGCCTCCGTTTGGTGTGCTTTGAACCCATTATTCTGATATACTCCTGTTGATTTTATGAAGCTTCTTAGCTTGGAACAACCGTGGACCTTAATTCTTGATGACGCATTATCCAATTCGTTCATTGCACCAGCAACCGATGATCTAAAAGACGACAACCAATTGTCATGTAAGTGTTCTTGAGAAATCTCTGCATTTTAAAAGTTGTGATAAATATGCAGATGAAGTTGACAAGATACTGTTTATTCTATGTAGAAAAGGAGTTTCTATTTATAAAATCTTTCAGAGTACCGGTACTTTTGTTTGTACAAAAGCATAGCGGATTCTTTTTATCAATAAAATTTTCTAATGCAAACGCTTCAATAATATTCCCTATTTTTTATGCTTAATAATAATCTAGGAATTTTGATTTGGTAATTTTTATCAACACATGAATTTGCAGTTGAGGAATACGTGAGGTCATGGGAACAAAATGAAGCATTGGGTCTGAATGACATAGACACAGCTTCTGCTGATGTAGCTTATGAAGCAGCAAATGATGGCAAAAATGAGTGAACACATTCTTTGTTTACACTCATCTTGGTGGAGAGAGAAGGAAAAAATGTGTGTTTGTTATGAATTATAATCTGTATTTTTTATTTTATTTTGTTTAACCCCTCTTGTAATGGCCTTTTGCCGTTAGTTTGAATTATAAATCAATCCCTTTGGGATAGTTTTTCCGTACTCTTCTGTCTCAATTTTGTATCTGACCATGTTACATTGGTCAAAGGGAGAGATAGAGAGAAATAATAGAAAAAAATTGTCATATTATTAATTTGTTGCTATTATTTGCGCACTCTAAAAAACTCCCACATATTGTGATATAACGAAACATATTATGATATAAGGAAGGAACATAATAGGGTTTGGGAACAAACAAAATTCTCTGTAAAAATGGATTAATTTAGGAACCAAATTCTCTCTAAAAGCCCATTTGAGATTGGAAACTAATACATCAATTGAAATTGGTTATATATATTATGTTACACTCTATAATAGCTAAGGTACAAAAAAAAGGTAAAAAAAAATTCTATAATTGCTACTTGTAATTGTGTTTTATTTTTGAAACATCATTTGATTATAAACTCAAATTTTTAAAAATGTGACACAGGACTATGAGTCTACTATGACTATGCATGATTGAATTTGGTTAAAAAAAAATATTTGGTTAAAAAAATGTAGGCACCTTTAAACCACTCTTTTCAATATGTTGTTAGCTGAATTTTTCATAAATATATGAGTATATATGACTTTTAACCCCTGTGATATATAGACCGAATATACTAATGCATATTGTCAAGATATATAAGAGGAGAAAATAATTTTAAAAATTGAGCCTGAAGATGATACATGCAACGCCAATGATGGTCATGATGATGAGGATGTCTTGGAAGTTTGTAATTTTGGAAACATTAGTCTAAAGCAAATCAAAGAGAGGTGCAAGCATGTTATATATAAATTAGAGCCATGCATGCTACTACTGGAGAAACTTGAAATAGGCAAAAAACCCTCCCAAAGAAATTGTATGGATGAATTAAAAGTTTGAAATTAGCATATTAAATCTAAGGGATTAAGTGAGCCGTTTCTGTTTAATTAAGATAAATAGATAAAGTAAAAAAATAACAAAATAAGTGGTAGGAAGATATACACAATAGTTGCCCAAATCTTTGATGCTCCTAGAACCCATGATTAAATTTATTTACCCTTGACCCAATCTCTTAGACTCTCTAAATGTAACATATTTTCTTTTCCTCTCCCTCGTGAGAGTCCTCTTTTCCTCTCCCCCGTGAGAGTCCCTTCTGGTTCCTCGCTGACCACTCCTCCTTACCAATTCCTACCTCCTTTTTCCCCCCTGTTGCCTCTCCCTCACTCTATCTGTTATGGAGACGGGAAATTCCAGCAGAGAACGGAAATTGAAGAGTGTAGCTTTAAACCTAGAAAAACAAAATAAACATGGCTTCCATCTCGTCGGTAAAGTTCTAACCGGAAAGAGCCTCAACAAAGCTGTGGTGATCTCCATGATTCGAAAAGGATGGCAATTAGAAAAAGAAGGCCTGGAGATACAGGAAATGGACCCGGTTCGACCCATTTTTCTGTTCACTATCTGGAATAAAGATGACTATCTCCGAATTCTCCGAGGGCGTCCATGGTCAATACAAGGCTTCCTTCTATGCATTCAGCTATGGGAGGATTACATGGTCATTTCAGAGGCCAAATTCAATAGCTCTCCGTTCTGGGTGCAGTTCCACGGACTACCACTTGAGGCCTTTGGCAAGGAAAATGCAGTCACGCTGGGCAGTGAGCTTGGAGAAGTCCTCATGTACGAAGATCCTAAATTTAATGGGAAAATCAATCGTAGCTTCATTCGGGTGCGGTGTATGATCAATTTGGATAATCCTCTTGAACCAGGTTTTTGGATTCCTAGGAAAGAGAGGGAATCAACCAAAGTTACCATCAAGTACGAACGCCTACAGAACTTCTGCTACAAATGCGGCCGTATCGGCCATGACTCGAAGAACTGTTCATTTAGCCAAGAAGGTGATCAGAGTGACGAGGAAGAGAATTTATATGGTAACTGGCTCCGTACAGCTCATATTAAAACAATGGATGAAATGGTGATCATTCATAAGAACAATTGGGTGGAAGCGCCGCTGCCAAAACCACTCCGATCAGAGGACTCGCCACCGGCCAAGCAAGGCAACACGTCAAAGAATTCTAATTTAGGTATGCGGGTTTCTGGGCAAAAATTACGGGAAGGGATTAATGACATTAATTGTATGAGTGCAGGCAAATCTTTGACCCCAACGGTCATCTCTACAAATCAAGAAGGCCATAATCTTAGGGAGGGGCATTTATATCTTAATGGCAAAATTGGTGGGATTGCTATAAGTAAATGTGTTGACCATGATAGCTCCAATTTTGTTAATAATCCTGAAGCTTATACTCTCTCATGCACAGTTAAAAAAAATACTCTCTCATGCACGTTAGGTCCAAGTCCTACCACAAGAAAACTCATTCAATTGGGCCAACCCATGATAATCAATGAGGCCCACCATGCTACAAATATAGACACCCATATGGACTTAACCCAACCTCACCCAAATGAGCCCAACCATAGCCATGAATCCAAATACTCCTCTCCTGCTAAGACAATTGAACAGAATGCCAATATGGAAAGAGCTATTGTCCCCTTCGGCACCCTTTCTCCCATATCACAGGTAGCTATGTCACTGAGCAAGGTGAGTTTCAAGAGACGAGGATCTGATGAGATTGAAGAACCAATGATCACAAAAAAGAAAAAGCTTGAGTTGATGATCCTGAAACATCTCACAGCAAGAATAAAGATCAAAGCAAGCACACCAAAGCTTCTACCAGGAAATCCATGCGTATCATTAAAAAGAGATTGCGAACAGGTTCTAAAGCTAGGGAAGCGGTGGCTAACTCCTCATCCATGGAAAGTTCTGAAATTGATTTCCCCGAAGAGTGGTTCACGTTTAATGGTAGTACCCCTGAAACTCTCACTTCTGCATATTCTGTTGATGTTAACGCCGGTGGTTGGATGAGACCAACCACCGGTGAACAATGAATTTACTATCATGGAACTGTCAAGGATTGGGGGCATCCCTGTCAGTTAAAAGCCTAAAAGAAGAGGTTTTTCAAAATAAGCCCCAACTAGTTTTCCTCATGGAAACTAAACAAAAAAGTAGTTACATTAAAAAAATTCAAAAAAAGTTAAAGTTTGCATATGATTGGATTGTTGAGCCTATAGGAATAAGTGGTGGATTGACTCTTTGGTGGACTGATGATTTGATTGTCAATATATTATACTCCTCTATTAATATCATTCACACAAGTGTTACAGGTACAAATTGCGATACTCCTAGGTACATAACATTTGTTTATGGGCCTACTGATGAATATGATCGAAAAGAATGCTGGGCAGAGATAATGCGTATTTCACAAAATATCAGCCACTCATGGATGTGCATAGGGGACTTCAACGATATTGCATCTATTACTGAAAAATCAGGCGGAAAACCCAGGGCGATTAGGAAAATCTTAAATTTTCAAAACTTTATTTCAAATTGTAATCTTATTGACCTGGGTTTTAATGGTTACAGATATACATGATGTACTAATTGTGAAGGCCATGCCACCATTAGAGAAAGGATTGATAGAGCTATGGGTAACATTCCATTGAGGGAGGAATTTCCCCACCTGGAAGTCTTTCACATTGACCCCCAAGGGTCGGATCATCACCTTCTATTGGTTAACTTTTGCCACCAAAACACTAGAAGGATTAAAGAATTCAAATTCGAAACTCGTTGGACAGCCCATGACAACTTCTTTAATGTGGTTAAAAATGGGTGGAATAAAACAGTGGTTTACAATCTTTCCTCGATTTTGAATTTTCTGTCTCGACTTACTGACTGTAAAAATGAATTGACCAGGTGGAGCCGCAAAGAATTCCCAAATACCAAAAAGCTCATATCTAAACTAGCTATGGACCTTGCTGAGTGTCTTCAAGGCAACATTAATGCTGATTCAAAAAAGTCTGCTGATCAAATTAGGGCAGCCCTTGAAGCTGCCTATGTTCAGGAGGAGGAATATTGGTGGCAAAGATCGAGGATTCATTGGCTTCAAGCGGGGGATAAGAACTCAAAATTCTTTCACCTTTCCACCATCAAGAGGCGTAGTTTGAATAGCATCCTTAGGCTCAGAGATGATGACAACCGCTGGTTAACTGAGCAAGATGATATTAATTCTAACATTTCTTTATACTACAAAAATCTGTTTTGCTCAACAGGACTAAGAAACATGGATGCAACTCTTGATTTCATTGACCCCCTAGTGACATCAGAAATGAATGTGAATCTAATGATGCCCATTACAAGGGATGAAATTCGTTCTGCTGTGTTCAGCTTGGGAGGGAACAAAGCTCCAGGCCCTGACGGATTCTCAGGAAAATTTTATCAAGCGGCTTGGAATGAAATAGGTAATCAGATTTGTGATTTTGTATTGGAATTCTTTGCTGGTAAATCTGACTTATCTTTAATTAATGATACAAATGTGGTACTTATTCCAAAACTTGATAAACCAGAACATGTATCACATTTTAGACCAATTGGTCTTTGCAACTTCTCATACAAAATTATTTCAAAAATTATAGCACTTCAGATGAAACCGATTTTGGAAGCATGTATTTCTAAAAATCAAAGTGCTTTTCTACCGGGCCGGCTTATTCATGATAATATTATTATTGCTCATGAGGTTTATCATTATCTTAGGAGAAAGAAACCCAGCTTAAAATATGAATTTGCCTTAAAGATGGATATGAGTAAAGCCTACGATAGAGTTGAATGAGATTTTCTTAAGTACACTCTCCTGAAATTCGGCTTCTGCTTAGAATGGGTTGATTTTATTATGAAATGTATAGAATCTGTGCGTTTGAATTTGTGTGTATCAGGAGACAAGATAGACTCCATTACCCCTGGCGAGGGTTGCGACAAGGAGACCCCCTTTCTTCCGTACCTATTTATTATTGTGGCGGAGGTCTTGTCAACCATGATTCATAAAAGCATTCAAACAGGAGCTTTGAAAGTAGTCAAGCTGAGCAATCATTGTCCTGAACTCTCTCATAGTTTCTTTGCTGACGATGCTTTATTCTTCATGAATGCCAGTAAAGCCAACTGTCTCAGCTTAGCAAACATCCTGAATTTATACTGTCATGCATCTGGGCAAGCTCCTAATCTTGATAAGTCTGCAATTGTGTTCTCTAAAAACACTCCCAGTGATGCCCGCCATGAAGTTTGCCAAATCCTGGGTATTTCAGCAGCAGCAGATCAAGGTAAATATCTTGGTATCCCGAGTGTGTGGGGAAAGAATAAAACTCAAGCGATGTCATATGTTAGGGAGAGAGTCAAGGCTAGAGTTCAAGGTTGGACTCATAAGACTCTATCTTATGCTGGGAGGGAAATCATGATCAAGGTTGTTATCAATGTTATCCCAACTTACCCGATGAATTGCTTCAATTTCACCACTAAAGCCTGTCAAGAACTTAATAGCCTTATCTCTAATTTCTGGTGGGATCGGATCTGAAGCAGGTGGCGGTACTCATTGGAAGGCATGGGATCACCTGACTGAATCAAAGCTTAATGGAGGTATGGGATTTCGAGACTTTACAACTCTCAATGATGCTCTTTTAGCCAAAACAGCTTGGCGAATCTTTCAAAGTCCTACTGATCTGTGGGTCCAAGTGCTTAAGAGTATCTACTTCCCCAATGGTGATTTCATGGATGCAAAAGTCGGGTATAAAGCCTTTTGGTGTTGGAGTAGCATCGTTAGTGGGAGAGAATTCTTAAAGAAAGAGCTGTTATGGGATATAGGGGACGGCAAGTCAATTAGAATCTGGGATGATCCTTGGATTCCTAATTCTCCTCTCCCCCCAAAACCTTCTGAAAATAATGCTGCCATAGTCTAATGTAATCACGTTTCTGATCTTATTGTGGATGGCCAGTGGCAACTTAATCCAATTCGGCACCTATTACCCGAGCCAATCATTGAGAACATCTCCTCCATTCCGATCCCTCGTAATATTGTTCCTGATAAACTCGTGTGGACCCCGACGGTGAATGGAAATTATTCAGTTAAGCAAGGCTATCATCATGCTAAAAATCAAGCCATCCCCAACACTAATAGAGCTTCTACGTCTATTACTATGTCAAAAGAAGATTGGAAGATAGTGTGGAAGCTTAAAACAATTCCAAGAATACAACACTTCATTTGGCGGGTCATATCTGGAGCTATTGCTACTAAGGAGACATTATTCAGACGGCATAGATCCACCACTGCAGAATGCCCAATCTGTTTGACACATGCTGAAACTGTTGAGCATCTTTTCTTTGACTGTGCATGGACAAAATGGGTCTGGTTTGGCTGTCCTTTAGGTGTTCGTATGGAGAATCTAAATCCAAAGAACTTCATAGCTTGGTGGCTGCACATTTCATCAGGCCCGCAAGCATTGGCCAAAGAGAATATTAGTCTTATCTGTTGTCTACTTTGGAATATTTGGAAGCAAAGAAATAATTGGGTGTTTAATCAATCCCCCCCAGACCCAGAAGCAGTGATTCGTGCTAGCACAAGAGCTAATAATGAATTCCGGGCTGCCAACACTCCTCTGACAGATTCTGCAGCTCCAAGAGAGCATCCTCAGCCTTCGGATAAATGGATTCTCCCACCTGACCCCTTCCTCAAAATTAACGTTGATGGTGCATTCAAAGACGGTAGGAATGGAGCTGGTATAGGTGTGATCTGTCGAGACTTCCAAGGAGGTTTTAAATGGGGTTTCATTGACAAAGTTAAATCCATCTCAGCCTTCATGACTGAAGCACTTGCTCTCAAACGAGCCCTCCTCATTGCAATTGATCTGGGTTATGATAAAGCTATCTTTGAAACTGATTGCCTCATGCTCAAAAACTGTATCGAGAAGAAGCAGCCCGACCTTCATGAGTGGCAATGCAGAGCATGCATTATGGAAATTCTTGACCTCCTGTCATCCAAAGCTAGATTTTCCATCTCCTTCACTCTTCGCAGTGGAAATAAAGCAGCTGATCACCTTACAGCTGACGCTTGTAAGGATGTATACCCTATTGGGTGGGTATCTCAACCAACACCTCCTTTGAATTCAATCCTAGCTCTGGATATCATCGAAGGAAAAGATTGTCATGATGCTTCATCTCCAAACTCAAATGAGCCTAGTGGAGTTCTTCTACCTTCTCCTCCGCGAATACAATGGTATATGGAATAGAATAATAAAGACATGTTGTCTAATAGTTTACGCTACTGTTGTTTATGTCTTTCACCTTACTGCTTTGTTTGTACTCCAATCTTTGTAAGGCTCCCACCTTATTCTAATAGAAGGAAATTTCAGTTAAAAAAAAAGACTCTCTAAATGTAAATAGTATTGTATGTGAACTGAATTCCTATATGGAGTAAGCTCCTATCCCTAACTAGGCTACTATATTTATAGGGACATGTTTCTAACAACTTTGGTTCTTTTCAAAGAAGACTTCTACTTGTATCCTCTTTCCTATTTGAATCCTTCATTCGCAAGTTGTTGCCCTTTGAATTCATATAGACTATTTTTAAAATACTTTAAATTCATATATACTTTTCCTCCACTATTATAATTATCAGTACTCTACTAAATCTCTTTATATATAATATTTATCCTTTAAACATTTAATCTCCATTTCATATCCTTAATTCAACCCATACAAACAAACTCTTTTAATCTACTTATAAGAACTTTTTCATTTTCACATATCTAATCCCTAATTTGATCACAAAAAACTCCACTTGGAAAAATCATCATCTATGCATACTCTCCTTCCTCATTTTATTGCATGAGGTAACTTCAAATTGAAAGTGAATAATAATTTTAACATGTATCTTATGCCATCCAATTTTGTCTTCTTGCTGCGATTTTCCTTTTGGTTCAGATAGTTTTAATCTAAATGCACACAGAGATTACTTCCAAAAACAAGCAAATAAGTACAGAAAATAATATACAATTCATATATATTGTACAGTATATGAACATGGAATGCATGAGGCGTGCTAATGGGTTTCTCCTTTGCCTAACATAGTACATGTACTATCAGCTTTTTTCCAAAGACTTTAATACATAATTTAGAGGTTTCCTTCAACTACATGGTTCAATGAAGGAAATAGATGTTCTCAGAATTATTTTTCTACCCATCCCTCAGAAGCTCTTAATCTTGACCATTCAATTAATCCGAAGGATCCAATTGTTCCACGTCATTAGATTAGCTCATGTTCTTGCTATTCCCAAGTCATCTTGCTTAATCTTAAAGATTATTGGCATAATTAGGAAAACATATAAAATAAACTAACTCAACTACCTTCCTTAATCTCTCTAAATTAGGTAAATACAATAGATTTTATATTTAGGAACGGAGGGAGTATGATCTAGTGATTTGACCCTTTTTTTTTGGAAAATCGCACTATAGCTAAATGAACTACTCTTAAATTATTTTATTTGACTTATAAGTTAACATATAATATAAAATTACACAAATTATATTATAATTAAATAGCATATTGTTTCGTTAAAAAAATAGCATATTGTTAAAGTTATTTAATTTTAAATAAATTTTTTAAATTTAAAATTGGGCAGCAAAAAGACCATCCTATCCAATCCAGCAAAAGGCGTATCCTTTTTGTGGGAACTTCGGAAGACAAAGCGCGGGAAACCACATTGACGATGAAGAACGACGGCGACGGCGAATCCTTACCGGAGATCGGAAACGGAACCCTAACCACCATCGATCTTAACGAAAACGGTGTCGAAATTGACGATCTCACCGACCACCTTCATCACCTTCCCTGCTGCATCAAATCCACTTCTCCTCAACCTTCCATTTCTCAATATTTCAAACCCAAACCTACTGGTATCTATATATCTATCTATTACTTCTTCTTCTTCTTCTTCTTCTTCTTCTTCTTTCTGATTTGTTTTTCTGTTTTTGTTTTGAATGTGTGTTGTTTGTGTAGGGATTGAGGTGGACGGGTTATCGATACAGGAAGCCTACTTCAGAGGTCGGAAGCTTGACGGAGCAACTATTCTTCTTCCCGATGAATATCGCGGTATCTATGTTTTCTTCTTTTTCTTTCAACACTTCACAAATCAACACTACGTTACTTAATTACTCCCTATATTTTTCTCATTTTCCCCTCAAACCTAGACTAACTATGAGGGAGAGTGACGATTTATTGAGATTATTAGGGCGTTTTAGGAGAAACATGACATATTCACTGAGTTAGCTAAAATTAGGTCAACATTATAAAAACTAATTACTCTTCCCATCCTAATTAAAACAATTTTTGAAAATGTGGGTCCCAAGGGTTATTTTATTATTTTCAAGTAGCTCATTGGCCAAAATGAACCATTTTTATTGTTCTTTGGCCAGAATGAGTCTTTTTATTGTTTTTTTTGCCAATTTGACCCTTTCAAAATTGTTTATTGGCCAGAATGATATTTAACCCTATAATATAATTGTGTGAATGATGCTTTAAAATTAGGTGGTCTACTCGGTTTTCTTAATCTCTACAAACAAAAATGTCAAAGTGGTCTTATATTTAGGACTAGAAGGAACGCTTAATTTGATTAGATTAATGAAGTTTGTTGGAATCACTGAAAAGAGAAAAGGGAAGTTTGAGAAAAATGATCTTAACCTGATGAAGCTAATGAGATGTTTAGTTATAGATTAGTTACAGAGGAACCAATGCTACACTGACAAGCATGTGTACAGAAACTAACTCTAATGTTACAAGTATAATGTATAGCAACATAAGTATTGGGCGGAGCATTAGGCTCTAGTATTCCTAATACTTGATATTAACTAAGCGCCCTAACTGTCAACATTTATTCCATCATTCCTATTTTACTTGTTTATCAGTATTTGAAGAAAAGATGAGGAAAAATAGAAAGAAGTGTTATATTTAGGAATGGTCTCACCTCATGTCTTATATATAGAAAGTACTCCCTCCGTTCCTAAATATAAGATCACTTTGGAGAAGTGGATAAGTTCCTAAATATAAGCTCATTTTCTATTTTTTCTCAGTTTTGGTCCAAATTACCCCTATACTTCTTAGCTCCCTCACTTCTCTCTCAAATCCCTATTTGTCTTTTAAATTTAAGTGAGGGATTTTTTGAGAAGATCATGTAATCCTAATTCATTGGAAGACCTTCCTTAATCTCTCCAAATTAGCCAAAGTGATCTTATATTTAGGAACGGAGGGAGTATTACATTTAGAACCCGGCAGAGTATTCACTATGTCCGTGTTTCAGCTGTGATATGTGGCATTTAGTTGCGGTTGGTCCGACTGAAAAATGCCATTGAAATTTTATTTTTTAGATTGATATCTTATTGAAGTAGTAATTATGGGAACCAAAATGTATGCTATTTAATGATTGACAGGAAATTTCTCTTTACGTACTTTGTCAGTTGCATGCTCGTTATAAGTAGGATTTCTGTGAAAAGTTTTATATCTGAATATGACTCTGCAGGCTTTGTATTGGGAAAGAAAAGTCAGGACGAAAAGAGTCCATCTGCCACTTCTTGTTCTGAAAACTTGAATTCCTGGGAGATAAAGGCAACGTTTCAAAACATTACATATTGGAACCATGATTGCCTTCCTTCACAGAATGATGATTACATTCGTGCTTTCCATTGGCTTACCATTGCAAAGGCTGTAAGTTTTTAGCACAATTAGTGGGATTGGAAATATATTTTTTCTTATATGAGAGAAGGCCGTGTTTTTTTTCCTGCTGTTCATTCAATTTTATCTATGATGAATCATTGTGTTAAAATGTTAAATTCTTAAAAGTAGAGACATACGGATGATTCATGAAAATCGATGTGGACATCACTATTTAATCGAACAGAATATGTGGATTGTCTATTACATATGCTGATAGCAATGGAATATAGAGTTACACATGCAGATCTTGTTGCCTGGATGTAACTACCTTATTACAGAAACCCAATCACCATAATTTAATGTAATAGGGTATTAAAGCACACTGGTATTTTCCCCATTTTTGGTCCCAGATTATCAATCCATATCTAGTGCGTCTTCGGTTTCATGTTGAACATCACCGAAACCATAATTCCACCTTCTAATGTGAAACCAAACACATTCAAGTTGATGCAGCACTAGTGTATATCTTGCAGGGAGACATTACTCAGTTTAAACATTACACTCAAGCTGACTATTGTATGTATCATCTAGTCATGTTCTGTATCCCCTCTTATTGATGATGTGTCGTGTGACATGTGGAAACTAAAATTGATTCTGTCAGTTCTGAAAGACTATGGAAATATAATGTTATGCTGCCTAAGCATCTAAACTTTACTAAAATATTTGCCTGTAATTGCAGCTTCACACTCCTGTAACACCTGAGGATTTAGCTTCAACATCTACTCTCTGAGGGCTCGACTGGTCTGGTAGGAAGTGCGAGCTTATTAACTTTCTGCCAATCTGTTAATGTAATTTATGGAATTATGTTCTCTTCAATGTAAGCTTATTATGGCATTTTACTTCTTTGTAGCTGCACTTTTTTTTTTAATAAAAAGTCAATTATTATGTGCGAAAAATAGAGAATACATACAGAAAAAGCATAACACACTGTACACCAATTTATGAGCAAGTTACCAAGCAGAACATAACTTCAAACACAACTAACCATCTATCCTAATTAATTTAAGACCAAATTAAAGCATAATTTCAGTTTCTCATTATAGCTTAGAGAAATGATCTAGGACATTGTTGTCCAACTCGCGAGTTGACTCTCCGATTTTACCGTTTTTACGACACTACCTAACCAAAACGTGTCACGAGTCAACTAAATTTTCAGTCTTAGAAAATTTGGTAGAAACTTACGTGTTTATATTGTGAATTTACCGTTTTTACGTTTCTTCCTTACAGAAAATTGTGTTAACTTACTATTAAATTCATTCTAATTATTTTTTATTGGCAAAATTCAATGAATTTAAATGTGGATTTTATATAAATTTATCTATTGAGGTTGATATACTATGAATATCCATATATTTAAATCTACTATCTATATTTAAAATAAATTTAAGTCAATTTATTATTATTTTTTGTATTCTTATTCAATTATATAAAAGAAATACATGATTTTTTATAAACGTAAACTCTTACGAGTTTACGATTCGAGTCTACGATCCGAGTTTACCTTATCTCCACGAGTTTACTTAAACTCACGAGTTTGACAACCTTGATCTAGGGTGCTTACTGTTCGGTTGGTGGTTATGTCAAGTCATTGCGCTTAAAATCATTCTTTTTCGATGGTAATTTGCATGCGGTAACACTTTCTCCACTGTGATCCTTGCCTATACATGTGTATGTCCACACTCCACACACTTCAGCTGAAAGGAGATCCGGAGTACCATTTGCATATTTTATGCAGACAATTCATATTTGATTTAAATGGCTTAATTTTTATAATTTGTTAGTTTGAAATAAATGAGATGCAAATCAGTCACAATATTTTGGTTTTGAATTAAATATAAAAGCAATTGTAAGATATAAACATATCAGGATTTTTGGATTTAGCACAATCAATTATAGTATGGTTTGAAAAATATTTAAACTCACTCTTTTATATGATATTAAAATCAAATTTGAATCTAGAACCAAATTCCTTTCTCCTCTATACGTGTCAAAATCAATTATGAATTCAAAACTAATGGTTTTCTCATAACTCAGGACAAATCGGAATCGGACTATAATTGATCAATCAAAACTGTGTCTGATCTTTTAAATGAACGTGTACGACCAGAATTATACCATGTGTACAAACACGCACATATACACGCGTATACATTCAAATGTGCACTTAAATAGAATTTGTGCTACTTGAAAACAAAGCCGCAAATAAAATTCAATCATATTTCATTGGCATATATGCTTTGGAGAAGAAAACACGTACATGCACTTTGAATTACATGTTACTAAAGCAGCAAAGAAAGCTCTCTAGTTCTTCTGGAATAATTTCTTGAACAAGCAAACTGCTTCTCTTTGTCTTTATCTTTCGCTGTTAGTTAAAAAGAAGCGCAGAGAATCTTATCAAATGCCGACCAAAATAAATATTCTTCAGTACGATCCATAATCTTTTCGTGTTTCTCATGGTTTCACTTTGAACCCTTTCAAATTCCTTCTTTAGTAATATTAAGTAATACCATGCAAATCAAATCTGTTCACCAACACCAAAATGAAGGGAACGTTAAAGGTACACACACACAACCCAAGCAGCTTTTACAGTTGGCACCTTCAAAACTTTGTCCTAACACAAATAAAGTAAAAGCTAAAGAAGATAATATCATTCAGATTCTAAATGATCCATAAGAAGTACTGATTTCTCGCCACTTTACGCCATCTAGATTGCCAATACAAGCCTTTACAAAAACAAACATATTTATATATACACTTGATGAAGGTTTCTGGGTAACAAACATAGGAGGTTGTCTGTTTGAGGAGAGTCTTACATTACACCCTTAGTAAGAAAATATGTCTTCTGATCACCACACTGTTAGTCATGCTCATTGGAAGGCAGTAAGTGCCTTAATTTCTTCGCTGTCTAGCCATTATTATTCTTATCTTCCTCGTCGATCTTCATGATCTGTTATTGTCTTGTATCGTTATTATATTCAATGTTATATTATCAGTATTTGTCAGACCAGTTTCCTTTTCCCCTCTTAGTTATTCCTCCAATCATAAATATGATTATAATATGTAGTTGACTTTTTGGGAAAATACTAATGCTAAATAAGTTATCTATAAATTGATTTATTTTAATTTGTTTTTAAAACTAGTTTGTTTGACTCATAAACTAATTCATAATCAAATAATATATCACATAGCTAACTTATTTTGTTCTTTTAACTTCTAAAAAAATCTACTAGCTCTTATATATATATTAAGGATCAAATGATATATCCTACCTTGAAAAACTAGTTTTAGTCAAAGGTTAAGTCTGATAATTACATTTGGTCTGATATATCACTTGAATAATTATTTTCCATTGAAAATGATGGGTTGTTGAACTTAGTCAGAAGTCAATCTTAACTAATTTTCTTTGAATTTGTAAATTAGTTATCTAGCTTATATGTTAAGTACTAAATGTAGTATTTAATTTTTTTAAAAAAACAAGGACTAGTTCAAGTGTTCATGAGCATGGCATTCATTTCATTTGGTAATGAATGGATATTAATCCAAGGATGAGATTTAGAGTATAATTCATGGCTTCCCATGGAATCATTATAAATCATAATCTTCCAAAACTTCTCATTGAGAAGCTCTTAATTGATGCCTTCAAGAATCCCATTTATCATGCAATTATGTATTAATGTATGGCTCAAAGGTTGTTTTGTTTGATGATTTTAAGGACGGAACTCTTGAAGCTGAGATTGATTCAAAAGGGGAAATTACGGTTCCTGTGAGAGCTCTAAACATCATTTGGGGCAACGACTCTCGATTTTGGCGGTTTAAGAACCTTTCACACGATGAATCTATGTAAGATTCATTTGTTACCAAAACAAAAAAATAAATTATGATGACATAATTACTGTCCAAGGATTTTAAAGGGTCAAAGTTTTTATGGTTTTTTCTCTTTGTATTATATTTGTTGGCAAATTTATCGAACCCCCTTATATTTATGCATACTTTATACTATTCTCCGTGGTCCTACATATACAAAACATATTTACACGATATAATTAGATTAAAGATATTAATTAAGTTAGTTAAAATCACATGTTATTACCAATATCATAAATATATAATCATCTACCTTCATCACCACATCTTCTCTCTTAGTTATTGGTTGTTAAGGAGTATTTGTAGAAATATTGGATGTTGGAAACAATTAGAAATATGTCTTTCATTCAGAACCAAACTTTTCACCTCAAGTATGTCCTATATTTAGGATCGGAGGAAGTACTTTCACCCCAAAATATAAGTCACTTTCAACTGTCTCATTAGAATCAAGGGAGAGAGGTTAACTTATTAAATAAACCTGTCTTGAATTGAAAAATATTAAAGTTTCTAATTATGCCCCAATTTAACATAGGTATTTGCCCCATGTATCACCTTAAGAGTTAAGTGTTAAACACCCCTTTAGTTAATTGTGTAAATCATCTTCATTCGTTGAGTTTATAAGTACAAGATACTATGTTTGTTTAAATAACTAAACATTTTTTTGTTTGATCTTTTGAAGGATGATAGGGTTGAAGGAAGGTGCATGGCTGGTTCAGGTGAACTGGATAGAAGTGACAGGAAGAGTGCCAAAGAGTAAGCTGTATAAGGCTAACAACCAAGTTACAAACACTAACCAAGCTACAAACACTAACCAAGCTACAAACACATTTGATATCTTTTACATTATCAAGTTCAGGGCTGATGCATTTGGGTGGCACTCAGTTCCCATTAAGTTTAAGCTGAGACTCACAACCAAATCTGCAAAAACTAATAATAATAATAACAAAGATTCCATTATTGAACATGAGGATGAGAAGAGCATCAATCTGGAACCTTACAGAGAGAAGCAAGATTTTTGGCATGAAATCCCAGGAGGCCAATTTTCTGTTTCTAACTTTGATGGCTTTCTTGAGTTTGGCATGTTTGAAGTTGACACTGCTTGGTGGAAGGGCAATTTGGTCCTTGCAGGTGTCAAGATCAAGCCCATACAAAACCAATCATCATCAGTTAATGTTGATGTGTGTAATTAATTACAAGTGATAAGAGTGTTTTGTAGTTCAATTTGCAGACTGCTTGAAGTTATGTATTTGTCCTTTTTTTGTTTTATTCTTTTCCTTTTAATGTTTTAAAGTTCCCGCTAAAGATTTTATTGGATTTGTCCAAATAATAATTACCTTAAGTGTGATTTTTATGGTTTCATTCTTGCATTAATTTGTTGCATGTTCAGGATGTGAGTGAGGATAGTCCCTCTATTTCATTTTTTATTAAGATACCGAGGAAAAGAAAAATAAGTAAACTAAAAAGTCAGATCACATTACATACTATCCCTATCAACATGAAAGT
Source organism: Mimosa pudica (assembly GCA_029929735.1). Lineage (NCBI taxonomy): Eukaryota > Viridiplantae > Streptophyta > Magnoliopsida > Fabales > Fabaceae > Mimosa > Mimosa pudica. The sequence continues at coordinate 10,467,366 of JAKELP010000039.1, read as the reverse complement.
CAGCATTCACTTCAATACATCCCCTTCATGCATATACATATTGCAAAAAATAACAAATTGAAATCAGAATAGGCTTTGAATGAACACTTGTAAAGAGTAACATAACTTGTATATAGTATGACTTTCATTATATCTTATATATTATGTTAATTGATAATAAATATATTGAGGATCAACTTTTTTTGCCAAAATATTGAGGATAAAATTAAAAATTACGAATTCAGAGTTCCATGAATATATTGGGAGATAAGGAATAAAGATAATAGTGATAGGAGGTGAGTCACACCAGAAGCAGATGCCTTAAATTGGAATAATATACTTTTCTTTCTTTAGTTGTGTATGTCCCATTTACCGAATATATTCCTTTCATCTTTCCCCCCTCCATATTCTTCTGAATTAATTAAATACACACATATAATATGCATGGTTGAACTTAATCAAATTTGATAATAATCACTCTCTCGAACATGCTTGAGGTTAAGCCATCGTATACAAGATTATGATGTTTATCCTGTTGTTTTTCACATCCTACATATACAAAAAAATACAGAGTGATCAAATGTATTGAGTGATAAAAAGTACAGCATGTACATGGACATGTTCTTTCACATCCATCAGTATTCAACATTAACTAAATTTACTACTCTTTTAGATTCAAGTTTCACTTAACCGGTAACCATGCACTATATAGGGGTGTAGAAAATCACAAAATGTTAAAAAGAGGGACAAGTACACCACTTTTGTAAATTTTGTTGAAATTGGTATATTTTGTCCTTAATTCATAAAATTTATAATTTTCCAAAAACAAATGTCTACGTAATTTCATAATAAGTGAAGTGTCTTACAAAATAGTAAGACTGATGATGTAATTTACTATTTATTTTCAAGAAAGGCGCACATATATTTTTAAAATAGAGATATCATGTATAATCTAGTTTTGTTTGTTTAAATAAAAAATAACATACATTAAACTTGCTTGGATGTCAAGGACTTGTGTGTCTATATATAGCTTGTGCATTGTGAAGCAGTAATAAGGAATATAGTGCATGCATAGAAATAATGGGCAATGAAAACTCTACCCCAGCTCCACCACCATCTCCGCCACAGCCTCCACCACCATCTCGTCCACCACCTCCACCACCATCTCCGCCACAGCCTCCACCACCATCTTGTCCACCACCTCCACCGGCAGTGGCTAGTCAAAGAAGAGAAACTTCGCCGCTGCCGCCACAACCACAACAACAACAACCACAACAGCAACAGCAACAGCAACTAAAACCACAACCACAACCACAACCACAACCACAACCACAACTACAACCAGAGGTGGTTGCTTATCTAAGAGAGGCAAGAGACTTAGAAAAAGGAAACAAGAGGGAAAATGAAACTGAAAAGAACACAAGAGATGGGAAACAAGGGCACCACCACCACCATCAGCAAAGCTTGAAGGCAGCTGAAGCTGTGAGTCTTCCAAAAAACCTTCAAGACATTTTGAAGGAAGCTGATTCTCCAATTGAGAAGTCTTCCATAGACAAGCTCTATGATCAGCTTTATACTTCTGGCCTCTTTTTATCCCACAGAACCAAGGCAAGTGTCTACCCCTTTACTTCAATCATAGATTGTGAAAGTTAGAACTATTTGTCCTCATAATTTTGATTTGGTAGGAACTAAGTCTCAATAGTTTTAACTTGCTTATAAGTCTGATCTTAAACCTTGACCTATAAATTGTCAACCAGTCTCTTCAAGTGCATCTATGTAAAATATTGGTTCCAATATTTCATAAAAAAAGAGTTATACTTATATATTTCAATAGGCTAAGTAATAAAAGTTTTTGATAGTTAGAACTAAAGGGACTTTGTTGCAATGATTGAACACGTTTCAACTAAATCAAAACACAAGAGGCCAAACTACAACTGAGTCAAAACTATAAAGACTAAAAAATTTATTTTTTTTCCAAATTAGTTCTCTCACTTCCAGCTAGTTTCTTTAGCACTTTAATGTTTGTTTAATTCCACTTTAGAAACAACTTGTTCAACTGACACACACTCAAAGATGATGATGTGCAGAAACTGTGGGTGAATAAGAAGTCCAATGCAAACTGCTTCATGTTGTATGCAAGGGCACTCACAATCACATGGGAAGAAGACCCTCGCTATTGGAAATGGATACAGCTCCAAGAATCAAGGTACACGCACAGTTGATACACCGCACCTAAACTTTAACCAAATCCATATACAACTGAGTCAAAACTACAGGGACTAAGTTTCATTGAGTTAAAATTTAGTGATTGAGTTACAACTTAATTAAAATGGTAAGGTGAAAAAGATGAATTTTCCTGATATATACCTTGATTTAATTACTGAGAGCAATGGGGTATGATTTTGCAGTGGGACAATGATAGAGGCAGCTGAACTGAAAAGAGTGTGTTGGCTAGAAGTACATGGGAGGTTAGACACAAGAAAGCTGACACCAGGAGTTATGTATGAAGTGTGCTTTCATGTGATGCTGAAAGACCCAGCGCAAGGCTGGGAGGTTCCTGTGAATGTAAGGCTTGTGCTCCCAGGAGGGAAGAAGCAAGAACACAAGGAGAATTTGATTAACAAGATGAGACTGCAATGGATAGAGATTCCAGTTGGGCAATTTGTAGCAGCAGCTCATGACAATGAAGGTGGAGAAATGGAAATTTCTTTGTATGAGTTTGAAGGTGGGGCTTGGAAACAAGGACTTGTCATCAAAGGAGTCTCCATCAAACCTAATCCTAATGACTACAAAATTCCCCTGTAATTGATGCAAATCAGGCACTATATATCTGACCTGGTACTGTTATAGAGTATAATAAAATTGTTCATGGAGTTTTATGTAATAGTTAAACTTTATACATAAAAGGAGATATACTGGAAACATCCTCTGCATGCGAAGGTAAGATTGCGTATATCTATTTGTCAACATCTCATTTAGTGGAAGCCTAGTATACAAGGCCACTCTATATATATATAGAGATACTTATGATATAAAGGTTTCTAAGACAAAGTAAATTACAGCACGTCTCACAAAATTATTGTGATTCTAATTTGACTAAATAAATCCTGGTTTAATACAGGGAAACTGTGCAGAGATATTATGAAACTCAAAATCCAGTAGATCTTACAAATATTTGATTTTGGAGCACAAGCATGTTTATTCAATCATACTATTACAGCAGCAGCAAGCCTAATCCCACTAGGAGGTGTTGGCTTTCAAGCATACTATGAATTTTAGTTTTACAAAAATGCTGAAGGGTAAGTATGGAAGCAACAAAAACAAAACAAAAAGAACAGAAAAAACGATCTATGACATTTATTTGATTGAAGTTTGGCAGCATCTCTAAAAAATAGCAATTCGGTAGGGCTTCAAACATCTGCTCTGTATCCATCAGGTTTATACCACAATGAAAAATCAATCCCTTTGCCTATTAATTTCTCTGTTGCAGGTCTAATTCTCTCCAACAGCTGAATTCATCAAGGCAGAAAAAGATATTAATATAAGAAAAGGATGCCAAAGATGTCAGAGTTCTGACCAAATTAATGATAATCAACCTCAACAAACCCTAAGCAATTCATTCCTCTAATTTTGCAATATCAGAAAGAAAATTATGCCCACGTATATTCAACTTGTTACCCAGTAATTTCAAAACTTTTATATTGTACTAGGAGCATAAATAGAGACCTACATCAGAAAGTAATTTAACAAGTTATCAAGCAAATTACGAGGGAAACAATCAGGACACTAACCTTTGTATGAACCACACCATTTGAAACCAAAACAGATCTATCAAAAACACAAAATTGTCCACCATCCATCCGGGTAACTTTCCCACCAGCTTCTTCAACCATCTACGAGAATGAAAATGGAACGAAACTTAGTAAACAGTTTTGCATTGCAGCCATGGAAGACTGAGCTCTTCAACAGTTGCATCTAATTGATATCTATGTAATAAGTTTCAAAAGGTGGTACAAACGCTTCAAGGATAAGTATTATTTGTTGTTTTCTCACTGAGAAGTCACTCAAGCAGATTTCAGACAACAATTTCACCTTCACTTTTGGATTAGCATAAAAATAATGGTTTTTGTGCTTTATTAGACAAAGCTCCTCTCACATATTTACAAGTTAACACAAACAAGGGTATAGGATACAACTCATATAGCTTACCAAAACTCCAGCAGCCATGTCCCATGGCTTTAAACGATATTCCCAGTATGCTTCTACGATCCCTAAAGCTACATGGCACATATCCACTGCAGCAGCTCCAAGTCGCCTAACGCCCTAAAATTTTTTTTTTTTTTGGGGGGGGGTGAAAGGCACAGAAATGAGGAACAAACTCCTGAGAAGGATTGCATTTGACTAGGATTTAGGTGATTACCCTGCTGACATCAGTAAATTCTTTGAATAATTCAATGTTTGTAGACCATGCATCATCGTGATCATAACCAAAACCTGTAACCAGAAGAGAACGCTCCACCTGGAAACATGTAAATGAAGATTAGTCTACACATGGTGGTGGGGACGCCAGATAATTTTGCCCAAATAAACTAAAAATTACTCCAATGACAATGAAGCATCACCAAATCATTCATGCAACATTAGCATTACATAAAACAACAGTAAGAGCTTCCAGTGATCATCTAATGCAGCTGCTTATTATTATTAACTTATGTTACGCACAATATTCAAGGTAGTTTCTAATATTACTCACTTGATCCGTTGTACTAACTTGGATCCTTTGTCCATTGCAGAATGCTCCTCCACCTAGAAGGTAAGAGAGTTTGGTTGTAGAGTAATTATAAGAAATCTATGAACAAATAAATTAGGCAGATCATTTTCGATCTTTTTGGCATAAATATCAGTTAAAGTAAAATAATCTTCACCAGCAGTTGCAGAGAAACTGCGGGTATTCCAGCACATAGGACCTCCTACAAACTCAACCTGAAATAGAAAAGGAACATATTATTTAATCAATTTCTTCCAGCTTCATCCACAACGATAGAAGGTATAATAGAAGATTGATTGATGCTCCATATCTGATGAGCAGTTACAAGCCTATAATCAAATGCTTTTCTAAAAGAAAATAACAGTTTCACAAAGATAAGAGAATCTCTACGCAAGTGGCAATAAAAATGAAAAGAAAAATATAGAAAAGAAGACAGTATGACACGACTATAAATGCAACTATATGAATACTATAATGCCAGTATGCCACCCGCTGTCTCTTTGAAAATGCATGATGTGTTTTCTACATAAGTCATGAGCTCAAAAGCATAAAGAGGAACAAGCACTCTTATCCATCATAAGGTAAATCAAGAAAGATACTATATAATAGTAAATGAAAAAATCTCCATGAAGTACATTAAACAGAAGGAATTTGTGTCCTGTTTTCATCAAGTTCAAGTAACAGCCATTCTTTCATTACAGTTATATCAATTATTAAAAAAAAAACAGTTTTAGAGAGTCAATCAGCAGTGGAGTTATTCTAGTTTATTTTACCACTTAAATAATAAGAAGTTAAAATAATTATGGTTCAAGTACCACAGCAGCTGCTGCAGGTTTCCCCCGATATAGAACTCCAACAGAAACTGCAAAGGAAGGGTAGCCATGTGCAAAATTTGTCGTCCCATCTACATACATATCAGGGATATGTAGGAAAATTATCTAAGTATCAAATCTATGTAACTTACAATTCAAAAATAAAAATTCCTGGCAAACATGCTGTCTGGCGTGCGTAAGAGCAAGCATACATGAAGGGAAATACTTTTGCAAAAGAAACTTCATTGAAAACAGAGAACCATGTGAGGGGGATTAATATCATTACTTTAAAAATAGGTGCTAAGATGTAAGGCAGATTTAGGAAAAACTCCTACGCTAAAAAAATATAGTTGCTTGTAAACTGCAATGCCCCAAAGGAGAATGAATAGTGCCTTTGCTTAATTACTGGATTAGCAAAGCACACTGATAAGAAAAAATGTGTATGGACTGAAATTCCAACCTAAAGGATCAATGCACCAGAGATAATCAGAAGCTGAATCTCCTATAACTCCACCCTCTTCCCCAAGAATAAGATGATCCTTAAAATTCTTTTTCACCACTTCTAATATGGAAGCTTCACTCATTTTATCTGTCCTGTAAATAATTACAAACTTATATGAGAATACGACCGAAATAAGAAGAAATATACATCTGTTAGAAAAAAAACAATGCAATAACTCATCAAAAACAGCTGAAGGCAAAAAAAGCTCAAGTTTAAGGTTTGGATGTTACATACATTTCAAGAAAATTGATGTCTGAAGTTAATAACACTGAACAGAAAAAGTACTTTTAGAAAAAGAGATGTGGCATCCAAGGCCATATTGATTAAAATTAAACCAGACCTTTTTTGAATGGAAGGATATATATATTTATATTCATTCAAAAAGGATTTTGTACAAGTCTTTCTAGCGTCTCATTTATGAGTGACGACCAATCAGAGAGAAACTTTTTCGAGTATTGTAAATTAAGGACCTAATCTGTAAAAAAATGCCCTCAAAAATTAAACGAGACCTTACTCGGTCACCAAGTCAGTTATTCCTTTATATGTGACATTCCGTGGCTTATTGACAGCATCCATCACAACCTGGCAAGAACAACAAGATATTAAAAAACATTATAATGTGGTTCATAATTAAAGTATTCCAAAACCTTCTAAACAAGATCAACCAAATCAGTCAATCCTATATAATTGATGCTAAAGATGCTTAGTCCTTTCATAGGATGCTGGTTCTTCATTTAAAACTTTCAATCCTTGCCACTCCAACTCATAATAATTGACTCCACCATTGTCATTATCCATCTAAAATTAGAGTGATAGAGTACTTCGAATTACAACATACTCTCTCTGGTCCGTAATATAAGAGCCCAAAATTTGAATGGTCTTGGTCCAAAATATAAGAGCTCATTTCACATTTTCTCCTAATTTAATGCATTTTTTCTACTTTGCCTCTAACTCTCTTTCATATTTATTAACGCTAATGTAATAAAAAATATAGCCAATATTGGAAAAAAAAGATATTAACTCCAAACATCCAACTAAGTTTTATATGTTTTGTAAAGAAACATGTTTTGACGGCTAAGGTCTTACATCCGAATGTTGGAAGAATAATTCAACACTGACTTTGTCAATTGTTTTATTGTTTAGCATATTTATTTTTATTAAATAATTAGGAAAATCTGTCCGTTGCGATTTTCTCGCCATGTTTGTAGGAAGTTGTTATTTGACTAGTTCCTTTGTAAACGCCTATAAATAGGCTCATTATTATTAATAAAGTGTGGCCAGTATTATTTACGTGGCTTCCCCCCTCTCCTTTTCTCTCGTCATTCTTTTGTTCTTTAATTTCCAACATGGTATCAGAGCTTCAGGTTGAAAGATCCTGTGGGTGATGAGAGAAAATATTGAGGGTGTTGCAGGCCTCTGAGACTCTTAAAGAGTACAAGCCGTGGAGAATATTGAGGGTGTTGCAGACCTCTGAGACTCAAAAAGGAGTACAAGTCATGCAGATCGGCCTCTGAGACTCGGAAATGAGTACAAGCCGCAGAGAATATTTGTTAGTTTTACAGTGTTGTGTGAAACGTTTTTGAGTTAAAGAAATCGTTTTTCTTTGCTCTTTTTAGTGTATGAGCATTTATTTGCGCTATTTTTTTGTTGGAGTGAGCACGGCTCCTTTTGGTGATAGAGCAAACAAACAAATGTTTTGCTTTTTCGTTGGAGAGTGACAATTTGTTGTTTACTCTTTTTTGCTCTTGAGCAAATCTTTTATGGGACAATTTCTTTTAAGCGTGTGAAAAGAACTGTTTTAGAAGATGAAGAACTACTTGGTGAATAGTGATTTTTGATAAGATCATGAAGAGCACGCAAGTATTGATTTTTCAAAAGAACATCAAGAACGCAAAAGGCGATTTCACAGATGATGATTTTGAAGGAAGAGATTTCACAGATGCTGATTGCAAGAAGAATGATGAAGTCTTGTTTTGAAAGTCACTTTTTAATTATGGGGGAGTGTTGGAAGAATAATTCAACACTGACTTTGTCAATTGTTTTATTGTGTAGCATATTTATTTTTATTAAATAATTAGGAAAATCTGTCCGTTGCATTATTCTTGCCATGTTTGTAGGAAGTTGTTATTTGACTAGTTACTTTGTAAACGCCTATAAATAGGCCCATTATTATTAATAAAGTGTGGCCAGTATTATTTACGTGCTTCCCCCTCTCCTTTTCTCTCGTCATTCTTTTATTCTTTAATTTCCAACACCGAAGTTGTCTAAATCTAATTCTAAGAGATAATCCATTGAAGTATGAATCATAGAAAGGCACAAAATGAGTGAAAGCAAAAAAGCAAACCTCAGCACCAGTTTGAGCAGCAGTTATGACCACTTGAATGAGGTCAGAAGGGTGAATGGGACCAATTGATTGGGCACCCACTTTAGGAATTCTTTCAGAGAGTAAAGATTTATTGACAAAATTTGATCTTTTCGATGATGACTTCCAGTTTGGTTGGAATTTGCAGAGTCTTTGAGAGAAAGAACCAGAAAAGTGGGTTGAGATACATGAGTGTGAGCTGGGAAACATAGAAAGGAATGGGTGAAGGTGTAAGGTAGCTAATGAAACCATTGGTGATTGGTGAAAGCTCAAAATGATTCCTTTCTTCTTCTTTTGTGAGACTCTTCTTTCAGATTGTCTAGTGGGAAATGAGAACCAACACTACTGTCACTGCCAATACTATATGGTATTTCCTCGCCATTTTGACTTTTTTTTTTTAAAAAAAAAGGAAAATTAATTTGAGGTCCCCATAATACTAGAAAATTCTCAAAAGTTGGAAAAATTAATTAGGGTCCTAAGGGACCTCACTTTAATATATTTGAAAAGTGAAAAAACAATTTTGCCCCTAGCCTATGGACACTTGTCACATGTGCCCAGTAACTTGTCAATGTTTGCCCAAAGAGTTGTCAAACGTGCCCAGTAACTTGTCATTTTACCCTGCTCATTAACTTAAAGAGTATTGGTCATTAACTTGTTACACATGCCCAACTAGTTGTCACATGTGCCCAGTAACTTGTCAAGGTTTGCCCAAAGAGTTGTTAAGCGTGCCCAGTAAGTTGTTACACTTTGACAAGTGTAATAGGCTAGGGCAAAAATGTCTTTTCACTTTTCAAATATATTAAAGTGAGGTCCCTTGGGACCTACATTAATTTTCTCAACTTTTGGGACTTTTCTAGTATTAAGTCCCTTGTGGGGGACCTCAAATTAATTTTCCCAAAAAAAATTGGATACAAAACTAAAAATTTAATTTTTTATTTTAGAATTGCCTATAATCCAGAGTAATATCCCATCAATAGGAAGTATGAGTGTTTCCCACATTAAATTTAGATGAGAAACTTTCTCGGGATTCAAACATATATTCTCATCCTACATTGGTATAATTTAGATTTTTCATTGTATGGTTATCATTTTCCCTTAAAATTAATATATTTTTCATATAAACTAACATATAATCTAATTACATATGATATATGTTATGATTATATACTATATACTACTACCTCCGGTCCTAAATATATGACCTAATTGACTTTTTTTTGGAGAGATTAAGGTTGCGAAATAGGTTATTAAATGATGACATATTTGATATATTTTTAGATTATCCATTAGTTTATAGGTAAAATAAACTAGTTTAAGGGAAAAAAATTAGGTAAATCAATTTATAATTAACTTATTTTGTTTTTTTAAGGATTTTTCAGAAAAATCAATTAGATCTTATATTTAGGACCAGAGGGAGTATAATTTAATGGCGTAGTTTGATTTCTTAACTTAAAAAAGTCACCATAATTCTATATTTAGAATGGAGGGAGTGAAAAAAAAATGTTGGCTTGTTCAATTATTTTGGCAGGAGCCAAGTGTTACTATGTTCTAAATATATAGCATCTCAACAAATTTTATAATTATAAGACTTCTATTTAATTCTTCTCAACTTTTTTAATAAGAGAGAAAAATAATGATGATATAGGAAAATAGCGATGATACATTAATAATATTATGTAATTATAATTAATTCAATTAGCAAATTTAATCATATTAAATTAAATACATATGTCAATATAACCCAAAAACTATTTATTTATGTACGTTGCTACTATTGTTATTCCACTTGAGGACATCCATTTTGTTATTCTAGAGCGGGAGCGGGAATACCATAATTTTAATATAGACCAAACTTTTCATTTAAATTGTTTAATTAAGGGAAAAACACTTCAATTGAATGGGTAAAAATCTTTTTTCACAAATCATGAGAATATGGCAAAAAACAAAGAACATGAACCAGTGTTGTTGAAACCGAGCCGGGCCGGACTTTTTTTTTGTCTGAAAAAAAAATGTCCAGAAAGTTGTAAAAAAATAAGAATGAGGTATTATATATAGGAAGAAAGTTGCCTTATTATATAAGTCTTGTATCCAGAAACAAAGGCAATGGTAACATTTAAAATTGACAAAATTACCTGAAAACATGATATTAAATATTTCAAATGAAAGCATATGAAAGAGGATCTGTTGAAATAAAAAAAAGGATCTGAAAACATATGATATTAAATATTTCATATGAAAACATATGAAGGAGGATCGTGGGATACCATAGAACAGCAAGGGACTTCATTAATGAGAGCTCACGTCCCACTAACCCAATCATCAGTCTACAATTACAAGGCAATTATAGGAAAACACCCATTATCATGGTTCTGATGTTCAAACAAAAGACAAAACAAACAACAAGAAAAGGGCAGCACATCAAATCCTGCATCTTTTAGGTTCAAGAAACCAAATTTATTTCGAGAATGCCACCAGTCTAGATCAACTTGTGAATGGTCTTCATGGCAGCGACCTCCTTAAGATCCCCTCGCTCCACATGGTCCCACCACTTGAATAGGAAATTGTCCACAACTAGTCTGAACCAAGGAGACAGTTTCAATCCTTCCTCACCAGCGTCAGCTTTCTTCAACAGCTCCTTCAACTGCTCCCGATTTACATATTTAACATCCGCCACTTCATCCGGATTAGGATGAACACCAACATCCCGAACTATGAATAGCAGATAATCGACTGCAATGAGGGAAAGAAATTGTTAACAAAACCATCTGAAGAAAGATTACTTGCACTAAAAGTAGAGACCAAGTTGCCTCACGTTCATGTTCCCCCCATTTGCCATCAGAAGGTGCCTTGTAAAGCATGCGACCCAATGGGATGAACTGATCAACTGACACATCCTTGGCAGCAATTCCAAGTTCGTCCAAAAGTTTCCTCTGAGCTGCATTTCTTACTCATGGTGCATAAAAAGGCAGAGCCGTTTAAGAAAAGCAACGCATGAATCACGATTAAGCCAGTCTTCTCTTTTTATAAAAAGTTACTGTTTAATCAACATATACCAAGTGCGTTTTCTTCAATAAGCTCTGATTCACGGTACAGAGGGTGGCTGCAGCAGGTGTTTGCCCACACAAGAGGAAATGTCACCTTGGTTGCAGATCGTTGCTTCATTAAGAACATGACAGAATCTTAGTCAACGCACCAAACAAAAAGTGAACAGGGATGTACCATACGGAAAATTTTCAGTACATGATGGATGGAGCAGAAGAAATAAAAAAAGAAGATCCCATGTCCTACACACACATGTATTACAAAAACCATCCGAAAAAATATTATTTAAATTTCACCATGTAGTTCGAAGCCTCAAACTTTGATTTACATGTTGCGATAGCAATATATCCATGGAAAATAAAATTTGGTTCAGAATAGCCGTGAATACTTAATAGAAAGAGGAAGGCATACCTGGAGAAGTAACTCGTATTTTGAGTTGAATAGAAATACACTGAAAGCTCTATGCAGCAAATTTTGAGATTCAATCTTCTCCATCAAGTGGCCTAGAAAATGGAAGTTAAAATAAATGAATTGACAAAGGGCGAAGTAAGCAGAAGAATAGAATATGAGTGAGGTTGCAAGTTATTGTGGTAATGTTTGAGCGTCACATGGAGGGTTTATGGAAGACGTTAGATCTAAAATAAAACCAGTTTGGAGATAGCATATAAAGCTTGGGTTATTAGGAGTTTGGTTGTACTAAAAAATATGAATCTATGTTGACATATTCTTCCTCCATTCCTAAATATAAGATCATTTTGGTTAATTTGGGGAGATTAAGGAAGACAATAAAATTACATGATCTTCCCAAAATCCCCTTAATTACTTAACTTTAAAAGGAGGGGGTTTTCAATGAAAAGATGGAGTATAAGGGTAGTTTGGGCAAAACTTGAGATAAAATAGGAAGTTGTCTTATATTTAGGAACTTATCCACTTCCCCAAAGTGTGATCTTATATTTAGGAACGGAGGGAGTATGTTTTATGAGATTGTTTGGGAGTAAGTTTTGTTATGGCATGTAAATTGAATGGCGTAGGAAGTGAACATTGAGATACGGAAGCAGAGGACAGTCTGGTTATGTTATTTGGCATATGAGACAGCTTAATCCCACAACAGTGGAGAGAGAGAGAGAGGAATGAGTAGGTTTCGGAAATAAAGGTGAGGATCAGAATAGAAGCATTTGAGAATAGAAGATTAGGCTTACAATTGTATTTGGAATCATGACCGAGGACGCGATCGTTCTGATCCACCAAAATGCATCTGCAGAAAGTTTAAGAAAAAGTGAGGTGAGGTGGATTAATTGCAATCCAACAGGAAGGAAGGAAGATAGATAAATGATAAATGAAATGAAAAGAGACTGACTCGTCTTCGAACATGAGGCGGCGCTGGACACTGTCCATGGCGGTGTCGGCCATGGCGGGGCGGCGGAGGGAGGAGGAGTGGCGGCGGAGGAGAGAGCGAGAGAGAGAGAGAGAGGGAGGGAGAGATGCAAATGCAGTGGGTGTGGGTGTTGGAGCGCGTGGGGTTCTTAAAGAGCCGGGTCAGACGGTCCGATCGGTTGAACCGTCGCTTTCAAAAGGTCTGGCAGTGTTGAGCCGTTGAAAACCGCCATTTCAGTCGAAAACCGTGGTCCAACTGGGAGCCGGAGCGATTTTCGCAAAAACCGGACGGCCCAAGAAGAGAGTGATCTGCGGAAGAGGAGGATGGAGGAAAGAAGCAAGAAAAATCTATCATCTACTTTGGCTTTTTTCTTTTAATAACAACAAAAAAAAGTGAAGAAATGATCAATAATTGAAAGATGCATCCCGATACATCTTTTAGTAACCAAGATTTGAAAGAGATGAAGTTAATAGATGAAGAAGAAAGGTCTTCGCGCAGAAAGTGCAGAAAAAAGCTAGCTTTCTCTCTCTCTATTTTTTTTATATAAAGGCAAAATGATATTAATTGGCAAAAATATTACATAGTTCTAATAACGTCTTTAAAAGGAAAGTTAAAAGCAGTACATAAATTAACAGGGAGTAAATGAATGGATATATAAGAGAAAGATTGAAGCAATAATGCTGTATCAGTAGCGATTGCATGCTTCACTGAGGGCGCCCATCTGAAGAAGTCAATTGTCCGTTTTCCCATGTTCCATATGGTGAGACTTTGCTTCGGATAGTCTGAATGATGAATCCAGTTCAAAGCTAAACGAAAGCATCCCAAAGCAAACAAATGACCAAGAATAAAGGAGCGCTGCCATGTGAAAACTTGAGCTAGGGCCCCATAAAGACATATCATTATCCTGCAATAAGATTGATGATGTAATTTCCACTTTTTTACCAAAACATGCCACTGAGAGGAAATGTCTATATCCAGCTGGTTAAAAGGGAGAAATGGTGGAGAAGATACTTCCTTAGTCCGCAAAGCCAAAAGTGAGAAAGAAAGAGTAGAATTAAAATCTCTAATGATATCTTGTGGGTTAGGAATTCTTCCTCTATGAGCAGACATATTTCGTTTCCTCCATATCTCATTCAAAAAAACAATTATGCCTTTTAGGAAATTCTCATCATCCTTTAAAGAGAAAAGAGTAGATTTTAACCAGGTGAGCAAGTCATTCGTTTGCAGGTATAGAGGAGGGCTAAATGAGAAGGTTCCAAACCATGCTTCTTTAACCAGAGAACAAGAGAAGAAAAGGTGATGAATTGATTCTTCTTCAGAGCATCCAAAATGACAGGAATTACCAACCATGAGATGATGCTCCCTCAAAACATCAGTTGAGGGAATGACCTTGTGAAGAAGTTTCCAAACAAACAGCAGCTACTTCTGAGGTAGAGAGATAGACCAAAGAAATTTCCAAAATGGATCGATAGCTGGTTGATTTTGAAATTTTTCCTTAAACAGAAGAGTATAACCTGCTTTTGCTGTGTAGCAGCCTGATGAACCTTCAGTCCATATGAGAGAATTTGATCTACCAACAAGAGAGACTGGAATGGATAAGATACAATTGGCTGTAGTACCATGATAAAGACTTCTAACCAAAGAAATGTTCCAACGAGTAGAGTTCAAGGAGGAAGAGGAGTGCGTAAGCAAGTCAGAAACCAACTGAGGGCCAGGTGAATCTCCAACAGAGCTTTGCACGGGCCACCACAAAGGGTGGTTGATAGGAATAGATGAACCACTACCAACTTGTCATTGAAGGTTATTGGTAATGAAGGAGCTACACTCGAGGATGTCATTCCAAAGCCAAGAAGAATTATATGGCTTCCTTAGCCAATGTTCTTTTGACCAGTCAATGTACTTCCTTCCTAGGGTGACTGCAAGAAGAGAACATTGATCAGCTGAGATAACTCTCCAAACCTGTTTTGCTAAGAGGGATTTGTTGACTAGCTCCATGGGTCTGAGTCCTAAACCCCCTTGATTGAGCGGAAGGAAAAGTTGATTTTTATTTGATAGGTGCATTCTTTTCGATGTGTCATCCATGCCCCAAAAGAAGTTAAGACATTTACTATCAATTTGTTCACAGACGTATATTGGGAGCTTGAAACAAGAGAGAATAGGAATGTTCACAACAGCTAAAACAGACTTGAAAAGAGTGAGACAGCTTGCTTGCGAGAGTAATTTAGATTTCCAAGAAGCTGTTCTGGAGTTAATGGCACTGAGAACCTGATGGTAAACAAGTGACTTATTCCTACCAGGATCCACCCAAGTTCCCAAATATTTTCCCAGTCTTCCAGCAAAAGGGATATCCAATATCCTTGACAACCGAAGTTTATCAGCATGGGGAACATTTGGGCTAAAGATGAAACTTGACTTCTGGGTATTGATAATTTGGCCAGAGAGGTCACTATATTCCTTGAGAACCTTTTGAACAACTTTGATTCCTTCAGTAGATGCTTCTGTGAAAATAAGGGAATCATTAGCATAAAGAAGATGAGATATAGCATGTGCAGAGCGATATAATTTGACCCCTTTCCATGAATTCAGAGCTTCCTGATGGGAAATTAAGCATGAGAGCACATTAGCAGACAAGATATACAAATATGGTGACAACGGATCTCCTTAGCGAACTCCTCTAGCGGGCTTGAAAACACTAGCAATTTGATTGTTGAAAAGAAGATTGTATTCTACTGTGGAAACACACTGAGATATGAGATTAATCCATTTCATTGGGAACCCCATACTGAATAACACTGCAGAGATAAAATTCCAAGAAAGACGGTCGAAAGCCTTTGAAAAGTCAATTTTCAAAGCAGCAAGTTTCCTTCGACCCTCTCGAGATGAGTGAATGTGATCCATTAATTCAGTGGCCAACATGATGTTATCAGATATAAGACGACATTTCAGAAAAGCACATTGATGAGGCGCAATGACTGAAGAAATGAGTGGTTTCATTCTGTTGCTTAGAAGCTTTGAGATTATCTTGTAGGAAACATTACACAAGCTGATAGGTCTAAAATCTTTAACCACCTGAGGAGAATCTACCTTTGGAATTAAAACAATATTGGTCTTATTAAGCTCCTTAAGCAGATGCTCAGAGTGCCAGAAAGATTGAACAACCTTGAAAAGATCTTGATGAATAAGGTGCCACTGAGATTGATAGAATTTGGCATTGAATCCATCCGTACCAGGGGCACTATTTCCTGGGAGACTAAACACAGCTTCTTTGAGTTCTTCTAGAGAGAAAGGTTGCATTAACTCTTGTTGATCAGACTCTGAGAGACAAGGAAGATTTACAGATGCCAGAGAGGAAATTAAATCCTCCATTGAATCTAAGGATCCTTCCACATATATACTTCTGAAATGACTAGCTACAAGATTCGCTAGATCATGGGAATCTGATATCCACTCACCTTGATCATTTTGCAAACAAGAGATTAGATTTTTGGCCTTCCGTCTGCTAGCTACTGCATGAAAGAATTTTGTATTTCTTTCGCCTTCTACACACCATTTTAACCTTGATCGCTGGGCCCAAAAGCTAGCTTCACAGTCATAGAGGAATTCTAACTCGTGTTTTGTGTCTGTAATGAGTTAAAGAGAAGGATCGGCTAAGGAGGAAGAAGAGGTAAGCGAAGTTGAGATATTGAGAAGTTTTACTTCTAGAGATTTAATTTTATGAGAGAAATTTCCAATGCTAGATCTACTTCATGCATAGAGCGCATCTAAAGTTCTCTGAAGCTTGCATTTGAAATCAAAGCTAGGAGAACCTCTTGCTTCTTGATTCCAATTATACCTGATAATATCCTCACATTCTTTTGATAAGAGCCAAAATAATTCAAACTTCCTCTGTTTCATAGGCTTCAAAGAAAAGTCAGAGTTGAAAATTAAAGGACTGTGATCTGATGCAGCAATTCCCAAGGAATGCGTATGAGAGAAGGGAAATGTTTGAAGCCACAAGTTGTTTGAAAGAGCTCGATCTAATTTCTCCATGACCAACCAATCACTCTTGTGATTGTTTGTCCAAGTAAAAGATGCCCCTTTTTGAGTAATCGGATGTAGCTGAGCAGTCTCAATACAATGTAGAAAAGAGGACATACCAGAGAAAGAGCCAACAGAACTTAACTTATCTTCTAGACTTAAAATCTCATTGAAGTCTCCAATCAACAACCAAGGATCACGCATAGCTTGAGCTGAAGTAGAAATCCAATTCCAAAAAAAGGGTCTGGAAGAAGCCTGTGGAGGGCCATAGATGCAAGACAGATAAAATGGAGTCAATCCACAAAGATGTACCTTAACATGACATACTGAAGGGCTTAGTTCAATAACATCCACTGTTATAGACCCTTTCCAAGCAAAAATAGTTCCTCCCCCAAGATTAATAGCGTCAGTACCGACAAATGAGACATAGCCGAGATTGGCTAGGGACACAGATGCTTGATTCACAGAAAGCTTAGTTTCAGCCAAAAAAATGAAATCTGGAGAATGCTCTTGCACCAGCTTTCTGCATCGTTGAACTGCCGTGGATTTGCGGAAACCACGACTGTTCCAACTTATGATTTTCATGGCGCTTGGGGAAGCTTTTCTTGGGCCGCTTCCCTAGCCACTTTGACAGAACTTAGAGTTACAGAAGAGTCTGGAACATTAACAGAAGGTGTAAAGCAGTAATCCAAAGATATCTGAGCAATGTTGAAATGAACCAACCTGCGCTTCTTCAAAAGAGAAATATCAGAAAAGATCTCTGTATAAGAAGGTCTGTATCTTTTGCCCAAAAATTTATCACTAATTTTGAAACAGGGAGGGGAAAGTACAATATCTCTCTTAAAATGTAGACCATCTAAATCAGAATCCACAAGGACCTTTTGTCGTTTACCACTTTTCCTGATTACAAACACTTCATTAATGGCCTTTGAAGAGAGGTAGTCCTCTAAAGTGTTGAGCCTTCTACGTTTTCCTGGGAGTTTTTTACCATCCTTACTAAGAGAAACATTCTGACCAGGGAAATTTTGCTTCACAATAGATGGATATACATGCACTTTTTGAAAGAGGCTGTACTTCACCTTTTTTAGCAATAAGGTAGAATCAAAAGGTAGGAGTTCACTCTTCCTCTTCCGTGTGAATAGATTAACAATACAAGGTCGTTTGCTTGCAAGAAATTCAACCTGAAGATCATCCAATTTCCTTTTACCTGTTCGCCCTTTCAGGATAAAATCAACCTTAATTCCATTTTCTTTAAAATTTGAGACATAGCATCCCAAGAAATCATCATATTTCGCTCTAACAGATTTTGACCCCATCATAACAACTTTAGCTTCAAAATGTGGAAGGGAGACAGATTGACAATGTTGAGCAACATGTCCAATAGATAGGCAGGAGGGACAAAATCTCCCTACTTGTTCCAAGACAAGAGAAATTCTCTTAATGTGTCCATCAACCAGAAAGAGATTGTCAAAATTGTTGCAATCAAATCCAATTTTTGAGAGATATATTTTGAATCGCAAGCCATATTCATTAAAAATACTTCGTTTATCATAACAAATGAACTGGCTCAATTTATTACCAAGGAAAGTTGCTATCTCCTCATTATAGTAGAGCTTAGGTAAACCATGAACTTGAACCCAAAAAGAAAATTCATGAGTGGAAACATCAGTCATAGATATTTGTGGGTCCCATGGACTCAAAATGATGAAATAACCTTGCAAAAGACATGACCCATGATTAAGCATAAATGATAGATCTTCATCAAACTGAAACTGTAGCAGGAAACAATTTTGAAACTGCTTGGCTACCAATATCCATCCCCGAAGTTTCCAATGGCTCATAATCAGAGCTTGAAGTTTGGATCCATGAATCTTACGGCTATCCACAACTTTAGCCAAAAGGTAATGATGCATGACAGAAAATATTCACCTCCAAAATCACAATCACAGAGTAGTTACAAGTTCTGTATGGTGGACTAGCAAGCCAAACCAGATTATAGAAATATCAACAGGAATGTACTTGCAGAGCAGAACCGGATAAAAAATCAAGACCTTTCAAAGCATGAGAAGTGGTAGTAAAAACAACAAGCGGAAAATGATTAGGTGATATGAGTCCAACTAATAGCTTGCAGGCAAACTACGTTGATGGGAAACCAATGAAACCTTCTTTGCTAACCAAAATAGCTATGATGAAGATAAAGTCAGTGCATTCAAACTTCTGAGGCAAGAGGAAATTTGGAAATCAAAGGAATCCCAATACAAACCAATCAAACAGAATAGCCATGAAGGATTTGGGAATCAAACTGTTACTTCCCACCTTATCCGGAATCCAATGGAGGCGAGGCGGCAGGGACAACGGCGGGGAAAGACGACGGATGGAGGTGGCTAAGGTCGGCGTTGGTGAGGAGGTGAGATCGGAACTTTGCCTAGAGATCAAGAGACACTAGATCTCCTGTGGATTCAGCTTTTCACTCCGAGATTCAAGAACACCATTGATGAAGGAATGAGGCGGAGAAGCATGATTATGTGTGGAGAAGGAAGAAATCAATTTGGGGATTTAGGGTTTGAGTGGGCTAGAGAGACAAAGCTCTCCTTGATTAACTTATCTTGGAGATTTTGAAATTCATTGAAAGGTGGAAATAAAACTTCAGCTGAGATGATGGTGGAGAAACGGTGGTGACGGCGACGGAGGGTGGTGACGGAGACGGTGGGTGGTTTTTGGCGAGAGAGACCGAAGCTCTCCTATTCCTCACCAGAGCCTCTCTCTCTATTTAGACAACATTGAAGAACGAAATTTACAGTCCCACCTCTGCCTCATGTCTCTTTCGTAGTACCCTTTCTCTTCTCTTTACTAGTGCATCAAGACAAATAATATTAGTTTATTGAGTTTTTACTGCCACCTAGCTACACTTGTCAAGATAATAGACTTTTTATTGGTCAAAGTTGAAGCATTAAATTTAAATTTAGTTGACCTTTTTTACTAAGCTAAATATAAAAAAAATTATTTGTTTAAATATAATTTTTAATTCCTATATATTTTCTTGGTCAGTTATCTTTCATTAAAAATGAAGAAGTGAAAGAACTACAAAATTACAAAATTTCTGATAAAAAGGACTCCAATTTGTTTATATATGTTTTTATATGAGGTATATTTTAAAGTCAAATATTTTTTCTTTAATTATTGAGTTACCGGTTCGACTATCGATCCGACCAATCCGACCGTGCGAACCATGACCCGGAGCTCTTTCCGGCCCGCCTTCCGGTCCGGCTTTTACAGCATGTCATGAACATTGAAAATAGACATGGATTAACCGTACATAGCTCACTCCAAGTTAAAATGAACTGCAGAATTAGAAGGAGGAGTTTTGGAAAAGCTCGGAAAACATTTCCATGTCCATTTAAGTTCATATAAGAAAATGTTTGGAATACTTCCTTCACTCTTGAACGTAAGAATTACTAATTGATTATTGAATTTGATTTTAAATATAACAATTTAAATCGCATTTACTCCAACCGATTTCATTTACTAATGTTTTTTATCAATGTTAGAACTAATTTCATTTATTAATATATTTAGTAGGTGACAATTTTGCCTATTAAGTCTTTTTTTAAAAAAAAAAACCAATGCACCTCAACATGAAATGTGAAAATGTAGTAATGTTACTTTAAACTAACAAAGTTTTAATGGATGTTACATCATGTTAGGATGAAAAATATACCATTTTGCTTGGAAATTTCCCTCTAACTAGCAATTTCGCTTCAAAAGTCTTTTTAAACTTTTAGAGTGATATTGCTCCTCGAGAAGCTTCTAAAACAAAATGAAGGCAAAAATGATATATCTACGTGAATCAAAATATGACGCTTTAATAGCTATGTTAGTTCAAGGATGCATTGCTACACTTTCCATAGTTTTGAGGTGATATTAATTCCATAAAAAACTTACTTCTTGTCTTTGAACTAACCATATTAGTCAACCACTTCTTACATGAAGGGGGGTGTAATAGTAATTTTATTGGCCAACTGCAGTTGATAAACTATGTTGTACTAGACGTCAAAATTTAGTTTACTGTTGTAGCTTGCATTCAAAGTTGAAACTTCGAGGTTGACTAGGACAATTGAGTTAACATTTCCACAAAAACATGATGCAGCTTGCTTCGTTAATCACTAGTTGCAGTTATAATAACCATACTCTTCATCCCCTCTCCATTAAGGTAAGCCCCTCTTGTATCTCTCTCACCCTGCATTTTTTTCTTGAGACTTAGTTGAAAATTTGGTTTCATTTGTGAAGGTAGAACAAAATCTCATTGCTGTGAAATCTGAAAAGTTGAAGTTTTCAGTCAACAAAAGCTTGGCTCCACCTTTAATGGCTGCCCTCCTTGCCTTATCTCCCTTATGTTACCCTCCAGGTTGCCCACTCAAGTCTTATCTTCAATATTGAAGAATCTCGTCTTGTTTTATTCCCTTAAATGCAAATTCCATATTTACCCTTGCTTGTTTTCTTACCTTAAATGAGAGTCTCGTCTCTTTGTGTTTACCAGAAAGGGTCTTAATATAACTCCCTTTCAGTCTTTTATATTGTTGGGTTATTCCTTAAGTGTGAATTTTATGTAAGAAAGTGTCACATTGGTCCTGAAAGTGGTGAAAGGGTGTGACACTCAACAAGAAGTTTAATTCTAGTTTTATGTGAGTTAGTAGCTAAATGATGAATATTGTTTTGTTATATGGCCTATATCTCTCTTACCCAAAATGACCACACGAGAGCTCTTGCATAGGTTGTTATAAACGTCTAACATCTAATTGAAAATGCATTATAGACCAATGCTTAGTGTTTTAGAATGGTAAATGGTGAAGAAATTCCTACACTTGAGTTTTTAAGTTTTGCAGGTTGAAATTCTTTTACAAGAGGTTAAGGAGAAAATTAGCAGAATTTTCAGTATGTCTTGGCTGAAGTTCAGATGATAAGAAAAAGGAAATTGTAAGACTAAATAGGCAGTGAAAAACTGAAAATACAAACACACTGATTTTGAAGATTATACTTAAGCATGTCTTTAGTTTTTCTTTTTGTTAGGGTGAGTGAATCTATTCAGACTCTTCATTCCTGAAACAAATGTGGCCTAGACTAAAATGTTTGATGTTCAATTCATATATATGTGATTTTAAAAATTCACATTATACCTGTTGTGTAATGGATTAAACTTTTCAATGAACTGACCGTTGACTTGGTATGCGACCGTAAAGTCTCACTAACCAAGTAGCCAAGACTTGGAATATTTTCTGCTCCCATTTTAACGGGTGAATTCTGTTATTCCTCATCCTATTAATTCACTCCATCAAAAATTAAGTTTTGGTACAAGGTATGGCATTAGTTCATTGTCCATCTTCCAAGTCTGAAAGACTTATTAAAGTCTAGAGATTTGATGGAAACCAACATGGACCTTCACTTAACTTCTTAAAGTTTGTGAGGAAAGTCTTTGATAAAGCTGATTGGCACACAATGCCTATGATGTATAGTAATGCGAAATTTTCCCTTTGCTTGGCATTGATTTGTTTCACACTTATTTTCATTACCAAAGGGAGAAATGGATTTGACAAAAATAAAAAGAGAGAACTTCTAGACATGTCAGTTGTTCTGAATATGCAGTTTGTAATCTTGTTGACTTCTTTGATTCTACAGCTTCAAATGGACAAACCATAGACATCCAGAGAGGAGGCTCCTTGTTTAGTCAAGCTTGTATTGGTTGTCATGATGCTGGTGGGAACATAATTCAGCCAGTGAGCTTCCATTTGCAAAAGATATCTTCTTATTTATGCATGATTTTTTCATTATGATGTTTCCCTCATTCATATTCTTTTCTTCCTTCCTTTATTCCAGGGAGCAACATTATTTACAAAGGATTTACAGAGGTAAGGAATAACTACTTTATCATACTTATGGTATAGATAAACATAGAAAACATCAAGATTTCAAAAGAAAATTGACACAAATCTAAGTTAAACGTTGAATTTTCAGGACTGATCATGTTTGACAAATTATAAGTGAATTAATATTTTTGTACTCTTGATATTTAAGTTTTCATTCTTTAGTTCTTCGCTAATGTAGTCTACGATTTACAGTTTTGTAGCTAAATTACTGACACAAATGAAACACACAAGTGCACGTTCTTACTGTTCATTAATTAATACGTTGAAAAAGAGACCTTTTGAGTGATTTGGCAAAGAAAACATTAATTTGAGCAGACGGAAGAGCTAAATTAGAGGGGGGGATTTAAGAAAAAGGACCATAGTAAAAATGTTTTATTGGTTTGAGACAACATTATTTCACTATAAATTTTATGACACTGTCTAAATTATTTCAACTTTGCAATTGGCATAGATCAAATTTTGAACGGAGAGTAATATGTCAAGTCTGGGACTTTTGTTTGAGATCTTTCTAGTAAATTGCTGTCTTCTACATGTGATTGTTTGCTTCCCAAAAATTAAAGTTTGTTTTTTGAAAGCAAAATTGAAGAAGACTTCTTAGTTCTTAGGTCCCTTATTTTGTTAAATGTTCCTGTATATAACTCAGAAGTTGGCCTGCAGAAATGGAGTTGACACAGAAGAAGAGATCTACCGAATCACATACTATGGCAAGGGACGAATGCCGGTGTGTTCTCTTGTGGAATCTAAGGACTTGATAAATATAATAGACAAGAAAACAAAAATGAAAATCTATCCCTCTGTCATAATTAGAACTAAAGGGGAACTGACTAATATTCAACAATAGGATGGTATCAATAAATTGATCGTTCCCTTCACAGATTTCTACTTAACCATTGTTACTTTTTTAGTTCACATAATGGATTGACATTGATTGAAAAAATTGAAAGAAAATTGACTTTAGTATCCCTGCCATATAAGAACACATAAAAAATAAAAAGGGATATTCAGTATGAGGTCCCAAGAAAGGAATGTAGTAAACAAAAAGCCTTGCAACAACTGAAGAATATGATGCATTGATAAGTCCCATTATAGGAAATAACAATAGGTCCATTTCTACTCATTTGTTCAGGAACCTTTTGGTGATTATGTTTCTTTATTGGGAGTTCATGGTGATTTCCCAGATTTAAATCAAGTAAGAAATACAAGAACATGACAAATACTGTAGAAAATGAAGGAAATGTAACCTCTTTATTCCTTGTTAATAATCTAGATAAGCATGTCATGTGTTGCTGTGTGTGAATGATTCATTAGGAATACTCTGTGGTTGCCTATAAATTGATCATTCCACACATGTGTGTTGGGTGTAACTTCATATTTCTAGAAGTGCTCTCACAAACATAGTTCCATGCATCTATATATACAGGGATTTGGTAAGGAATGTATGCCCCGAGGTCAATGCACATTTGGAGCTCGTTTGGAGGATGATGACATAAAGGTGTTAGCAGAGTTTGTAAAAATGCAGGCTGATGAAGGCTGGCCAACTATACCAAATACACAAGATTGATTCACTTACTAGCCTCTCTATCTATATGTGTGTCTGTGTGTCTTCATTAACCGTATCTTAACAAACAAATGCATGTTGAATTAGTGATATATCACGTTCATCTACATATTTGAGGCTATTTTTTCCTTAAATCACAGTAGTCAATACATAGTAAAGATGAGCTGATAAATGAAATTCTCCCTCTATTCCTAATTATAAGTCAACTTTGGTTACTTTAAAGGTAAAATTGTACTCATTGTTAGTTTAGGGTGCTCAGTGGTCCATGGTAGTTACTTGAAGAGCAAAATATGTTCATTGCCCTTTTTTAATTTCTCACTCCTTATCCTAGGACGTTTTTGTATGTGATAAATGATGATTTAAATACTTATCTTATTTCTTTTCTTTTGCCAGAAAATACTTATCTTATTTCAAGTTGCAGTAGAGTCCAAATAAGAATAATTAAACTCCTCCGTAAACACGTGTGTGTGTGTGTCTGTGTGTTATATGACTTGAAGAGAAATTAATAGTTAAATTCATTCTGCCAATTATAAAAAATGTAAGACATTTTACGTTAGGGGAAAAAAATAAATCTCATTAATATTGAGACTAAGGATTATAAAAATGAAGGTAAAAAATGTTCATTTGACCATGAGTAGAGTAATGACTTAATTCATGCAAGATTACGTCCCATTCATATGTCCTGTAAAAAATAAAACTTCCTAATCGAATGTTGGAATTATCCTTCTCAAAAGCTGTTTTTTAGCCAAAACACTGCATCATTCTCATCTGAATTAGTTATCTAAACATACGATCGATCAAAACATTCTCTTCTGACATAATACGTATTTTACGAGGTCAAATATATCAAATAAATAGTCCACATCATTAAGTTTTTTTTACCAGAGAAATGTTCATTTCACTCATTAATAATTAGACACATATGGCTAGTTCCATCTGCAACATATCTGTTTGCGGCAAAAAATAAATCTACAACATATCTGTTTAAAAAGGTGGTCCCTGCCTTTCATTAGGATCAGTCTATATTTCAATTTTATAAAAGAAATAAATAAATAACAAAAATAAAAAGAATCCAATCAAATCTAAAGACAAAAATAGCCTACTCCTTACAGTCTGCAATCTGCATATTCTGTCTTTTATGCAACACATCTACCAAGAAATGTGATGATCTCATTAGGATGTAATTGCAATAGAAGAATCAATATTATCAATAAATTAATATATATATATATATATATATTACTATGGTTATCCTCTCCTTTTATTTTTTTTATTATAGGCGTGACTTTTTCTTTTAATTAAATAAGTTAACTTTTTTCTGTTAATACTATAAGCATATTTGTATATAGGACTAATGATGTTAGCTGTAAAGTTAAGAGGTTTAATTAAGATAGAGAAACTTACAATACTAAAATAAAAATCAATAAATATAAATAGCATAGATTTCACTTATAGATGGTTACATAATTTACCATATAGTATATGATTATATATGTTGCAACATTTATGCATAGAATAACTCTTCAAAAACTTGTCAATATTTATTTTAATTTTTTTATTTATGCATCGATATTCTGCGCTATTAACAATCGATTAATCTGATTCATGAAAATGTAGACTCATAATGGGGCACTACCTCCAAATAATTATCGTGATTGTATATCAATAGGTTGAAGTCAAAATCGCCGATTAAACTAGAACAAACAATTGATTCATTGGTTTTAATTTTAAATGAGTTATTTTTTGTATAAAAAATAGTAGGACGATGATGATGTGAAATTTCACATGAATAATTAATGAAATTATAGTTGAGTTGTTGCAGGGAGGGACCCAGTGATCTCTATCAAAAGCACATGGGAACAGTATCTTGATTGGCTGTTTATCGTAAGATTGATCGTCTCAACAAGACTCTGCTTAATTGGTCCCAAAAATGATGTGAAATTAGTTATTATATTCTATGCAGGACCATATAGCTAGGCACATATGCATGTGACTGTTGGAGCACGTTGATGCTACCAATAACTTTTACCTTTTTTTCTTGAAAATCATTCAAATCACTTTTACCTTGCCAGGTCGTTTTTCAAAGAAAAGGATGAACTAATTAAAGAAGAGAAAATTAATTTATAGTCCCTCACAAGAGATTTAATAGTAGAAAAGTCTCATAAACTCCACATATTATTAAAGTAGGGTCCTTAGGGACCTTATTTTAATATACATCAAATACAAAAAGACCAAATTGCGCTTCCCTGTGAGTTTGTGACAAGATCATAGGCAGGGAATGACAAGGTCATGCGCACATATAAAAATATCATGGGCAACTCTAACAAGGTCATGATTCACCCTGTGACAAGTTAATGAACAAGCATTGACGAGGTCATGAGTAGGAATGACAGGGTCATGTGCAGAGAAGAATGGACAATCTGATCTTTTTGTATTTGAAGTATATTTAAGTAAGGTCCATAGGGACCCTACTTTAATATGTGGAGTTTATGAAACTTTTCTACTATTAAGTCCCTTGTGATGATGGACTACAAATTAATTTTCCCATTTTTTTTTATCAAAAATTAATTTTCCCATTAAAGTATGCATTATTTATGATTTGGTTTATATTAACTAAATACTAGAATTATATAGAATAAATTATCTTTTTTCCTATATATAAATCACTTCAATTTGAACGTACAAGTTTATCTTCATTTATTGTATGTTGACTTTGTTTCCATATGATGAATATAATGAATATTAAATATGAGTAGAATATGAAATTTGTTGAATTTTAGTGAAAAATTAATGAGATTTAAAATTTTCTTTTATCTATGTGAAACATGGCATAAGTGAGTTATATATAGTATAAAAGGAGTAATTTGCAATTAAGTTTATTATGCGAGCGAGTGCATGACAATCATAAATTCTTTGGACACTTAGATAGCATTATGTGAATATTAATAGATTATACATGAGTATATATGATATCTTACTCCATCTCAGATAATACACAGTTCACACATACTCCCTCCGGTCCTAAATATAGGACCTAGTTGACTTTTTTGAAAAATACTAAAAAAAAGCAAAATAAGTTAATTATAAATTGATTTACCTAATTTTTTCTCTTACACTATTTTATTTTACCTATAAGCTAATGGATAATCTAAAAAGATATCAAATATGTCATGATTTAA
The DNA here is from genome assembly GCA_029929735.1 of Mimosa pudica. NCBI lineage: Eukaryota > Viridiplantae > Streptophyta > Magnoliopsida > Fabales > Fabaceae > Mimosa > Mimosa pudica. The sequence goes on along the minus strand of JAKELP010000039.1, from coordinate 10,439,851 downwards.
TAACCTATTTTGCAACCTTAATCTCTCCAAAAAAAAGTCAATTAGGTCTTATATTTAGGACCGGAGATAGTATATCATAATTTGTTGACAATCATGAAATTAATGATATTAACTCATTTTGGATGGTGGATTACTCATTATTAATTTGTTTCATTAAAAGAATTGATAATAATCTACCAATAAACATATAAAAATTAATTAGTGTAGCTTTCATTGCTCAACTGATCGATACTAAACGCCTCTTTCAAAACTGCATTGATGTGACTTTATGAGTTCAAACCCTTTTTAAATTTAACTATAAAAGGTAAAATAAGTAAGTGATGAGTTGGATTTTTATATATACCCTTATTAAACAAGTTCTGTTACATATTGAAGGAAAATATGAAGTTGTAAATTAATCAATAATAAAACGGATCAATATTTATATATGTGTGTATATAACAAGTAACATCTTCATCACATTTTCATTCTTATCATTTTATTCCTTCAAGGATTTGTGGTCCTTATCATATATACAATGTCGTATGTGTAGTGCAAATGACTGAAGAACCCTAGAGAGAGAGAGCGGGGCAAATAATAAGTCATTGTCAATAGCTGGAAGGGAGGGACCAAAAGCCATAATTAAATTGTTCATTGTTTAATTATTTGTCAACCTCTCTCTAAACCTATCTCACACGCATGCTCATGTGTGTGTGTGTGTGTGTGATGAGTTCTAATACATATACTCGTTCGCCTTTTCTATATATTAGCTAGTTTCAAATTCAATGTGTGTTTGTGGGATATCTACCTCCATGGGATTTAGGGTTTATCAGTTCAACATCTCTCTCTCTCTCTCTCTCTCTCTCTCTCTCTCTCTCTCTCTAGTCTGGCAAAGAATAGATATATGTTGGTTTGAGAGCTTGAAGCTGCCAGCATGATCTGATAATTATAAAACCAGTTCCGTTCCTATATATATAAATTCTATATTCGAGTGAGAAGAATCAAAATACTGATTTGATTTGGTATTGCTGAGATTGGAAAACGTTGTTGATTCTTTTTACTGGTCTTTGTATCTGGAAAACTATAGGGTTAGATCTTATTTTGGATACAAACATTCATAATAATATACGTACATGCATATACAAATATATATAAATATAGATATATATCATCAGATCATCCTGCAGCTTCAATCACTCAATCTCCAACAGGCCTATTTCAAGTGTCTCCAAAGTTATTGTACTCTCAAGCCTGGATTGTTCATCAATAATCATATATATTTACTGATTCAAGGTAATACTATATGCTTTCATGCTGTTAATTTTCCTATATATGCAAATGTTAATTTCCTTTACACACAGATCCACATACTGTGCGTAATATCTGTGTGTGTGTGTACTTGTCTTTGCAGTACTAGTAGTAGTTTAGTTACTTTACCTAGAGTTATATAGCTAGACGATATTCTTGGGGTTGGGGGGAAGAGGGTTGATGAAGGTTAGTCAATCAAAAAGATATTGAAGTACTCTCGTGATGACTTAGGGTACGGTTGAGTAAGTTAATTATATACTACTATAATTTGGATAACACATTTTTTATAATGAAACTTTTGAAAGCAGGTTTAGCTCACCTACAATCTAAATTTAGATAGTACACTTATTACTATACGTATATGCCTTTACAAATTTGTTTTCAGATATAAATAATCAATATATGTAAATTAAATACTTTAAAGTAGTAACATATTTATCTTAATCTCTCCAACAATAAAGCTATCAACGGGATCACCCTTATATTGAAGATATGAGATACTAAAAATTAGGAGGATATACATGTGTGAGATTGTGTGCACAATATATTTCTTAACATAAACATGCCTTTGTTTAAGTATTGCAGGAACTGTTTCATCAGTAGTAGAGATGACACCTTGAACTGTTTAATTAGTAGGTACAACTACTGAACTACATTTGTGGTCCAGTCTATTCCTTAAAAAGTAAAAATAAAGAAAACTTACATTTGCTCTTCTTTTGCAATTAGATCAGATCAATATAATTAATTTTGGCTTGCAGGTAAGTTACGTTTTTAATATATAAAGAATAATAATTTGACAATGTTTATGCATTCTCCGGTCCCTCCCACCTTTGTATTCAATTTTCTCATAGTGGAATATTAATGTTTATGCATGCAGGTAATTAGTTACGTTTTTTTTTGCTGATAAAAAAAGAATATTAATGTTATGCTTATTAAGATTTAAATATATTTAATATTTCTATTACTCATTTTATAATCTAGTTACTCCTCCATCCGGATCTAATTATATAAGAGCAGTTAAAAGATCTTATACTTAAGACCTTATTAGGTGGACTTAATCTTTATTGCACTCTTCCTAGCAGCTATGACCGCACATTCACTCTGCCTCACCTCAGTTAGGGATTATTATTGTACTTTCACTTTAATTAGGTTGACAGCCTAAATTTATAGATTGATCATTTCTAGATCAAACTTTTTCCCTTAACATTCAATTGGGAACTTAGTTAACGTTGAGCCAGGTTTTTGTCGCCAGACTTAAGTGATTATCACTGTTTAATTTTTAAAAAATAAGAATTTTCAATCAATTTAAAACTATATTGCATAAGAAGTTGATTTATCATTTGTTTCTTATAACTATTGGTTGTTTATTATAGATAGGTTCAATAAAGATTTAGCACAAAATATTGTGTTTGATCGGGCCGGGTTATTAAAAATAAGTTTGCACATAAGTGAATCTATGTGCTAATGAAAAATGAGATATATATAGATAAAAAGTCGATAATCTTACTGAAGTCTATAGTTTCTGTTGGTTAAATGAGAGAAAAGAAGAAAAGAAGGAGGGCACGTTTCTAGAGAATACACACACAATTAACTGCATACATTCTGATATGTGTACATGACTCTTTTAAATAATAGGAAATGGTAACTAACAATCCTAAAAATAAGGAGCACAATAAAATAACTAACTGACCCACTAACTAAGTGCTAATAACAATTAAACCAAATACAAATAAATAAGAAACTGTTTTGAATCAATTAAACTAACACTCCCCCTTGATTCAAAACGTCAGACACATCACATACACCTAATTGTGCTGTAAAAAACTGATGCTTGGCTTGAGGAAGTGATTTTGTGAAAATATCAGCAACTTGCTCATTTGTGCCACAAAATTTCAGCTCCACCATTTTATCAGCTACAAGTTGTCGAATGAAATGATGTTGGACATCAATATGCTTAGTTCTTCCATGAAAAGCTGGGTTCTTTGTCATTGCAATTGCTGACCTGTTATCACAGAAAATTTCTGTAGCCTCCTTCTGTTTAAAATGCAAATCAACAAGAAGTTTTCTAAGCCATAAAACTTGTCTTGCTGCTGAAGTTGCTGCTGCATATTCTGCTTCTGAAGATGATAATGCAACTGTCTCTTGTTTCTTTGAGCTCCATGTTACCACACCAGAGCCAAGACTAAAAGCACTACCAGAGGTGCTTTTTCTATCATCAATGCTTCCAGCCCAATCACTATCTGTGAAGCCAAACAATCTGAAATCTGATACTTTAGTGTACCAAATCCCAAAATTGATAGTTCCAGCGACATAACGAAGTATCCTCTTTGCTGCACCTAGGTGTTGCTTTGTAGGATAATGCATAAATCTGGAAATAACACTCACAGAGAAAGCAATGTCAGGTCTGGTGTGAGTTAAGTAATTTAGCCCACCAACCAGACTTCTATAAGACTTAGGATAAGCCTTTTCAGTCCCATCTTCTCGCTGTAATTTCTCATTAATATTCATTGGAGTTGCTGCCACTTCACAATTTGTCATATGAAATTTATTCAAGAGATCTGCTGCATATTTCTTCTGAGTAACAAAGATTCCATCCTTACTTTGCATCACTTCAAGACCCAAAAAATATTTCAGCAAGCCCAAATCTGTCATCTCAAAGTTCCTCATCATACTAGACTTGAACTCAGTAATTAATGACTCAGAAGTACCCATATAAATCATGTCATCCACATAAAGACAAACTACAAGAAAATCTCCATTATCATGTTGCTTCAAATAAAGAGTAGGTTCATTTTCACTCCTACAGAAACCATTTTCATGAAAGAATGAGTCAATCTTACTGTACCACGCACGCGGAGCTTGTTTCAACCCATAAAGAGCCTTTCTCAACCTATAGACTTTGTTATCACTGCCATTAACAACAAAGCCTTGAGGTTGTGAGACATAAACCTCTTCTGCTAATTCACCATTTAAGAATGCAGACTTCACATCAAATTGATACACAGGAAGTTGCAATTGAGCAGCCAATGAGAGAATAACTCTAACAGTTTCAAATCGAGCAACAGGAGAAAATGTTTCTTCAAAGTCCATACCTTGCTGTTGTGAGTATCCTTTAGCAACCAGCCGGGCCTTGTGCTTTTGAATGCTCCCATCAGCATTATATTTAGTTCTGAATACCCACTTCAGCCCTATAATATTCTTTCCTTCAGGAGCTTCAACTAACTCCCATGTTGAGTTCTTCTCAATAGATTGCATCTCTTCTGCCATGGCCTTTTGCCACTCTCCTTGTAACTCTGCTTCTTCAAAACAAGCTGGGTCAGAGACAAGTAATGCAAAACTACAAGCATAGATATCTCTCAAAGATCTGAACTTTCTTGGTGGTGTTTCACTAGAAGATCTTGATGATCCAGAACTGCTTCTATCACTAGAAGGCGAAGAATCAGAATTTGCAGGAACTGGTATTGCTACTTGTGCATCATCAAACTCTAATGGAACATGAACAACAACACCTTTTGCTTCTTTATTCCACTCCCAACAAGCTTCTTCATTAAAGACAACATTCCTACTAACAATCACCTTGCCACTTATAGGATTATATAGACGATATGCTTTGGATTGAGGACTATATCCAATAAAGATGCATTTTTCAGACTTTTCATCAAGTTTAGAATGAAAAGGAACCAAAGCATATGCTACACAACCAAAAAACTTCAAGTGGCTTACCCGGGGCTTCCTACCCATCCATGCTTCATATGGCGTTTGATTTAACACTGCTTTTGTTGGAGAAATATTCAACAAATATACTGCTGTAGCAGCTGCCTCTCCCCAAAACTGATTTGGGAGATTCTTTGCTTTCAATAGACTCCTTGCCATCTCTACCACGGTTCTGTTTTTTCGCTCTGCTACACCGTTTTGCTCCGGTGTATAAGGTGTTGTTAGCTCCCTACGAATACCATGTTCATCACAAAAAGCAGTGAAATCATTAGATAAAAATTCACCTCCCCTGTCAGTTCTAAATGCTTTGATTCTGCTCCCACTCTGATTCTCCACCAAGGCCTTAAATTTCTTGAAGTTCTCAAAAGTTTCAGATTTGAACTTCAAGAAATAAATCCAACTCATACGGCTGTAGTCATCAGTAAATAACAGAAAATATTTACTACCACCAAGTGATTCAGTTTGCATTGGCCCACATAAGTCAGCATGTACAAGCTCAAGACATTCAGTTGCCCTCCATGATTTTCCAACAGGAAAAGAATTTCTGGATTGTTTTCCATACACACAACCTTCACAGAATTCAAACTCAGATATATGTGGTAGCCCAATCACCATTTCTTTTTGATTCAAGAGTTTCAAACCATTCACATTTAAATGCCCATATCGCAAATGCCATAATTTGGCTTCACTGTTCCCCTTTAAAATTAAAGCACTATTCTTGATATTTGAAGCATCAAGAGGGAACATTTTATTCTGAGTCATCTTAACAACAGCAACAACATGACCAGATTTTTTTTCAACAATAGTGCAAGCATCATCATCAAACACAATTCTATATCCATTGCTCATCATTTGTCCAACACTCAACAGATTATGAGCTATATTAGGCACAAATTGCACATCAGGAACAAGTTTAGTCTCACCTTGAATGTCCTTTATAACAACTGTACCTTTACCTTCAACCTGGACTTGCTTATCATCTCCAAGTCGCACATCACTTTTCTTTGTTTCATCAAGATCCTTAAACAAAGATCTTGAACAAGACATATGATTTGAGCAACCACTATCAACAAACCATATATCACTTGAAGCATGATTAACAGGGGAATGAGCCATGAACAGCTTACCTTCTTCCACCTTTTCTGTGAAATTAGCAGCCTTATATCCATCCTTTTCTTCATCTCTTTGTTTACTCCAACAATCAGCTTCTTTGTGACCATATTTCTTACAATAATAGCATTGAATTGCATCTTTATAATACTTCTGCTCACTGGATCTTCCTCTTCCTCTTCCACCACCACGTCCTCTACCATGAGATGGAATGCCTCTGCCTCTACCTCGGCCTCTGCCTCTGCCAGCACCATTTTCAGATTTCTCCTTGTGGAAGGAAGAATCTTCATTCACTTTAAATGCCTTCTCTACCTTTTTTTCTTCTGATCTGTTTATCCTATCTTCATGAGCTAACAAAGAACTCATCAATGCATCAAAAGAGAGTTCAGATAAATCATTAGACTCTTCAATTGCAGCAACCACATAATCAAATTTCCCAATTAAAGACCTCAATACTTTTGAGACAACACTTTCACTACTCAATCTCTCACCATATGATCTCATGAGATTGACAAGGGCAGACACTCTTGACATATAATCTTGCACTGACTCTGTTTTTTTGCATTGACAGATTCTCAAAATCACGTCTCAAAGTTTGCAATTTAACAGCAACTACCTTTCTATCTCCCAAGTACTCTTGCTGCAGAATCTCCCATGCCTCATTGGAAGTTGTCACTGCAGAAATTCTGGGAAATATATCATCATCCAAAGCTTGTTGAATCATGAACAAAGCCTTTGAATCCTTCTTGCGAGACTCTCGTAGTTGCTGACTGGGCTCCGTAGGCTGCGTATCCTCGAACCCATTCTCCACCAAGTCCCATAGCTCTTGAGACTTGAAGAGAGTCTTCATCTTCAAACTCCAGAAGTGATAATTGACCCTTTTAAAAATTGGAAGAAGGGGCTGTGAAGAAACAGACGTTCCGTTTGCGGCCATTCCGTAAATGCTTGAATACTCTCGTGTTTTCCACTCTCCCTCACTCTTACTGGTTTAACTTTCTCACCCACACACTCTCTTCTTTAGTTCCTTGCAGTAGGAAGAAAAGAGGACAGAAACCTGATGCTCTGGTACCACAATTGTTGGTTAAATGAGAGAAAAGAAGAAAAGAAGGAGGGCACGTTTCTAGAGAATACACACACAATTAACTGCATACATTCTGATATGTGTACATGACTCTTTTAAATAATAGGAAATGGTAACTAACAATCCTAAAAATAAGGAGCACAATAAAATAACTAACTGACCCACTAACTAAGTGCTAATAACAATTAAACCAAATACAAATAAATAAGAAACTGTTTTGAATCAATTAAACTAACAGTTTCGTTATTAGAAAACCTGGCTAAACTTGATATAGTTTGATCTGCATATAATCAAATACTACCTAAACATGTACCTTTATAAGGTTGATCAATTAAGTTTTGTGCATATCGATTTCTACTGTAAGCAGAGGCATGTTAATTTCGTTGACGATCGATGGACTTTAAAATGAAGAAAAATTGAAAAGAAAAATCAGAAATAAAATTAAACTTTAAACAGGTTCTTTTACACGCACACGCATAAGTATATATTATCAACTCTATTTTTGAAACTACGTGCATAGAAGATTAATAGTAATTTCTCCTGCCAATGTTTCAAGAATTTCTTTAATGAAGAAAAAGGATATCCGCAATTTTTTATGTGTACTGTAAAACCAGATAATTAATATTTGAACGTGCAAATTAAAATATATAGCTGAAAAATATATGAGACCAGGGTGAGAGATTCTATTTCATCTTTCTGTGGTTTGTGAACAAAGTGTGACGCTAGCTAGTTCATGTTTATCTGCTAGTGGTTTTATAATCAGATCGGATATTATTGAAGTGCTCCACTGCAAAAAGAAATTGAATTAAGTCATTAACCACACGGAATCCCTTGGAAAATAGGCGTTATTTAAAAAAAAGTAACAATGGAATCCATTGGAAAATCTATAGGAAGAAATGATATGATGATGATGATGATGATGAATAGAAGAATGAAGAAATGAATCAGAGTGCAAGCGGAGAAACTAAGAGAAAGCATGGAAAGGAAAAAGTAGAAATTGTATTATTATCTCTTAATGGAGTACAGCTGTCTTTTTATATACACATTTACAACAACCAAAAGATAAATAACAAACTAACCCCAATAACAAAATTACATTCTGTCAGATGAATATGCGATGTTAAAAATTGACCATAGAATCTCTCATTTAGCCATAGAATTGTGTCTCCATCGAAGGAATTTTGTCACCAAATCACGTGACTAATTGAATGTTCTTTCAGTGCTAGCTCATATCAAATCATTAGTAAATATATTGTATTCATGTAATTTATACCCTAGATAAAATATAGTTTTCTTTAATAAAAATTGTGGTAACCCGAGCACTGAAGACTCGAACGCTTGATACCTTGAACTAAGTTCACGATCCAAAACCTATTACATGCACAAAGAACAAATAAAATAATAATATTGGATCCAAGAATCAAAGGATTTTTAAGGTTGACGCACTATCTAGTATCTAAGTTACAAGAACTTGGGATTAGCACAACAAAGCAGCAAAAGAAAGCCGAGAGAGAAGATTCAGAGAGACTTCTCATCATGGCTTAGAACTTGTTTGGTCAGAAGGTTACAAATTTAGAAGGTTACAAATTTGTGAAAGTAGAAGTTGAAATACAACATGGTAGAGATTGACAGAGAAAGAAGAAAGACATGACAATGCTTGATGATGATGATGATGAATAGAAGAATGAAGAAATGAATCAGAGTGCAAGCGGAGAAACTAAGAGAAAGCATGGAAAGGAAAAAGTAGAAATTGTATTATTATCTCTTAATGGAGTACAGCTGTCTTTTTATATACACATTTACAACAACCAAAAGATAAATAACAAACTAACCCCAATAACAAAATTACATTCTGTCAGATGAATATGCGATGTTAAAAAATTGACCATAGAATCTCTCATTTAGCCATAGAATTGTGTCTCCATCGAAGGAATTTTGTCACCAAATCACGTGACTAATTGAATGTTCTTTCAGTGCTAGCTCATATCAAATCATTAGTAAATATATTGTATTCATGTAATTTATACCCTAGATAAAATATAGTTTTCTTTAATAAAAATTGTGGTAACCCGAGCGCTGAAGACTCGAACGCTTGATACCTTGAACTAAGTTCACGATCCAAAACCTATTACATGCACAAAGAACAAATAAAATAATAATATTGGATCCAAGAATCAAAGGATTTTAAGGTTGACGCACTATCTAGTATCTAAGTTACAAGAACTTGGGATTAGCACAACAAAGCAGCAAAAGAAAGCCGAGAGAGAAGATTCAGAGAGACTTCTCATCATGGCTTAGAACTTGTTTGGTCAGAAGGTTACAAATTTAGAAGGTTACAAATTTGTGAAAGTAGAAGTTGAAATACAACATGGTAGAGATTGACAGAGAAAGAAGAAAGACATGAGAATGCTTATTCAAGTTATACAAGACATATCCTTTCTTTACTTGGTAGAGATTGACAGATTGAAATACAACATGTCTATAGAGAGTGTAACAAGTGTGCTGATTTTCTACTACATATGCACTTCAATTGGATGTGGGAAGGCACATGTTGCAACAACCACTTGATGGTTTGCGTTGCTACTTCATGCAGATGAAAATGGGATTGGCCAAGACCGACCAGTTTCTGTTATTTGATCTTTTGAGATCTTCCTCATGAAAGAGAGAGAGGCTTCTCATGGCAAAGGTGAGGAAAACAATGAAGGAAACCCAGCCCCTTTATATAGAGTTCAAAACAAGCACTAGAAAGGGAAGAAAATCATCATCATTAATGCCTCTCATTAATGTCGCTAATTAGTAAATATGATAGATTTTCTTATTTCTATGGAAACTGTCTGAATTTAATAACCTATTAATTGTTGATTGCGTCAACTATTATATTCTCCAATTGCTTCGTTTTTTTGCTTCCCATTCTCCAATTGCTTCTAATCAGTAGGATTTTCCTCTGGATGACCCGTCCCAATGAGGGCGGACGAGACATATTTTCCAACAAAAATATGCTTGTCCATGTGGTTTTACTTTGCCCTTGTTTGCATAATTATTTTAATGAGTTATTATATTTAGATATAGACTTCTGTTAATGAAATTATAAAAAAAGAGACTTCTGTTAATGTACTGTACACAATAAAAGAAGAATATGTGGGCATCCGAGCAAATTATATAAAGTATATATTTAAAGTTATAAATTCATGCATTTGATGAAGAGAACAAAATTGTAAGAAATTACCTTAAAAGTATATGTTTAAAGTCACAAATTCATGCATTTGATGAAGAGAAAAAAATTGTAAGATACTACTTTAATTTTAAATCATATCTTTACACCCACCCAACCCTGCCCCCTCTCTTTTCCCAGACTCTTTTCAGTACACATTTTGTCTTTATAAAATATAAGTGTAATTCTCTGGCAGTATTTAGATTTTGAAAAGGGTGTGATCTTGTTGGTTTGTCTGTTAAGGCATTGCTTATACAAATATTTAAAAATCAAGCATCCAATATTTTTTATGCTAGATGTTCATCCTTATTAAAATTTTCATTAGCAAAATTGTACATTTACCCGATAAATAAGAAAAGCAAATCCATAACGATAGCTGATTATATAATAAGCAGGTACATAGTGATTTAAGCTCAAGAGAACTCTTTTTAGCTTTGAAGTTCTGTAAAAAGTAAGAAATAATATGTAGTTGTTAATAATAGGATTATACTTATATCTAATTCCTATATATTCATTATGTCAAGTTTCCCAATCACACAAGGTCACATTTCTTATTTATTTCGTTTGAAGTTATAATTAAATCACAAAAAGGCTGAAACTACAATTATTAAGATTAAAAAAAAGACCATCAACAATAAACAAATACAACTTACTTCACTAGATGGATTAATGGCTTAGGATTACAAATTACACCAAAGAGCTTTCGCAAATTACAAGGCCATTGTCCTCACTAGGCTACAAGGCCATATACACTATACAGGGTAAATCTTGTTGTAGAACATATTGTTACCAAACAAAGTGCAAAAAGGATTGACCCTGAAGAAAATAATGCTGCTCGGCAAGGATATATTTTACAGTCCTTCAGCTTACAATTACAATTAAAGTTCTTCCCCTTCAGGAGTTCTTATGGTACAAATGCTACAGCAGAAGTAGTAAGTAGAGTGGATAGATATCATAGATTACACAGCACTAACTAAATCTCCACTATATGATATTATAGTGATTCTCATGCTACCTATCATCATTCACTAGGCCATGAAAAAAGAATAAAAATTTATCCAAAAGGACATTAACCGATAATTTAACCTTTCCTTATCAAAACCACCTCCATCCTAGCTGAAGGCAATTTCTAAAGCATGATGAACCTCTACAACCGTACCGATTGCTTCATAGAGTCGTTATAATGTAATTATTTTTTATTTCTTGATTATGATTCTTCAGTAGTAAAAGAAGAGCTTGATTGCTTTCTTCTCTTTGCTTCAGGCTCTCCCAAATGCAAGGAAACAAAACTATCTTCATCGGCGGCGATGCCATTAGGTGATGCTGAAACACTATTCAAGTCTAGACCTTCTTGGTACCTTTTATGTGCTGGACACTTTCCTCCATAACTAGGAATGAACTGGTGCTCTACATTTCTGACATGAAACTCATTCTGCCTTAATGGCGGGTTGAGTCCATGAGAAAGTTCTTCCTCAACAGGCACCTTCTGGATGTTCAAGTGAAAAGGCTCAAAGCCCTCTTCAAGCTTATCTTTTGAAGGCACAGTTGAAGAAGATTCTCCAACTGTAGAATCATTTCCTGCCGTAGAGCCACTCTTTTGCACATGTATCGCGGCTATAAAAGCAAAATAACAACAAAAGACTTGTCAGCTTAAACTTAGTTTTACATCTTTATACAATTGTGCAAGATATTGGTCTATAAGCATGTAAATAATAAAGTGCAGGTGTTCCTGATGGAAAACAGTCTCAGATTAATCCTTCAGAGTATAAAGTATAAATCATCAGTAGTCTAAAACGCAATAATTTGACATGTTTGGCATGCAAGTAAAGTTGAACCATTCCTCAGCATTGTTTGTAAGACAGTATTGTATCACACCACAAGATATTGATGCTGACAATTCTGGAAAGAAAGCAACTAGGGTAAACGAAAGATTAACAACTGAATCTTCCAAAAAACAAACCTTGTAGTACTTCATTTGTTGTTATGAGATCAAGTTCCAGGAGATCGAGAAGTCGTCCAAGATCAACCCCACTGGTCCAATTCTCTGGTGGTTGGCCAACTTTTAATTTCAAACGCCCCCTATTAGCTGTCCCACCCCAGATAATGCCCACAGGACGCGGCTTATTTCCATTTTGATCAGTCAAGAGGATGAGGCTTCCACTGTCGCCTTCAAGGTCAAACGTCTGTTGGTTCTCGCCGACAACAAGAAAATCGGTGAAAAAACAAATCCCTTTTTCATCATTGTATTCCAATGAATAGGCCATTATAGTCCCTGTAGTCAAGCCAGAACTTCTCCCAACTTTAATCACCTGCCTTCCAATAAGACTGTTTATTGGTGACTGCAAGTCTATTTTATTGACATCGCCAATCTCACCAACTCCTTTAACAGATGTTGTGACATTATTCATATTGAAATCCTCTGCAAATGGGATGAAGGCTCCATCAGCTCTCACAAATGTCTCTGCAAGATTACAAGACGTTTTGTTATATGTGCAAGTCATGATAAAATGAGATGTAGCAGAACATAGAATTATGATCAACAAATTTGAAATGATAGATATCATGAGTGTTGCAAGCATTCTTGAAAAATAGTCATCCATATCAAGCATGACCATTCCACAATTCAAGAACTTAAGTGTCTGTTTGGGCATAATGTAAAATTATGTAGTGTCATGAGAAACACTTTTTTTCTTTAAAAATAAGTCACTATTGTGAAAGAGAAGTTTATTGTTTGTTCAGACCAATCCTGAAGCAAGTTTATATTCTCATGGTGGTGGACTGACCATGGTGGCTTCGTTGTGCATGATGGGTTACCCAAGGGGAGATGGAAGTTGCCTAAGTTGGGCAATGAAACTGAGGATATTAGGCAGGCCAAAGCATATGGATGCTTTTCTAATTCTATATTTATATTCGAAAAGAGGACAGATTTTAGCCAATCTCACAGAAATGATTAAAGAGTAATAGTTCACCCTGAACCATTAACAATATTCAAGCTCTAACAGTTGCTGCTAAAAAGTGTGCATCCTTTGGGAACTCAAACCTACCAACATAACTCTGAACTTTAACCCAAGAGGAAAATTTGGTAATTTAGCTATTACTGTAGAGAAAGAACACAATATATAATTATGATTATCAATCACAATTAAGACAATCCTCCAAACAATGACCTCTAACTGAACTGAGGAAATCTGCTGGTTAAAGCCTTGGCATAGGACATAATGCTCGAAAATTTTAATACTTAGCATTGCTTCAAACATTCAACTAAAAGGGACATGTAGCATCTAATTCATCACATTAAAAACCTGAAAACAAGAGAAAATTTTGAAATTAACAAAAAAAAAAAACTGATGTCTGAATACTTTCAATTGTTGATTCATGATAAAATGCAATTGGGATTACGCTACCTGGGTTTGTTCCAGCAAAAATGCCATACCAAAGATCATCAGTGATAAATGATGTTGCCCTCTCAACAGCACCGAGATAAACACCAGGTCCAAGGCTGGGTGGCAACGGATGAAACATTTTCTGGTTTGGGTAGTCCAAATCAACCGCTACATGTCGATTTGTCAGGAAACCAACCTGTCGATTTCCTGTCCGGCTTTTCACAATAGCTCCCAAGGTTCCATATGTCTCTTGGCTTGCAACCTTCAAAGAAGAAACAAATAAAAAAAATTATGCATAACAGGATGGGTTGAAATAAAACAAAACAAAGTTAACAAGAGTTTAAGATTCAAAAATCAATTATCCGAGGCCAAAGAGATGTGATAATACAAATGATACAAATGTCTTCTTATAGGCCAAAGAGATGAGACAATGCAATAAAGCCTAATAAAGTCTAATAAAGTCTACTTATTCCCACAATTATTAAGAAAATAATCAATCTATCATCTCACACTGCATAAAAAATATGTTTAACACAGAGAGATGGCAGCAATAGATCAAGCTTCAGAGGAGACAGAAAATATAGGGAAGATTAAGAACCAGTTTTTCAGTATCTGAAAAAACTTTAACAATGGATCATAAATTCTGCAACCTGATCCATTTATTGAAAAAGGATATTTCTTGTCTTTGTTGCCTTTATTAACTTTTTAGTACAAGAGATCTGGTCAAGAAGATAGTACCACGGGTCATTCACTCTTCACCGGAAATGCTTATATTAAACTAACTGAATATGATTGCTTTGATAGATCATTCAAAATTGTTTTGGTAGAATAATCAGCATCTAGTTGACTGATAAGCCGGCGCTGTTTTACAATGTGAATCAATATGTTAACAACATTATCACTAGATCGAGTAGTTTAATAGTCATTAAAATAATATGCCATGCGCAACAAAATTCATAACATAACTATTTGAAAAATGAGTATACTTTCAACACATTTATGACTTTTAATTATTTTTTTTCAGAATACCACGACTCGGTTATTGAGATCTTATATAAAGGGATGGAGGGAGTATAGGGGAGAGAAAGCAACAAGTCTACCATTCGACCCCATGAAATCAACCACACAATTTTGAAGAGAAGTTGAGGCCCCTGACTTTCAACACCACCTATCAGACTGAATTCAAGTCCAGAACAATGATGAAAATGGTGAACATTAAAACAAATATGAGATGTTTCTGCATTCTAGCATCAAAAAATACCGTTTGGAAATCTATCTTTCATTCTCTTGCATAAAGTAAACATAAACTATATTATTTAAGCAGAGGAAAAGTACCTGAGACCCAGAGCCAATCATTGGATCACTTCCCCTTAAGCCATCAGCAAGCTCTGTGTATAATTGTTCTTTAGGAGTTGCGGCAGGAGCACCATAATAGGAGAACTCAACAACATCCACATCACACCAAACACCTCCAGGTCCCTGCTTTACAAATTCAATATTTGATTTTATCATTGTAGGCAAAGACTATATAACAGCCTTAAGATCTCAAAGAGTATTGAAATAAGTTATTCATAGTTTAAGATAGTATTTTTTTTCAATAAAATATGCTTTTGTAGTTACTTCCATATCATCAGAACAACCATTTGTTCTTCATCCCACATTATCATAAAAGAACCACCTGTCCAATTAGAATTATTTTATTTACAAGAAAAACACACAAATGAACAAGTAAATAGGAAATCCAGAATGTTGATGAATTCCATTATGACCTACTCTAATGTATAAAGCCAAAACATAGCAGTAATGTTGCCTAGACGTAAATGCGAAATCATTTGGCACCAAGCCAAAGTAGATGAAATGTAAAAGGATCCACTAAAGCCATGTAGAAACCTGCAACGTAGCCAGAAGAACCAAAAGTTCCCACCTCAAGTGCAGCAGGTAGGCATTCGACATGGTTGAGCCATTGCCTGTGAACTTTACGAGCAACGAAAACAAGGATAGCTGGAATATTAGTCAAGACACCCCCTCTCATCCGAAAGCCAATGGCGGTCCCAAGACTAAATCGGCGCAGGATCTTGCTATGGAATGCCCTGATAGTCATCAATTCAAGCAAGGTAGTAGCTTGCTGTCCTGTTGGCACGCCATTCAAGGTTTCAGGCAGTACTCCCTTCTGAAGGTTTCCAAAATAATTGATCCTGTCTTCTGCTGTGTCATTTAACCGACTCAACGTAGGCCAAGAGAAGTAGGCAGCATTGCTCTCAGTGTGCTGAGCACCTGATGCAAAAGGGTGTAATGGCAAATAGTTCCTTTCTAGGTCCAGGGATGACTCCTCCGATTGTGTTGACCCAGAGTGATGAATTGTGAAGTCCAAGGGAATGAGGTCCATCTCTCAGCTCTCCTACATAGAATCACTACACCTAAGTAAGATATAACAAAACCTCCAGTTTCCCTTATGTTCCTCAATCTTACATATTTCACCAAACAAAAGCTTCAACGAGCAAATCTTTCAGAAAAGCAAAGATATGAACAAAACTGAGTATAGACTTGTACATCCAAAGAAAAAGATTTGCACATGATAAATTCACTTGCACAAATTAAAACTAACTGGTGCAAGGGGATCATTCAATACAAGTACATCACAAAGACTGGTAAATCATCTGGACCCAATTCGTTGGTGCATAATAACTAACGAAATCACAGGAAACCCCCAAACAAAAAATTTCTCATCTGAAAATTTGTAAAAAGACAGCTAATGCTAACAATTGTACAAAGAGACTACTCTACAGTCCACCCCATTATAAAGAGCAAGACCACTCTAAATTTTTTGCTTAATCAAGGATGTGAAATATAAGCTTTCAAATATGACAGTGAACCAAACATTTATACAGAAGATCAACAAAAACTATGAAAACAACTTGCACAAGTCCAAAAATGATCACAAACCAATGTCATACATATAAAAAAATGAAAAAAAAAATAGAATAAGGAAGCAATAAAGTATTAGAAGATACTGATATGTTAAAAAACTAAAGCTTTCTCCCTACAGAAGCAAGAACAGCCTAAAAGCTGAAAAGTTTAAACACCAAGAAAAGAGAGGAAGATGAAAACAACACAAAAACCAATAAATCATTCTAAAAAAATAATGGGGTAAGCATAGAAAGGACCAATGAACATATGCTCCCAGCAAAACGACAACACAAGAACAAAAAAAACAGAACTTTCAGAATCTAAGAGGAAAAACAAGACACAACAAAGTGAAAAAAAAAAGCTTATCCAAAAGAAACAAAAGTAAACTAAACTCACCGATCCAGAATAATGCTGGAGCTTTGGAAATAAAGTGAAAACAAGGGTGCTTAGAGGTAATCATATGATAAGGCCAAGTACTGCATGAAGATGAAGTAGTAGTAATGATGATGATGATGATAATAATAATAAGAAGAATCTCTTAACCAAACCAATGGTTTCTGAGATTAAGATTTCCAAAAAAGGTGAAAGATTTTCAGTTTGTGAGAAGAACAAGTTGGATAGGCCGTGTCATGTGAATAAAGGTAAGATTTTTAGCTAAAGCTCTCTTCTTCTTCTTGTGTTCTTGAAGAAGAAAGACTAATAAGTTAAAGTGTTAAACTGTGCTGTGTGTACGTACGAGAAAATAATACGAAGAGAGGTCCAGAAAGAAAGAGCAATATACTTTTATATTAGCCTTCTACAATCTTTCTTTTTTGATTTTTGGTGATAAATAAATGTTGAAGATACATATTTGCTATTTTTTGGGACACCCCACTTGAATATTGTAAATTGTTAATTGCAAATCTAGCTGCAAATCCAGTAATGTGGGGGGCATCCTCCACCATGTGTTTGTTTTAAAAGGAAATTTGATTTGATATTGTCTCTGTGGTCCTAAATATAAGACTTATTTACTTAATTTCATTAGATTAAGGATGTTTGTTGAGTTAGTTAAAACAAAATGATATTACTCATATATCCTAACCATATACCTTTATGTCTTTCCCCACTCTTCCTTTTTTTCTACTATTGGGGGAACATTCATAAAGATAAAGGATAATTTGGAGAAATCTTGGTAAAAATTAGAAATAAGTCATATATTTAGGAGCAAATTCATCTCCTCTAATAGGTCCTACATTTAGGACAAAAGGGGTATATGTTTGTGTTTTCTTTTCCTAATGACAAAAGGGGTACTCACAAAATAACATTTTTCTTTGGTATCTGGCAATATAAATTCCGCTCCTTTTGATATTTATGCAAAGCATAGTAAAGCAAGTCTGAGATCAATTTTATCTCTATGCATAATCCATTTGGTAATTTTGTTATATAATCCATTTAACTGACTCTATTTAGTTGTGTAAGGTTTTATTTAGTTGTTATTAAGTACACCCAATATTCCATTCAATAACAACCATCATTTTGAGACAAGTTGATAAAGGGTAAAAAGAATCTACAAAGCAAGAAAAGCCTCCTCAAAACAAGGGGTCATCAGATCACATTTTTTTTTGACCATATTGAAACCTACAAGTTCATGTGCATTGTATTTGCACACATAGTTAGTTGCCTTTGATAAAAAAAATATTTAGGGACTGAAAAATCAAAAAGGAAATAAAAAGGAAGGAAGAGGATAGCATACGGTAAAAAGAAAAAATAATTGTTTTTAAGGGTATTGGAAGAATGTGGATGGGGACAATTATGAGTGGGGAGGGGGGAGAGAAATTAGGAGGAAGGAGATGGGGGCGCCTGTGAGGAAAAGGAACCAGTGTTTGGATGAGATGAGATGTGGATGGGGATGGGGTGTCATAATAAAAATAATAATTTAGACAATGAATCTATGAATTAGAATTATTTTGTGGGTGGCCTATGGAAGGGAGGGGCCATCCTTGTTTGCTCCCCAAAAGGAGCACAGTCATTGCATTCAAATTTAAATACTAATAATAAATAATAATTCACCTATATATTTCTCACTATATATATCACACTCTTTCTATTATTTTCTCCTTCCCCAAATGCACTCTTACCGCTTTATTCGCCTATTTTTTAGAAGGCTAAAGTATGTTTTTGGTCCTTTAAGTTTGCACAAAGTCATATTTTGGTCTCTTAACTTTGAAAAGTGTGTTTTTGGTCCCTTAATTTTGGAGAAAGTGTGTTTTTGGTCCCTAGCTTTGAAAAGTGTGTTTTTTTTCCTTTAACTTTGGATAAAGTAATATTTTTAGTACTTTGATAAAAGGATAAAAATGTTTTTAGTTCCTTCCTTTTCAAAATTAAGGGACTAAAACATGAATTTTTGAAAATTTAAGGACCGATAACATACTTAAACCGAATTTAAAAGAACTAAAGACACACTTTTCAAAGTTAAAGCACTAAAAAGATGACTTTGTCCAAAATTAAGGGACCAAAAACACATTTTTCAAAGTTAAGGGACCAAAACATGATTTTCTCCAAAGTTAAGGGACCAAAAACATACTTTAGCCTTTTTAGAATGCAGATAAAGGGTTACATGATATCACATTCCTATACGTTTTTTTCAACAAATATTCCAAAACTTTTCAATATTACTCCCTCCACTATTTAATAAAGAACTTATTTGAAGAATAGATCTTAATTATATAACAATTATTTCTAATTTTCTTGATTTTCTCTAAGATTTTCCATATTGTTTCTCCCTTATCAATAAACAAACAATAACGGAGTAATATGATTCATGATTATATGGGTAATTATATGGTTGGTGTATTTTAGTATTATAATATATCATTTTAAGTTTTGAATAAACTTAACTAATAACATTTTTAATTTAATCAAAAGAGATCAATGTGTCTTGTATTTATGATTGGTGAATTTTTTATTAGGATTTAGGAAAAATATGTTAGTGAATACTCCTTCGATACTAAGTATAAAACATATTTAATTTGGTTAGATGGTTTTATCTTAACTATATGACATTTTCTAGTCGTCACTCCTCTAGTCCTATTTATAGGATAGAGAGAAGGTTTTTCTTAGTTATATATATAAGTCACTTCCATTTGAATGTGTAAGTGTGATATTTATTTATTGTATGTTGATTTTATTTTTATGTAATGTATTGTATATTTAATATAGGTAGAATAGGAAATTTGTTGAATATCAGTGGAGAATTACTGAGATTTAATGTTTTCCTTTGTTTGTGTGAAATATACTATATGTGACTTATAAATAGGACCATATAAGAGTATCATTATTTCTCTAAAGTATTCTTATCAATGTTTTCAATGATAAACAAGTGAGATGGGGTTGAGACCTGCGATAGAAGAATATGCAAATTAGGATGGATTGATTTAATTTTTTTTCCCGAAAGGATGCCTTGATAATATCATGTTATTTTGATTAATTTAACTAACACTCTCAATCTACTTATACTAAGCAAATATGTCTTATATTTATGATTGATTAAAGGGAGTACTAATTGTATTAATCAAGGACGATAAATTTACTTTAAACATGCTCATTTATTATTTTCAATATCTTATTCATATCGACCAAATGTATTACATCAAATCATCAATTTTTTTTTCACATTTTCGGATCAAATCATCAATTAACAATAACCTCGTACTATTAGGATCATATGTATGAGCTCTACCTTTGCCCATCGGATTAATATTAAATGACTTGATGGAAAATTACTTTTGGGAATTTGGAGTGTGTTACGACATAATCCCGCTTAGTGAAAAAGGCCCATTAAGCCCAAAGGAAAGATAAGTCTGAAGCAGCCCAAAGTGCCAGAAGGTCGACAAAGTCTTTATCGCTGGTCAAAGATACTTTGTAACCGCCAATTAATTCCTTGTAACTTCCATATTTATGGGAATCAAAACGGAAATACCCATAAGTATGGGAATTGATTATTCCAACGGGAAAGAAACTTGTAGCTTATATATAGAAACACAATCCACGTAAAGGACCATCGAATATCTTCTGAATCTTGAACTTTCTATTTCTCTCTTTCGCTAGTCGACCAAAGTCTAGGCGACTAATCTTTTGTATTACCATTGTGGCTTGTCCACACATTCTGAATAAAATCATTATTCTTTGATTTGATATATTTGTGTATCAACATTTGGCGCCGACCGTGGGGATCGAAGTCTTTTCATATAAGCTACCGTCTTTTTGGCAATTCATTTACAATGGAACAACCTAGTCATGGTGATCAATTCTCTCAAATTCTGGCAAAGTTGACTGAACAATCTGAAAGGATGACTAGGCAGGAGCAATTTGTTACACAGCAGAGCGAAGCCATCGCCATTCAAACAGAAACTCTGGAACGGTTGCAGAAGGAAAATCAA
This sequence comes from Mimosa pudica, assembly GCA_029929735.1. Classification (NCBI taxonomy): domain Eukaryota; kingdom Viridiplantae; phylum Streptophyta; class Magnoliopsida; order Fabales; family Fabaceae; genus Mimosa; species Mimosa pudica. Next base: position 10,418,740 of record JAKELP010000039.1, on the reverse strand, counting down.
GAATTACACCAAAAAATAAATGTCATTGCTGATAAGCATCCTGAGAATGAAGAAGAGCGCGAGGATGATATTCCTCATGATTCTGAAGGAGGAGGTAAGAAAGATACTGAGCCTAACAATTCTGGTCATGATGCAGGATCTGAAGAAGAAGAATCCACCAAAGCATCCACTTATACAGGTGACACACGTGCCACTGAAACGGAGTATTTGAAGAAGAAAGTGCAAACTCTCGAAAGAACAGTGTTGCAAATCCCAGGAATTAGAAAACCATTTGAGTCTGCTAGATTGGGAAATTATTCAGATAGCCCATTTGTCGATCAAATTGCTTTAATTGACTTACCTGAACGTTTTGTGTTTCCTGTTTTGCCAAAATATAGTGGAAAAACAGATCCTGATGAGCATATGACACAGTATAGACAAATTATGATGGCTGCCGTCATACCTGCTGAAAAACGTCAAGCTGCGATGTGTCGTGGTTTTGGCATTAGCCTAATAGGTCCAGCATTATCATGGTGGACAAATCTCATGCCAGGTAGTATTAATTCGTTTAGTCAACTAACTGAAATGTTTGTGCAGCAATTTGCTAGTAGTCGAAATTTGATCAAAACATCTGATGATTTATATAGAATATTACAAAGACCTAATGAAACTACTAGGGAAATATTAACCAGGTTTACTCAAGAAATGGTAAGTATTCCAAATTGTGACGAATTTATAGCTGTGCAAGCTTTTCGTAGATGTTTGCTTCCAGGTTCACAACTTTATAAAGAGCTCACTATGCATCAAGTTAAGACTTGGGTGGAAGTACAAGCTTATGCTTGGGCTCAGATAAGGTGGGAGGAAGATGATGCAAAATTTAGATTAGAATTGGCTGAGCGACAGAAAAATACACAGCAAGGCGGTTATGTCGATAGGCGATCCCAGCAAACTCGAGGTAAGAATTGGAGATCTGAACCTTATTCCACAGGTAATCGAGGAGGATCGCATGGTGATGATTCCAAAAAGCCGCCCGTGCCCAAATTGAGTGAGCATAATTTTTCAGTAAGCCCGGCGGAATTAGTGAACACATTACAGAAGCTAGGCGATTCTGTTAGGTGGCCCAATAAGCTTAAACGTGAGCCAGAAAAGCGTAACCCGGATAAATGGTGTCATTTTCATGACGACCATGGACATAGAACGGAAGATTGTATTCAACTAAGAAAAGAAGTGGTGGAATTGATGAAGAAAGGTATGTTAAAAGATATTATAAAAAATAATAAAAATACATCTCGTGCAGGTGATGCACAACAAAAGCCAGTCCATACATCGACTATACCACAGAATGCTCGTACCATTCATATGATAATAGGTGGGTCCGAGGTAAGTGGAAGTACATATTCTGCTGCAAAGAGACATGCTCGTTCTTTGTTTAATTATGATTCGTCAACTAGTTACTTAGGCGACGTTATGTCGAATAGTAATGTTAATGAACAAATAACTTTTAAGAGTAGTGAAATTCAAATGTTTTCTTATCATGATGATGCTTTGGTAATAACTTTAATGATAGCTAATTGCAATGTCAAACGAGTTTTAATCGATGCAGGTAGTTCTGTTAATATAATTTATTTGCAAACAGTTAAAGAGTTAAATTTAGAATCTCAAATTATACAAGCACCTACAATATTGGTCTTCGGAAATGGAGCACCAGATAGAACGGTAGGGGAAATTTCTTTAGTCACCCAGGCTGTGGGTGTCAATCAACTAATCAAATTTCAGGTGATGGATTGCCCGTCAGCATATAATGTGTTGTTAGGTCGACCATGGATTCATCAAATGAGGTCTGTACCATCTACTTTGCATCAATCCATCAAGTTTCATACTCCTAGGGGGGTAAGAGAAATTAAAGGAGAACAAAGAATTGCAAGAGAATGCTATCAAACTGCTTTAAAAGGAATTTCGAAAAGTCTTGAGCCCGTATAGCAATTACAGAATCTGTCTCCAACGGATAAGGGAGGCTTAGGTGACGAATTAGAGAGAATTTCTTTGATTCCTGAAAAACCTGAGAGGACTTTATCCATTGGAGCAGATTTAAGTAAAGAAATTAGGGAAGAATTAATTGCATTTTTATCTAACAATTTGGATTGTTTTGCTTGGTCTCATGAGGACATGACAGGAATTAGCTCAGAGATAATAGTTCATCGGTTGAATGTGGATTCGTCGTTTAAACCTGTTAGGCAAAAAAGAAGGAAATTCGCACCTGAAAGAAATAAAATTATAAATGATGAAGTTGACAAGTTATTGAACATTGGTTCAGTAAGGGAGGTACAATATCCAGATTGGTTAGCTAATGTGGTAGTAGTACCTAAAAAGAATGGTAAGCATAGAGTGTGTATTGATTTTACAGATTTAAACAAAGCATGTCCAAAAGATTCTTTTCCATTGCCTCATATAGATACACTAGTCGACGCTACTTCAGGTCATGAGTTGTTAAGTTTTATGGACGCTTTTTCTGGATATAATCAAATTTTAATGCATAGTGATGATCAAGAAAAAACATCTTTTATAACAGAAAGAGGCACTTATTGTTATAAAGTTATGCCATTTGGTTTGAAAAATGCAGGAGCAACTTATCAACGGTTAGTAAATAAAATGTTTTATCAACATCTAGGAAAAACTATGGAAGTCTATATAGACGACATGTTAGTTAAGTCTTTAAAAGCAGTAGATCATGTTAGTCATTTGAAGCAAGCTTTTGATTTATTAAGAGAGTATAATATGAAATTGAATCCTGAAAAATGTTCTTTTGGGGTAAAGTCAGGAAAGTTTTTAGGGTATCTTGTTTCAAAAAGGGGGATTGAAGCTAATCCAGCACAAATTAAAGCAGTAATGGAAATTCCTTCTCCTCAAAATGTTAAGGATGTTCAGAAACTAACAGGGCGTCTAGCTGCTTTGACTCGTTTTATTTCCAGGTCATCTGAGAAGTATCAACCATTTTTTGAAGCTCTGAGGAAATGTAAAGATTTCCAATGGAATGATCAGGCAGAGGGAGCTCTGCAAAGTCTAAAAAATTATTTAAGTAGTCCACTTTTGTTAATGAAACCTGAAGCAGGTGAAGTGTTATATTTATATTTAGCTGTAGCAGAAAGTGCAGTAAGTGCGGTGTTGATAAAAGAAATTGGAAAGAAACAACATCCAGTCTACTACGTGAGTAAGACGCTACTTGACACGGAGACCAGGTATTCTTTAATGGAGAAACTAGCTTTAGCTTTGGTATCAGCTTCTAAAAAGTTGAGGCCTTATTTTCAATGTCATCCTATAGTGGTAGTAACTAATTATCCTTTAAGGAATGTTTTGCATAAACCTGATTTATCTGGTCGATTAGTAAAATGGGCGATAGAGCTTAGTGAATTTGATATTTCGTATTTACCTAGAACTGCAATTAAATCCCAAGCATTAGCTGATTTTGTAGCTGAGTTTAGCCCTAATTTACAACAAGAAATGAATAAAAGTACATTAGGTGAGAGTCGACAAAATACTACACAAGCTCCATGGGAGTTGCATGTCGATGGTTCCACCCATTCTAAAGGAACAGGGGTAGGAATTGTTCTACAGAACGAACATGGAGACAAAATAGAACAAGCTATAAAATGTGGATTTAAAGCAACTAATAATGAGGTAGAATATGAGGCTCTAATTGCTGGTTTAAAATTAGCTTTAAGTTTAGGAATAGCATCCTTGATAGTCTGCAGTGATTCACAATTAGTTTCAAAGCAAGTTGAAAAAAGTTATCAAACAAAGGATGATAGAATGAAAAAATACTTCGGTATTGTGGAAAGTTTAGTAGACAAATTCGAAAGTTTTGAAATAAAACAAATTAGTCGAGAAGACAACCAACAAGCTGATGCATTAGCCAACTTAGGATCAACTTTAGATGCTGATCAAGATAAACATATTCCCTTATATTTCTTAACAACTTCAGCGTTAGAAAATTCTGACAAATTAATAAATAGTAATAATTTGACTTGGGATTGGAGAACACCTCTAGTCGCTTACCTAAAAAATGGTCAATTACCAAACGATAGGAATAAAGCGCATAGAATAATTATTAGAGCGGCTAGATTTACCATATTAGAGGATGAGTTATATAAAAGATCATATGCAGGAGGTCCGTTGTTAAAATGTGTGTCCCCCTCAGAATCAAATTATATCCTTAGGGAGGTTCATGAGGGCGATTGTGGGGATCATAGTGGTAGTAGAAGTCTTATGAGGAAAGTGCGTCTAGCTGGTTATTTTTGGCCCACTTTACAGAGTGACGCAGTAGCATTAGTTAAGAAATGTGATAGTTGTCAAAAGTATTCCAATATGGATAGGTTACCACCCGAAAAATTACATACCATTGCGCCTATATGGCCGTTCATGAGGTGGGGGATGGATATAGTTGGGAAGTTTCCAGCAGCCCCTGGGAATGTTGTGTTCTTACTAGTAGTCACAGATTATTTCACTAAATGGATAGAAGCAGCTGCATTTGCTCAGATCAGAGAGGTAGAAGTAATTAATTTTGTGTGGAAAAATATAATTTGTAGGTTTGGTCTACCAAAAGATATAATATGTGATAATGGGTCACAATTTATTGGGAAAAGTTTTAGAAAATTTTGTCAAAAATGGCATATTCACTTGAAATTTTCGACACCTAGAAATCCTCAATCTAATGGGCAAGCTGAATCAAGTAATAAGACCATAGTTAATTCACTAAAGAAAAGGTTAGATAAGGCTAAAGGCCGATGGGCCGAAGAATTGCCAGCTGTTTTATGGGCTTATAGGACAACGTCAAGGACGTCGACTGGCGAAACACCATTTTCATTGGTGTATGGGACGGAGGCAATGATCCCTGTAGAGGCAGGGGTGCCTTCATTAAGGTATAAGTGGTCACGAGAAGAAACTAATAACGAAGGGTTACAATTAAATTTAGATTTGTTAGACGAAAGAAGAGAACAAGCATTGATTAGGATAGCAGCTTATCAAAATAGAGCAACTAGGTTTTGGAATAAACATATTCGAGAAAGACAGTTTAAAGTAGGCGATTGGGTTCTTAGGAAAGTGTTTCAGAATACTGAAGAAAGTAGAGATGGTAAGTTGAGTCAAACATTCGAAGGTCCCTATAAGGTAGTTGAAATTTCAGGACCTGGAGCATATAGATTAGTCGATAAAAATGGTAAAGAACTTTTAAGAAGTTGGAATGCCATACATTTGAAAAAATATTATTTTTAACCATGAGTTTAGTATTGATGTTGAATGCAGATTGTTTGATATTAACAAAGTCGTCAAGAACTTTGGAAAATGATGAATAGCGTGCTAACAGGATCATGGTATCATGACGTTAATCTGTGGCACTTAAAATTCTGATCCATAGTCAAAACGAAAAAGTTTGTTTATGATTGTTGCAGGTTGCAAAGACGTTACCCCAGATGATAGGTGACGAAAATTCAAAAACCAAGCTAAATGACTAGTCGTCAGAAATAGCTTAAGTCGACAAAATTCAAGTAATATAGTCGACCATGCTTACTCAAAACAGGATAGTCGACCAAGCATTTGAACTAGTCGATTGATTCAAAAGAGAGTAATGCTTTTTCCCAAACGAGAGTTGGCAACCAAGCATCTAAGTATGCTAGTCGTTTAACTCAAAAACGGGTGAGATAACTTGTTATGCTGAGATTCATAGCAGTTATAGAATTGCAAATGCAAATAAAATTTAACATTCATAAATATGTTTGTAATAATATCAGGGAAAGAAAATTCAAGGAAAGAAAACAAAGAGCAAAAGCAGCGGAAAGTTGAAGCAAATTCTAGCTAAAATGCAGGCTAAGCAGCTGGAGCGTCGGTATTGTCACCTCCATCTTGGGCTGGGGGACTGCGAGGCTCATTTTCTGGAGAAGAGACAAAAGGGTCTGGGAATGTTGCATAATATTCATTAATCACGGCCTCAGGGTCCCAGTTGACATGCTTACCCTCCTTGTACTCCAGCATTAACTCCATTTGAGTCCTCATTTCCACCTCAGCAATGGCCCCCTCCAGGTATTTTATTCTGTCTTTGAGGGCCTTGTTTTCCACTAGTAGCTCTGTGATTTCTTGTGCCTTGCTGGAAATTTGACCACCCAGGTTGGTGTTGATATCTTTAAGCTCAGTAACTTTTTGCCTCCATTCTTCAACACCTCTGCGAAGGTTGTTGATTAAGTCAGTCTTTTGAAGCGAAGCTGATTTTTCTTTTGCCAAAGACTGTTTCCCCTTGTCAACAAGAGCTTGTAGAGCTTTTAACTCCTTTTCTAGAACAGCAATCCTCTCATTCCTGTCTGCTTCCAGCTGGGCGAGACGATCCTGGGTGACTAGAGACTTCACTTGTTCTCTATGCAGGGCCATGAATTCAAGAGCCTGTGAAAGACAGCAAAAGTGCATAAGTAACAAAACAATGTTTGCAACTTAAAGCATTATGAAATTATAGCATTATTAAATTATATCAATTACCAGGAAAAGATTCCTTATCGTGTTGTCAATATTTTCTGTCACATCTAAAGACTGAAATGTGGCTCTGTCAGTAGGTGTGGGAAGTCTATGCAGGATGTCTAAAGTAGCAGCCCAGGGTTTTCTATGGAAAGCGGAGGCTTCGGCAGGAAGAGAGAGGTCAATACCCTTTAGTTCCTCTGGGGAAATCAAGTCTTGCGAAGCACTCTTCAAACTCCAGTCTTTGTCCGAAGTCACTTTGAATTTCTTAGGCGATGGAGGAGCAGAATTAGTCGATGGTTCTTGAATGGTAATACCAGGAAGGCCCTTAGCCCTTTTGCTCCTGGTAGCAGGGGGATCAGCCACAACAACAGCCGTTTCTTTGCCTTTCACCTTGGTGGGAATAGGATTTTCCGTCTGAGGGGGAGAAGGAATGGTGGTAGCAGGAATAATGGTAGCAGGAGTGGTAGCAGCAGCATTCATGGAATGTCTTTTCTTGCTCCTAATCTCAGCAGCAGCAGCGCTTTTTGCTTCAGCTTTGAATTGAGCTCTCTCAGCAGCAGACAACTTGGGAGGCATTTTTTCTGCATAAAATGTGGTAATTATTATCATTATTTTTATGAAACATGTTGAATGGGAAGGATGACTCTTAAAACTTACCAGTCAGGATAGATAAAACACGTCTAGAGTCTTTAGGAAGAGCGAGAATCTTTTTGATCTTGGTAGTGGAAGAATCTTCAATAAGGTGGGTAAAGTTGAGTTGCTTATCACCTAGGAACAAGTTAGAGTAAGAATGAGCATTAAAAATGAACTTGAAATAAAATAGGGTTAGTCGTCTTACTTAAACGACGCCACTCCCTTCTGAATTTGACACCAGGAGTTTCTAGGCTAGCAATTGGAACAATCAGAAATCTTTCATCCCATTGGCGATCATTAGGGCCTTTATCAGAAGTCCAAGTTTCAAGCCCTTTACGGTTGCGAACAAGGGTATAAATACCCACTCTAACTTCGCCAGAATTTCCCTTAACCTCACTAATAGAGTAGGATGCTAGAACATCTAGGAGATCAAGGGGAAAACCTAAAAATCGCCCTAAGAGTTCACCTATTACAGCTACCCTCCAAACATGAGGCATTAATTGGGATGGGGATAAATCAAAGTGTGTGCAAAGTTGCTCTATAATGAGAGGAACGGGAAAACAACTAGCATAACGAAAAGCTTCCACGCTAAGTGCAATAGTGTTCTTTGAATAGGAATCTAATCTTTCATCTTTGTTTGGGACCCTGTAAGGTACTAAGGGATTGAGGAAATACAAATTTTTCTCTTCAAGTTTCTTGAGTTCAATAGTCTTAAGCTTGACAGGTTTCAAGTTAGTCCTTAAAGAAGGCCTCTTTGTTGTTTCCTTAACTACTGCTTCAGGAATCACCCTAACTAATGATCTAAGGGGTGACGACCTAGAACTGGTGCCTTCAATAGGTACATCTTGATTACTAATGTTTTTTGGAGTTTCACTTGACCCAGAGTCAGACAGGTTAGGCGAATCATCACTTGGGTAACTCATACGAGAAGGATTAGAATCAGAACCGGACATGTTTACAGTAAAAATGGAAAAGGAAGATACCTGGAAAAGAGATAATGAGAGCGCTTGGAAGAAGGACGACCCAGGGCGACGGAAGATGAAACACGAGAATAAAAAGAGAAGTTTCAGATATTAAAAGAAAAAGAGCGCCAATTTTGCGGAAATAGCGCCAATTCCGAAAGAAATGAATCTAAGCCGTTGGACGTGAGCAAGCGAAGCGTCAGATTGATCTCAGCCATCAGATGTTCAAACCGCTACTTCCCAATAACCATTTGCGACGTCATTGAGAAGTGGGGGACTTAATGTTACGACATAATCCCGCTTAGTGAAAAAGGCCCATTAAGCCCAAAGGAAAGATAAGTCTGAAGCAGCCCAAAGTGCCAGAAGGTCGACAAAGTCTTTATCGCTGGTCAAAGATACTTTGTAACCGCCAATTAATTCCTTGTAACTTCCATATTTATGGGAATCAAAACGGAAATACCCATAAGTATGGGAATTGATTATTCCAACGGGAAAGAAACTTGTAGCTTATATATAGAAACACAATCCACGTAAAGGACCATCGAATATCTTCTGAATCTTGAACTTTCTATTTCTCTCTTTCGCTAGTCGACCAAAGTCTAGGCGACTAATCTTTTGTATTACCATTGTGGCTTGTCCACACATTCTGAATAAAATCATTATTCTTTGATTTGATATATTTGTGTATCAACAGAGTGAACTTTTATGCAGCACATCCAATTTAAATATTTCACCAACAACCAAACGAAATTAAAATACAATATCAATCTTGTCGTTGCAGATTGTAAATAGATAGAGTGATATCATATACGATGGTACATGCGTTTAAAAAATTTAAAGCGATGTCGTAATGTATATAATCAGCCACTAACTTAATTTGTTTCATAAAATAGACGCCATTGCAAATAGTAAGATCAATGAAAAATATGGAAGGAGGATCTTGTACACAAATGAAGATAATCCTTTTTTATTCATTTCTAGCAACCAACAAGGCAACAACAATAACAACAACAAAAACATCCCTCTCTCTCTCTAGTCTAATCCAACATTATCTTCTACTTTTTATTGATAAATTTATTTAATAAAATAGTCACATTATATTATCTTTGTCAAATTTTCAATCATCAAATCATGATACCATTCAACTTATGAAATATTAAATCATAAAAGCAAAGACTGAAGGCACTTAAAATATTATATACGTTGGTGCGTTTGCTTACATAATCAAGAATCAATTTCGCCTTGCAATTTCAGTCATCAAGATGTTAAATTGGGGAAAAAATTAATGGAAAGAGAAAAGAGACATCCATCTTAATCATCTTTATTAAAATAAAAGTATTTCATCTTTTTGGCTAACCAAGAAGATTTCCACAGTTTTGAAGCGTGTGAAAGGATAAAAGAGAGACGGAGGAAAAGTTGACAGTATTTTTAGTAACCTTACTATATATGTGACTGATGTAATATTTATTAACTATAAAATAACATTTCATTCACTTTATGTTCAGATATAATTGAGATCGAGGTATATTCTAAAAATAAAAAAAAAATAATTGAATCGATTACCTTTATACTTTTACTCTGCAAAATTTCTGCCAATATATGTAAGGTTGCTGCTGTTTTAATTTGTGTGTAAAATGATCCCTCCATTTCTAAATATAAGACCAGTTCAATTCACCCTTTAATTATAAGACCACTTTCTAATTATTCCCAACTTTTCCCCAAATTAACCTGGACAATCCTTATCAATAATAAACAAGCAAGAGAGTGAGAATGTGATAAAGATATATAGTTAGGATGAATTTGAATATCATATGATAATAACTAAGTTAACTAATATTTGTAATATAATCAAATAAAATAATAAAGTGGTCTTATAATTACGAACATTTGGAGTATATATACATATTTATATTTTCTTATCTCCTTTGATGCTAAATGTATGAATTAGTTTAACAGTTTGTTGTGGTTTTATTATATCCAGGTAATGAACAAACCAAGAGATGAGAGAAAAACTAAAAATTAACATCAAAAGCTAATATTTCTGCCAGCAATTCTATATTGAGAATTGCGGTTCAATAGCTTCATGGATCCAACACCCTTTTAGAAAGAACATGGGTCTGATTTTCACTTGCAAAGAACATTGGAACACGCTTTTGATTTCATCAAATCACTCATCAATCTTCATGAAAATGTAGGAACTTTATTAAGTATAATTAAGATGAATGATTTAAGCAGAGTCACTTCTATTATATTTTAAGTGCCTTTTTGGTTTTGGCCAAGGAAAGTAAAAGGGAAAAGCAAAGTGGAGGAAGTTGAGAATTTTTTTTTTTTGTAATTTACATATATCCCGGGACCTATAAGATTTCTCTCTTCATCTCACATTTTTTCTGGGTCCTACAAACTTTACTTTCATTATTTCATCTACCTTCCATCTTTACCCTTTCACTTTCCATTTCTCCACTTTCCTTTCTTACAACCAAACAGGAATATTAAGGATAGAAAGATCACTAATCTATGCACACATGCTAAAATGGTGATTTAGTTTGAAAGTATCCATCATGATTAGTAACAATTTTTATTTGTCAAAGGTTTTTATTAGTGCCCAACAATGAGTGGGGGGAGGGTGTGTGATGCGTCATCAAATGATATGGGACAAAGAAGGACGAGATAAGAGATCCTCCAAAACAAGGCAAGCCCATCAGAGTCATTTTCAGACAAAATTATCATTTTTTATTATTTAATATAAATAATGGAGAGGAAAAAAAGGTGATTTTGTCAAGAAAAGCAATTATTGGCATGGTGGTGGGGCCTACCACTGGTTAGTCTCAAATGGCTGCTGTAATGTTATCTTAAGCGCACGCTTCCCTCTATATCGCCACATATATTTTCCTCTCTAATTCGTCCCCCACACTTCAACTCATTGAAATGCAAATACATCATAAAGGTAACAAAAAAAAAAATGCAAACACATCATAAAAGGACAATTACTTTTAGAAGAGGTTGTCAGAAGGTTAATTTTAAAAGTTTTAAAATTTTCAGTCATGCCCAAATCACTTTAACTTTTGTCTTTCAGAATATGCATTTGACATATGTTACAAGAATTAAATAGAACTTCTCACATGATTATATTAGTGTTAGATAATAATTCTTGCAACATTTTGAAAAATTAACGGCTGTATGACAGTATGAGGAGGCAAAATAGCACTCTAAGGAGGCCAAAATGTCCTAACAAATATAAGAGGCCACGTGACCCATTAGGTGGATGTTACGACTTTGTGGTTTGTAACTTCAACCTGTTACAAAAGGGGAAAATATAAAAATACTCATATATAGTTTGGTTTTACGTATACTTCCTCCGGGACCTAATATAAGAGTCAGTCGCAAAAAAAAAGCTTCTTAAAAAAACATGTGAATGTTAGTTGAGTGTATAGAGTTAATGCTTCTTTTCCAATATTGCCCATATTTATTATGATACTTTTAAGAGAGAGAAATACATAAGCATAAATAAATATGAAAGAGAGTTGAGGGGAAAATAGGAAAAAACATATTAAATGAGGAGAGAATGTGAGATGAACTCTTATATTAGAGACCAAAATTATTCAAATTTTGGGCTCTTATATTAGGGATTAGAGGGAGTATCTAACACCATAATTATTTTTTTGTTTAAAAAATGTTCACGTAGTTACAATTAAAAGTGCACATGCCGTCAACATAAACTAAAAGTGTTAAGTTTATCATGGTTAGGGAAAATATCCATGGGACAGGGGACAAAAATATTCATAAAATTTGATTCGAAGTGCAATAATACTAATGGAAAACCTTCATGGTATTGGGGCAATTTAAACCAAATTTTATGGGAGTTTTTATTAACCTTTTGACAACTATGTGTGTATTTTTGAGGGGAAAAAAAGCTTCGCGTTGTTGCGTTGTTGGATGTACCTTGGATCAAATTATACAAGCACTTTTGCATCTTGGCTCAAAACAAAATGTCCTAACCAGTGTTGTAAGAACCGGATTGGACCGGACGGTTGGACCAGTCCAACCTTCGACCGCTTTACATTCCGCCTCAACAGTTATTCAGTTCAACCATCGACTTGAGCGGTTAGACCGTGTTGAACCATGACTCGAAGCCTTTTCCGGCTCGCCTTCCGGTCCGGCTTTTACAACATTGGTCCTAACAGAGAATACAGAAACTTGCATATTTTTTTAATACTTTCAAGTTTCGGTATACTCAGATTCACACACACACACACACGTTTATGTGGTTGGTCAAGAGAAAATGTAAGATTATGCTGACAAGCTTACTTTAAATTTTTTAGAGAAAAATTATTATAAATATTCTTGACTTGATAAAGCGCAATACTATTGGGCTTCGGGTTAGAGTATGTTGCATTTGAAGAGATGGAAATGAGAATGGATATGGTGGGCTTCTAAAACTAAAGCCCACTTCAAAAGTTTGTTTTGCATGTCATGTTGAAATTTCTATGCACTTTGTTTTGGGATGGCAAAGTGTCCTTTATAATGTAGTAGCTGTTAAACAATTTACCTAAAACTTTTTCTTCATTATACGTTCAATTTGCATATGCATATATCATGAGGTATTCACAAGATTTGTTACATTCAGTTTTAATTCTTCTTCCAACTTCTAAGCCTACTCTAACATTCAAATCCTTCCCCTCTCTTTGGTGGTCATAGTACTTATGAGTACCATAGTTGTCTAGATTGAATTTGGACAAGGCAGAGTTTAGTGCTCATCAAAGGTGATAAGCATCAAGACTCAATCCCATCATACCTTTTCCCCCAAATAAAAAGAACAGGTATCAACTCACATGAAGGTAGAAAAGTAGAAAACTCTTATAGTACATTTAGATTTCCATGAACTATTGGTTCATGGATAATGTCACAAACATAGAGAGATATAAAGGGAAAAAATTCCAAAGTTTGAACAAATGACAAACCAAATTTACTTGTTATGAGTACTAATATCTACATTTGTATCATGTTATAGATGTCATAGTTTCACTATACAGGTGAATCACAAATCGACCGAGCATCTTTGATGCATACACTACAAAACTTGTAAATTTAGATCTCAATGTTTTAGAGTCTAGCTAGCATTGTTTTTCATTGCCACAAAACTGTACAAGTATGCAATTCTTGCTTGTTAGAGAGAAAATTGGAGATTTTCTTCTTGATGATGCATGAGTTACCATTACTTAGACCAGCATCAGGGCATAGTATGCAATTGGTGAAATTTACAGCAATTCCAAGCACCGGATACAAAAATGGTTGATAAGCCTACTCACGAGGCTTTCTGGTTCTGGGACCAAAGCAGAAGTCAAGCTGTTCCAAAAATGAAATGCTAATGACTTGTGCAAAATACTTCTGAACATAACATCTTGCTGAGCTTTTTCTGTCTCTGACGTTGGTGCCATAAAGTACCTGTTCACAAATAAATAAAAATGAGCCATACATGAGCACACATGCAATATTTATCAAAAATAAAGCAACATCATTAGGATTTGAAAATAAGGGTTGGTGCCAGCATCATCATTACTTATGAATTAAAGGAGGATATCATGTTACCTTGTGATGTTCTGAGAACTAATTGGGAAGAACATACAGAAGGGCTCCTCTTTTAATTCCATCTGCTTGATATATTTAATCCTGCCGGTCAAAAAATTTCTTGCAACCCTTGTCAAAAGATCAGCCCCATTCCATCTCAAACTGGTATCCTCATACGTTAAGTAAAATTCCCTCAAGCACTCCTTTATGAAGAGACTGAATCGATATAAAAAACAAAAAAGAAATGCCCAATAATTAAAACACTCATCAGTAGCATTATTCATCTATCATTCAAATCAACCATCAAAGGCACACCAAAACACATATTCCAAGTGTCCCCTTTTGATGCCTTAAGCACAACTTGTTCAGATATATTACTTTGATCTCCACCAGGTGTTTCTACAAAATGCTTTTGAAAGCAACAAGGAACAGATTATTTTCCAGTGACATGGTTGGATTTCCAATGTACTACTCTTTCAATTTTATTTTGTTATTTTCCTTTTTGTTCGTTTTGGAGCATACCTAAACATCCCCCCCCCCCCTCCAAAAAAAAAAATTATTATTTCCTATCCCTTGTTCCGATAAAATCGAATTCTTACAAGTTCTATCCCAAAAAACAGTAATGTAACTACTCATTAACATAATTAGGACAAGAAGTTATCAATACCTGTGCCTTCTGAATGCCATGACAGCACCATTCAAAGAACTTCCAGCAATGTCATCCTCCATACCAACAGAATTACTAAGGGAAGATATTGGTTTTAATACTATGATATCTGAGTCTAGATAGACCCCACCGTACCTGAGAAAATAAAAGCCAATATCATTACTATAATAGACTAGTATAATTTACATAAGATTTAAACATAATTAACATGTCTGCAGTTTAGTCCAATTAAACATAAACCAATGCCATTGCTATAATAGACCAACAGAATTGTTAAGGGAATAGATTGGTTTTAAAAGTACATATGCTTAGGAAATAATGAAATAGTTTCAGAAGACTCTTTACGTGGAATCATAGACTTCCTATCACTAGCAAACATGTTGAACATTCATGGTGGTAAAAAATGGAAGCGTTCAATGGCGCAAACTGAAGACGAAATGATCATACAACCAGTGGAAGTAAGCTTACTTGTACAGAGCTGCAAGACGGATAAGCTCACTATAATGAATAGGATAAAAATCAATCTTTCTCCATTCAAACCAGATGGAAGCAAAAGCATGGGTAGGGGTATCCTTCAGAAGTTCATCAAGATTTGGCATAGCAACAGCAACTTTATAACTGCAAAAAGATAATGCTTTAGCTGACACAACTTAATCTAAAACAACAGAAAAATTTGGTCCAAAAGTAAAAAGAGGCAAAGGGAGGAAGATAAACACCCATCATTCACAAAGTTATCTCTAAAGAAGTCAAGCTCAATTGTCTCAGTGAACACCACAACACAGGCGTCTCGATGGTGGTAGAGTAAACTCTCAAGCCCGCGTTGATGCCGAACACTATACATCCAAGGTGGTGAATTCCACACCATAAACACCCTCATATCACATTTCCCCATCCTCAAAAATGCATCCATAAATTCTGAAAATGTTAAATTTGGAGGCAACCCAGGATAGTATCCCCACCTCTCACCATCTGCATATATATGATCAAGAACCTCAGGCCTCCTATGACTCTCAGATGTAACATTCTCAGAGCCACTTGACTTATCCAGTTTTCCAACATGATCTTCACTGTTGCCCTCTCTTGTCTCACTGACTTGTTCCTCACTTCCCATTTGATTAATATCTTCTCCATTTATATTCCAATGTTCTGCCTTTTTAAGCTCACTTCTTAACAATTCATTACTACTGAAAGAAACTACATTATCTGATACATATCTCTCAGTCTTACTTGTTGACTCTCTATTACTCATAGCCTTACATTTGCAAGAACTAACATTATAATTCACAAGCTCACCATAATTTTCTTCCAAGTCTGAATCTTTACTCACCTTGGATCTGTCAAAAGACTTGCCACCAAGAAAAGGGTATCTTTCAAACTCATGCATCCACAAACTCAAAGAATTTCTATCACCCTTTGTGAAACCAGAAACCCCAAACTCATGAGGATCTTGCAGCATGAGATTCCTCATGGGATCCAAAGCAGCCCAATTAGACTTAAACATCCTATTATTCTTCAAAATCCCACCTTTCTTCTCAAACCAATCCCCCCATCCTTCTCTCAATGGAGACACCCTCCTCCCCAATTTCAACATCAACAAATCCTCAATCCCCTTCACTTCTTCCACCTTCCTCCTCACATTCTCATCCACAGGACTATCATCAGAAGCAAACACTGACTCACTCCTATATTCCACCTCAACCCCACCAGATCCAGCAATAAAGTTAGCACCTTTATCATCATTATCACCATCCCATTTCTCAATCAAGCTTTTCTTAAAACCCCTTTTTCTTATGCACCCACTTAAGTGATCAAAGTAGTAATACCCAGTAAGAGAATCCTTGTGTGGGGTGAGATGCAGAGGATCATTTTGGAGATCTTGAGGAATGTTGGGAAAAGGGGTGTGGAGAGAGAGGAGGGAGTAAAGGAGGGAGGCAGAGAAAAGGAAGAGGAGAATGTAAGAGATGGAGATGCAGAGGGAGGAATGGTGGAAAGGGAAGAAGGGTTTTTGGGAAGGCAGGAAAGTGAGCATTGTGGGAATATGATTGATTACAGGGAAGGTGGTGATGGGAGCATGGTGAAAGATTGAGTGAATGAGTTTCACTGTAAAGTCTTCAAGAAGAAGAAGGAGAAGGAGAAGGAGAAGGAGGGAGAGTCAGCATGAGCAGCCGTTAACGTTGTTGTGCCACCTCATTTTGTTGTGGCCCACACAAACTACCCTCCTTGTCATTGCATGATACTCCCTCCGTTCCTATATATAAGAGCACTTTGACTTTTTTGGAGAATCCTAAGAAAGCAAAATAGGGTAATTAAAAATTGATTTTCCCAAATTTTTTCACTAAACTATTTTATTTGACTTATGAAGTTACATATAATCTAATAATATTTAAAATATGTTATGATTAAATTGTCCATTTTGCTTTCTTAGGATTCTCCAAAAAAGTCAAAGTGCTCTTATATTTAGGAACGGATGGAGTATATTTTTTTTTTTTTGAAATCAAGCAAAATGATCTAGTATTAATTAAAAAGGATTACATAGTTCTAATAACATCATGAAAATGAAAATGAAAATGAAAAGCATTAAAACTGGCCAGCATAAAGCAAGTGAATGGAAAGAAAACTAAATGGATGGAGTAAAAATGAAACATCCCGAGCAATGATATGGTTGAGTGAAGGAGCCCAACAATTGAAATCAATGCTGCGCTTATGGATGTTCCAGATATTGAGACGCTCCTTAGGTAAGCCAGACTGATGTATCCAATGCAGAACATTACGGAAGGCAAATAAATCACCAGAAATGGAAGTGTGCTTCCATGTGAAAGTCTAAATGTGAGATGCTCAAAACATACAAAAATGCGACAGTAGGAGCTACAATAGGAGCATCGCTGTAGCTTCCATTTCTTTACCGTCATTGCATGATATATAATGTAATAATTACATATTTCTTTTAAGATAGGAGCGTCTGTGCAAGCCTCCCTACATGTTATTTGTTCAATTAAACTCATCCCACTTTTTGCCATCAATGTGTATGCACATTACCATTCATGCACGATATTCGTTCGCATTGGGCAAGTCCTGTCCTAGTTATTATAATAAACTAAACAAAATCACAATTGTATAGATGTATAACAGTTGAGAAATTATTGGGTAATGGTGTTTTACTGGATTGACTAGTTATTAGGAAGTTGAAAAAAATGTCATTGTCAATGCATAGACAATGTGGTGAATAGGTTCACTTAAAAGTTTTTTTTGTGGTGAGATCAATTTTATTGGTCATTTTAGCTTAATTGATAATTGGACTTAGTTGACTGTTAGTAGAATGGTGGATTAATTAAAAATAATATCGGATTGAAAACTTATAATAAAGCTATGCACAATAATTGTATAAAATTCTGTATAAAAATTAAATTTGTTTTAATTAAGAAATTATAGTGTATTTTTTTTGGCCATAGAAATTATAGTAACTCTTCCTGAATTTACTTACAAGCATATATATCAAGGAGAGTTGATAGATGAAATTTGATTTGTTATAGGTGTAAAAAAATTGTATTACCCTCCAAGGTACCCTGTTAAAGTCAAAAGCTACATTTATTATCTGTATTATTTTTTTTTTTTGAAAAAATGATATATTGATAATGTAAATAGTCTTACAACGACAGAAAAATTATCTGTATTATTTGATTGCACATAAGAATAAAATAGATTAAAAATATTTTTAAAAGCTAAAATACAATAGGCAATAGTGCCTTCTTGCCAAATTTTCAGAGACGTATTCACCACCAATGAAGTAATTTCTTCTGGAGTTGTGGGTTTGGTAACAAAATGCGTTATTGCCAAATCGTTGGGCACAAAGCAATATCATATCCTTTTTTTCTTATGACAGCAAACTCTCATTCTTATGTTGTGGATTTCAAATTCCACACTACTGTGTTCAAAAGATTACCTTAGAAATAAAACTTAACAAGAAAATTACCATATTTTTTTGCTGATAAAAAAAGTAACTACAGTACTGTTCAAGAAGCAAAAATAAAACTAAAAGCACTAACACAAAAGGAAACATGAGTTCCTAATTTTGTACTACATTCTTCACAGGAGAAGACTGGACGCAAAATTACAGTTTGATTTGATTGATTCTGTTCATGAGCAGAGTTAGCTCACTGAATCTAAGTTCAAAAATAGAACCATGCAGCTAAGGCAAAAGTCCAACATTTCTTCCCTGCAATATTCTAGACAAGAAAATATTCACATGAAATGCAAATCCCATTTTCAAGTGACTTTGACAGCGACCATTTACATCAACCCAAAAAACCCAACCTAGACTAATTGACCGTATTCCCCCCTTTCCATAAGAAGATCGTGTTTGCAGACTAGGCCTCCACTAGGCACTGATAATTCTTGACATAAAAGAGAGCTTCCAGAACAAAGACATTATTCTTGTGTGCAGAGTTTCCACCCCAACCAACCTGCTTGTCCACATCGATACTACTTCCCCCCATAATTTCAACGTGATTACATAAGTCCAGCATTCAACCAACAATAGTAGCCTGTCCGAATTAACAGAAAGGTCTATCAACTTTCTTAAGCTTGGAAAGATGTGCCTTCTTGTCAAGAATATCTTTGTTAAGTACTGAACTTTCTGCTACTCCCCTGGCTTCTTTGGATACACGATTCATGCTTGAGCCCTTCTCGATATTACAGCTGCACTTTTCACAAGTCAAATTTGAAGCATCTTCAATGCCAGAGTTCATTTTAGATTCAGGTACATCTTGAGCTTCAATAGGAAGGAGCTGCTTGCCATCTATTACAGTTCCTTCTCCAATGTTAATATACTTTGAAGCATCCTCATTGCTAGAGTTCTTTTCAGATTCAAGTGCATCTTGAACTTCAATTGGAAGAAGCTGCTTCCCATCTGGTAAAATTCCTTCTCCAATGTTAGTACAATTTGAAGCATCTCCATTACCAGAGTTCTTTTCAGAAGTAGGTACATCCTGAACTTCATTAGGAAGGAGCTGCTGTCCATCTTGTGAAGTTCCTTCTCGATAGTTAATATACTTCAGTGCTTCTCCTTTAATAGAGTTCTTTTCAGATTCAGGTACGTCTTGAACTTCAGTAGGAAGGAGTTGCTCGCCATCTTGTAAAGTTCCTTCTCCAATATCAATATAATCAGGAAAGCCTCCATTGCCAGAGTTCTTTTCAGATTCAGGTGCACCTTGAGCTTCAGTAGGAAGGAGATGCTTGCCATGCTGTAAAGTTCCTTCAACTATGGGAATGAAATTTGAAGCATCTTCATTAGCAGAGTTCTTTTCAGATTCAGTTACATCCTGAACTTCAGTAGGAAGGAGCTGCTTGCCATGCTGTAGAGTTCCTTCACCAATGTGAATGTAATTTGAAGCATCCTCATTACCAGAGTTCTTTTCAGATTCTTGAACTTCAGTAGGCAGGAGCTGCTTGCCATGCTGCAATGTTCCTTCATCAATGTGAATGTAATTTGAAGCATCTTCATTACCAGAGTTCTTTTCAGATTCAGTTACATCTTGAACTTCGGTAGGAAGGAGCTGATTGCTGTGCTGTAAAGTTCCTTCCTCGACGTGAATGTAATTTGAACCATCTTTATTACCAGAGTTCTTTTCAGATTCAGTTTCATCTTGAACTTCAGTAGGAAGGAGCTGCTTGCCATCTGGTAAACTTCCTTCACCTATGTGAATGTATTCTGAAGCATCTTCATTACCGGAGTTCTTTTCACATTTGGTTACATCTTGAACTTCAGTAGGAAGGAGCTGCTCGCCATGCTGTAAAGTTCCTTGATCAATGTTAATGTAATTTGAAGTATCTTCATTACCGGCATTCTTTTTAGTTTCAGGTTCATCTTGAACTTCAATAGGAAGGAGTTGCTTGAAATCCTGCAAAGTTCTTTGTACGATATTAATATAACTTGAAGCGTCTCCATTACCAGAGTTCTTTATAGTTTCAGGAACATCTTGAACTTCTGTAGGAAGGAGCTGTTTGCCATCCTGTAAAGTTCCTTTCTTGACGTTAATATAATTTGAAGCATTGTCATTGAGGAAGTTCTTTTGTGATTTAGATACATCTTGAACTTCAGTATGGAGGAGCTGCTTGCCTTCTTGTAAAGTTCCGTCACCGATGCTAACACATCCACAAGAACCTATGACATTTTCTCGGTTGTGTTCTTGACAAATAGAATGCCTTAACACAGTGTCTGAAAATGTTTGTTTTATGCCATCCTTCACACACACAACTTCCTTATCATGACAACTCCTGGCTTCACACAAACCTGAAGAGGAAGCATTTTGAATGGGCATGTGCTCTGGACATTCCAATCTGTCATTTAATGCTATCCTGGATATAGACAGCCTTTTCTTTGGGTTTCCTCCTTCTGAATTCACACCCATAGCAAGATAACATGTGTCTTTAAAATGTTTTTGAAAAGTAAACTCTTTACCATCATTTTTGGGGTTTTCCCCAGCTTGAATCGCAGCTTTGCAGCTTTTGCTATCATCCTTGGGCTCCAAATTACCAAGTGACGATGACACTTGTAAATTTTGAGAAGAACCATTATTGCTGTTCTTGTCATCAGGAGTTGTGCTCTTGCTAAAATTTGGACGAATCAACTTTCTTTTCTTTTGTTGCACAATAGGCAAATCATTAATCCTTTCACTCTGTCTTACACTCTCATCAGAGCCTCTAATCTGAGTTTCATAATTTCTTTGTACCTGACTGCGTCGCTTGAAATCCACAAAACGTATACCTTCATCAATTGGATTAGTTTCACGCCCCCCTGCAGCAATCATAATATCCACACTTGTCTGATCCAAGCTCTTCCCAGGAGAAGCTTTTGTTGACATTGAGCTTCTGATTTTTGTTGGCCTTGTATCCACACTTGTATCATTCAAGTCTCTGATTTCTCTATCCCTCGAACTTTCAGCTTTGCCAAGCTTAACCCATGGGTTAATCTTTCTTTTCGTCCCCCTTTGGTTGCAATTTTGTCGAGCCATGTCCATTACTTCATCAACAGAATTTAAAGAACATGAATCATATCCCCCTTGGCTATGATTGCTTTCATATTTGTTTTTGTTAGAACGTTGCACAAATGATAACCGCGAAAATACACTATTTTTGTTCTCATAACCAGAATAAGGACTTCCAGAATTCTGATAGCATTCTAAATCAAGATCACCTTCGTGAAATAACGGATCACCATATTGACTTTGACAAAGGCCGTCATTTTCCCAAAGTTTAGCAGAATAAGTTTCACTATTCTGCAATGTCATTCCATCATGACCCAGGTTTTCCCGCAATGATGTGGAACAATAATCATCACTTGAATGTGTCTTGTAATTGTCATACAATGAAGAATGTGGCTCAGAGCCCCAGTCACTGTTGCTAATACTCATATGAGGGAGGAAAGCTGATGATGGCTCGAATGGAGAGCTGCCAAGACCTTCATATCCGGCTGGTTTGGTTGCAAGCCATTCAGAATTCTGATCAGGATACAAGGAAATGCTAGTCACGTTACCTTCAAAGGGAACAGAATATTTGGATTGATTTGTACCATTCAGCTCTGCATGAACGTGAGATGGCGGATCATCCAGAGAATGCACAATATTTCTTGTATAATTGTTTGATGGAGAATCACTTTCCCCCATTAGATGAGAACTACTACTGTTACTCCTAAACCTAACAGGTGATGGCTGCCTTAAATAACCAGGGATATCAGGATCGTAGAGAAGGGAGCTCTTGGAACTTAAATTCCCTTGTACTTCGCGAAAATTGCTTGAGATCTGTGTCCGGATCAGGTGAGGCATAGCAGAAGTTTCCACAAACTGATTTTTAACCAGGTAATCAGAATCTAACATGGGTTTACTGGAAAAAGAAAATGGATCAACATTGAAATCATGTAAACTAGGACTACCATCCAAAAATCTCTGACCAGGTTTTACATTGTGTTCGCTCAATAGCCTCTCACTGACTTGTAACCTATCATCATGAACTGTGTCTGCACCAGGAAAATTTCCATGTACACCACCTGAGACAGCTGACCTATGCTGCATTCTTCTAGAATGTTCTTCATCACCAACTTCTCTAGTGTATTGGTAAGAATCTCTTTGGTAATTATGCATTGTCAAAGGTATAGTGCTAGCGACTGCATCGAGCTCATTTTTAACTATTTCTGCATGCATGCGACTACCAACAGATCTTCCAACTTCATCCATAGGATAACGCTCAGATTTCAATTGTCTCTCAGGAAGCTTTCTGTTGCTGAATAACTCTAAAAGTTCATAAACCTACAAAACCATTTTCTTTAATAATAATGGCACATGTTAAAAACAATTGTTGAAAAATTGTCTAATTATGTAAAAGACCAGACCTGTTGTTCCGAGAGCCCAAAGTTGAACTTTCTTTTTGTAAAGTAATTTTCTCTGATTACAGGACCAAATTCACTTTCTTTGAGTGGCTTGCAGTCCCAAAGTGGAGTGAATTCAACCTGTATTAAAGATCCAAAAATAGATAGAGATGAAAAAATTGGCCAAGCACATTTGCCTCAAATTCAAAATGAATCATTTCCTTTGGTTAAAATTTAATAAATAATACACAAGATGATCACCTGGGCAGGAAATTCCATCCCGAAGGCACTAGGCACAATATTCATGGCACCACCACAACACGATCTGAATACACCATATAGCTCTCTCTTATCGTGTTCAAACAGAAATAAAACCATTCCTGTTTTAACCTGCTCTACAAATCGAATTTTATAATCTGGGAGGCCGACCAATCTTCTTTGTAAACATTCTGGCATTGTTGCCCTACTTGTGATAAAAATTGCACCATACTCTGGCTCCATTCCAGCAGCATCACTAGGCCTACCATAAGACTTCATGGATACGACCTATCTCCTCAGTAATATACTGTCACATTCAAAAACATATAATACGCTCCATGATTTGCAGTTTATTTCCTAAGTTTTTTTACAAAAAAAAATACAAATATTACTTAAAAACCCGCATAAAAACCACAACAAATTAAAAATGAATGTAAAATAACAGTAAAAGCCTAACCATAGCCAAATTCAACTAGATACGAACTTCAAACGTGTTGATACACTCTCATTTCACTGAATTTCAGTCAAAAGAGTAAAATCACAGAAAATTTTCTTATTATAAAAAACTCGCAGAGAATTTCAGATTCTCAAATGCAAGTTCAACAAACAATAAATTTGCCTCAGCAATACATGAAATGACAGATAATTTTACATAAACACCATAAAACATATACAACAACTACATTGTAAAATCAATATCATCAAAACACACTAGATTAACACTTGCATAAACAGCAGATTATCAAAAAAATGTTCCAAAACATCGATAAGAAAACATTCTTCAGGAACTTTCCGAGAAAATAACCGAACGCAAAAAACAGAAAAATAAAACGAAACGATCATTCAATGAACGAAAAAAACAAAAGAAAAAAAAACCGCTGTGTGTTTTTTTTTTTCAGAAAAACGAAAGTTACTTGGACAAAAAACATGTAATGCAAAAATAGAAAAAGAAAAAAGAGAGAGAGATACTAAACCGATGGTGAAGAAAATTTGAGGCGAGTCCGAAAATGCGAATGGAAGAAAGAGAGCTCTTGAAGTTGAAGGTAGAGAGAGAGAGAGAGAGAGAGAGATTATAGAGAGAGAAAGTGAGAAAGTGATTTTCTCATTTTTTCTGTGAATGCGACGACGTGGTGGTACCACTTCGCTATTTGTAGTATTTTTATTTTTATTCGTTTTTTGCTCAAAAAAATAAAATTACTCCATTTTTTATTTTCCGAAAAATTATTGCACAAAACTCGAAATTATTGATTTAGCAAACTAGCCCATTGCTGATAAAAAAAAACGGAAAGAGATTTTCTCAGCGGCTGATTTCTCAGCGGCTCTCAAAATCCAAAAATCCTATCCGTTAAAACGATCCAATGGCTTTCAATGAACCCACGTGACAAGGCAAATTAAAACCGAATCTTCTCCACTCTTCTCTCTAACTGCGTCGTCTTTCGAATACGCACAAATTCGGCGCCCTCTTTCTCCCCACAAACCAGTTTTAATTAACAAGAGCAAACCGGAAAATGGAAGTAAGGTCGCCGCCAAACTCCGAAGTAGCCATCGAAGCTATGATCATACCAGTTTGCCTCTTTTTCCTGGTTTTAATCAACTTAAGATTATAAGAGAATTGAATATATAAGGTTTAATTAAACTTAATTAAAGAGTGATTGTTCTATTTGTTCAGATTTTGGGTGGAGTGTTGTTTTCAAACAAGTTGTTATGGTGGTCTTGGGGCTGAATTGGAAAAGTCGAAGAGGCTGTGTGTAATAGGTTGAGAACGTGAGAGGAGAGAGAGACATGAATGAATATTATTGAGATTGATTAATTTTAATTTTGTGATGACGTGTCATTATTATAGGCCTTTGAATCATATCAATTGATGCAATTTTCAGATTCTGAGAGCCGCTGAGAAATCAGCCGCTGAGAGAATCCAAATCCGCCCATAACTAGCTTTTTCCACATTTATAGGTCCAACCATCTAAAAGTGGTGAAATGTGTGGCTGTCACCCAAGAGGGGGGGTGAATTGGGTGAGGGAATAAAACCTTAAAACTCTTTTTCGAAAGACTGCTTGTGCTCGGTGATGATGATAATAAATAATGCTATGCACAAGTCAGTATGTTATGTGATGCAAAATAGAATGATTAAATATAAATTTATGCACACACAAATTTATCCTGGTTCGGTCACCCAGACCTACATCCAGTCCCCAGGCTACACCTGAGATTTCCAATCCACTATTCTTGTTTAAACCGGGCACAAGAGAAGCCTTTACACTTTAGGTTTTACGAACACGGGTTCACCTAACAACCCACAGGTTTTGCTAACGGCTAACCTGCAAACCTAACCGCAAGTTTTACGGGATCACTTGCAACCTTTACAACCGCAAGTTTTGCGGGCTCACTTGCAACCTATACAGCTCCCCCTCACACCTAGAAGGGTTCAGTCTTTACAGACAATGATTTAACAATGATTACAATACTGTTCTTCAAGCGATAAGCTTTAGAACAGGTTTGATAGGATGTTCACTCTATGAACTGATTGTGCTAAACACTTAAGCTCAACTAAGTGGGTTCACTCAATGAACAAATTATGTTACTCACTTAGGTACAATAATTGCTCTCAACAAATTCTCTCTAAGAATATTACAACTTAAGATCAGAGAGTAGAAGGATATTTCAGATAGTAGGCTTGAGCTTCTTCATTCTATTTCTCTTGCTTATCAAAACTCCTGAAGCTCTCTTTCAGAAATGAAGAATATCTCCTTTTATACCAGCCTCTGATTATCCAACCGTTGGAGAGGCAATAAGGCCGTTTGAATATAGCCGTTGGGGCCTTGTTTACGTTGTCCTCATTAATGCACAACAGAGTTGACTTTGCTTTATCTGAAAAGGTGCTCTGACCAGCTGTTCTGTCAACACTGTTCTGACAACACTGTTCTGGCAAAAGTCGTTCTGACATCTATACACTGTAAGGTCTGACTCTTGCTTGTTGTCAGATGAGGACTTCGTTCCTCAAGCATAAGTCCAGGATGCTAAGAGACTTACTATCGGAAGCTCTCTTGCTATCTGAAGTGAAGCTCGTGGACTCTATCATTCTGCTTGCTATCACATAGAGGAACTTCGTCTTCCAAGCACTTGTCCATGAATGATAAGAGCGCTTTGCTATTGGATGCTCTCTTGCTATCAGAAGCTCTCTTATGGACTCTGACTCTTGTGGGTAGTATGAGCTTTGACAGCTTGAATGAATCTTCAGATTATGTTCTCCTTATCTCTCATACTCCTCATGCTTGGTAGGTAACAATGTTGTTTGAATATCTGTTAATCTTCTGAGCATATGTACTTCTGACTCTTGTAATCCTGCTGACGGATGATCATCGTGCATCGTTCATTGTTCATCCGGAAGCGGCAGTCTTGCTCTGCAAGAGTTAGTCTCTGAATCTCAGTGCCAAGAGTATCTTTCATCCGGAAGCTCATTTCCATCCAGAAGTACAACCAAGTTCTGCACACCCTTGTTAGTCCCATCAGAGTAATATATATAATCAAGTGTAGCAGTAAGAACTATACATGCTGTGGGAGGTTTGTCTGCTATGGGAAGTAATCTTACTAAGACTATGTTCTAACTTAGTGTTTTGTCTACTGACGCAAGGGGATGTCTAATCCAACAGCGTGAGTCTCGTTATGTTACTCTAACTCTTAAGTCTTCCCAAGTGACTTGGTGTGTCATTTTCTTAAGCTATGGGATGTGTAGTATAACAACACTTAATCACATGCAGTGGGAGTTCATTTAGTCTAAGGAGCCTTTCTTGCATCCGGAAGTACTTCTGCATCCGGAAGCACTACTACTGGATGAAGGATTATAATGACTTTTACTCGCTCTCGCTCAGTGTCCTTCAATCTAACAGTCAGCGCTAGTCACTAAGCTATCGGAAACAATTCTACTGGACGTGGCTTATGTTCGCTGACGCTTAGTGTCATTTAGTCCAACAGCCAGCGCCAGTCTAAATCTAACAGGAAGCAAATTCACATCCGGTTTAATCTTAGCTTAGTCTTAAGGTTTTTGTATATCTAGTGCTTATGGACTAAGTTATTTCCCTCGTGAATTACTTGCTCTCGCTGGGGGATTAGTTATTCATCCGCGAGCGCTAGTCCTAGTCTATCCGGAAGTAAATCCCGCATCCGGTTGTGATTTCGCTGTGGGATGAGTCTTTCATCCGTGAGCGCTAGTCTTAATTCATCCGGAAGTGAATCCGCATCCGGTTGTGACTTAACTTAGGATTCAGTGTTAGCAATCTAGACTGGGTTCTAACCAAGTGTCTCACTTGCTTCCGCTTGCGTCCCCTATGGGATGTGTACTCCATCCGCGAGCGCTAGTGCTAATACTTCCGGAAGTGATCTTGCATTCGCAAGTGATCTAACTTAGGATTCTAACCATGTCATCTAATCCTTCCTAAGTGTTGATTATGTTCTTTTAAGTACTAGACCATATCATACCTTAGTCACCATCAAAACTTAAGATTCTAACAAGTGGGGCCAGTGGTGTCTCCATTTCCCTCCATTTTAATCTAATTGTATTTAATTAATCATCCATGATTTTGATCTAACAATTTTCGAAAAAATAAGACATGATATTAAATAATGAATGCATATTTTTATATAATAGGGTTAAAGTGCAATTTTAATAATGTACTTTTACCACAGTCCGGGTACAATTGACAAAATAAAAATGTGTTAAATTATCAACAGACTATGTGAATAGGTGCGTATTTAGAGTTTAGAAGGAAAACTTTTTCATCTAAAATAGGAGGTTTTGGTAAATATGACTCTACTTACAAGGTCGGTTGGTAATTCTAAACATATTTTGTCAATTGTGCCTGTTGCATCTCTAATGATAGTCTATTAAATATCGTCAGAGATGGTAACATTTAAAATTGACAAAATCACCTGAAAACATGATATTAAATATTTCAAATGAAAGCATATGAAAGAGGATCTGTTGAAATAAAAAAAAGGATCTGAAAACATATGATATTAAATATTTCATATAAAAACATATGAAAGAGGATCGTGGGATACCATAGAACAGCAAGGGACTTTATTAATGAGAGCTCACGGCCCGGTAACCCAATCATCAGTCTACAATTACAAGGCAATTATAGGAAAACACCCATTATCATGGTTCTGATGTTCAAACAAAAGACAAAACGGACAACATGAAAAGGCCAGCACATCAAATCCTGCATCTTTTAGGTCCAAGAAACCAAATTTATTTCGAGAATGCCACCAGTCTAGATCAACTTGTGAATGGTCTTCATGTCAGCGACCTCCTTAAGATCCCCTCGCTCCACATGGTCCCACCACTTGAATAGGAAATTGTCCACAACTAGTCTGAACCAAGGAGACAGTTTCAATCCTTCCTCACCAGCATTAGCTTTCTTCAACAGCTCCTTCAACTGCTCCCGATTTACATATTTAACATCCGCCACTTCATCCGGATTAGGATGAACACCAACATCCCGAACTATGAATAGCAGATAATCGACTACAATGAGGGAAAGAAATTGTTAACAAAACCATATGAAGAAAGATTACTTGCACTAAAAGTAGAGACCAAGTTGTCTCACGTTCATGCTCCCCCCATTTGCCATCAGAAGGTGCCTTGTAAAGCATGCGACCCAATGGGATGAACTGATCAACTGGCACATCCTTGGCAGCAATTCCAAGTTCATCCAAAAGTTTCCTCTGAGCTGCATTTCTTACTCCTGGCGCATAAAAAGGCAGAGCCGTTTAAGAAAAGCGTTGCATGAATCACGATTAAGCCAGTCTTCTCTTTTTATAAAAAGTTACTGTTATATCAACATATACCAAGTGCGTTTTCTTCAATAAGCTCTGATTCACGGTACAGAGGGTGGCTGCAGCAGGTGTTTGTCCACACAAGAGGAAATGTCACCTTGGTTGCAGATCGTTGCTTCATTAAGAACATGACAGAATCTTAGTCAACACACCAAACAAAAAGTGAACAGGGATGTACCTTAGGGAAAATTTTCAGTACATGATGGAGCAGAAGAAAATAAAAATAGATCCCATGTCCTACACACACACATGTATTACAAACACCATCTGAAAAAATATTATTTAAATTTCACCATGTAGTTCGAAGCCTCAAACTTTGATTTACATGTTGCGATAGCAATATATCCATGGAAAATAAAATTTGGTTCAGAATAGCAGTGAATACTTATTAGAAAGAGGAAGACATACCTGGAGAAGTAACTCGTATTTTGAGTTGAATAGAAATACACTGAAAGCTCTATGCAGCAAATTTTGAGATTCAATCTTCTCCATCAAGTGGCCTAGAAATTGGAAGTTAAAATAAATGAATTGACAAAGGGTGAAGTAAGCAGAAGAATAGAATATGAGTGAGGTTGCAAGTTATTGTGGTAATGTTTGAGCGTCACATGGAGGGTTTATGGAAGACGCTAGATCTAAAATAAAACCAGTTTGGAGGTAGCATATAAAGCCTGGGTTATTAGGAGTTTGGTTGTACTAAAAAATATGAATCTATGTTGACATATATGTTTTATGAGATTGTTTGGGAGTAAGTTTTGTTATGGCATGTAAATTGAATGGTGTAGGAAGTGAACATTGAGATACGGAAGCATAGGACAGCCTGTTAGAGGACATATTAGTAATTCTCCTAATGAGGACAAATCAGCAAAGAGATAAAGATTCCCCATGTGCATACGGTTACAATAGGCCAGCTGTATTATTCTTTCTGTTAGCTATACAATCATACGTGTATGGTTCAGATGTATATAGGGTATACGTGTATACTCATGATGTATTTATCATCTCTATATAATAATATACAGCAGAGGAGCATATTGCACCTTTCCTTCATTCAATTGATATTGTCATTGTCATTTCCTTGCTTTTTCGACTTGGTATCAGAGCACCAGGTGCTTTTTTATCAGTGTTTAAATCATCATCATCATGATTTCCTCAGACACCTCAGAAATTAGCTCCTCAAAGAAATATGAGTCTCGAGTCTATGCTCTTTTCAGCTCATCCTCTCAAACCTCCTTCATTAAACTGGACAGGGGAAACTATCTTATCTGGGAATCTGTGGTCCTTCCTCTGATTCAAGGAAATCGCCTTGAAGGACACATTAATGGTCAGACTCCAGCTCCTCCTCGTTTCATTAAGTCAGCAACACCTTCAACCACTTCAACTGTCAATCCTGAGTTTGAAGAATGGTTTGTGGTGGATCGCATGCTTGTTGGATGGTTAAGCAACACTATCAGCCCAGATGTTAGAGCTCATCTTCTTCACTGTTCCACTGCTCAGGAGTTGTGGGAAAATGCTAGAGCATTAACAGCAGCCGTTTCTCGAGCCAGAGTCATGGCTTTTACTGCGGAACTTCATGCTGATAAAGATGAGATGACCATGGAGGCATATTTAGCCAAGAGGAAGAACGCTTTTGATTAGTTAGCTCTAGCTGGATCTCCTATTTCCAATTCAGATCTGGTTATGCACACTCTGAATGGTCTGGGTACAACATATGATTCAATTGTGGTTAACCTCTATGGGAAAGATATCTCCTGGATTGAAGCTCAGTCAGCTTTGTTAACTTTTGAAAGCCGTCATGAACGCTTGGACAAGAAATCTTCCACTGTATTTCAGCCTTCTGCTAATCTTGCAAGTCGTGAGAACACTTCACAGACCAACTTCAGTACTCGAGGTGGCAGAGGTGGAGATAGAGCCTCTAATTGGCGTGGATCTCGTGGTGGTCGTGGAAGAGGCCGTCAATCTGGTGGAAGGCGTGGAAGCTACAACCATTTTGGTGGCTACAACAGTTATGGTGGTAGAGGCCGTCCCTTTTGCACTTACTATGGGAAGCCTGGTCATGTGTTTGACACATGCTATCAGAGAATTGGTTATCCCAACTCCAATTCAAGCTATAACTCACCTCAAGCATTTTATGCTTCCCCTGAGTCAGTGAATGACCCTGCCTGGTATATGGACAGTGGATCCAACTATCATGTGACCTCCTACACTGATGGTATGGATCAGGTTGATAATGCAGGTAAAACTCATCTCTTAACTTGCACTGGAGAGAAAGCTGAGGTTACTGGTATTGGTAGTATGACTCTTACTCCTTCTAATCTTACACTTAATGATGTTCTTGGTGTTCTTTCTGCAACTAAGCAATTATTGAGCATTCACAAACTGGTTAATGATAATCATGTAGAAGTGTTATTTACTCGTGCTGGTTGTGTTGTGAAGGACCCAGTGAAAGGAAAAATACTGATGGCAGGGGTACCAAATCGAGGGCTGTATCCAATGAGCGGTAAGGATGGGATTCAGAAGCTAACTCCAGGACATTCTCTGATTGCTCTTTCAGCATCACTTAGACATGCCACTTCTCCTAATAATCTTCTTCAGTGGCATAATAAATTAGGACACCCTAGTTTTTCAACTCTTAGACAAATATTGTCTAAATGTAATGTTCATGTTAGACCTAATGATCAGTTTGTATGTGAGGCTTGTCAATTAGGGAAATCTAAATGTTTACCTTTTCAAAAGTCTTTGTCTCATGCATCTCGTCCTTTTGATCTTGTTCATTCTGACTTGTGGGGGCCAGCTCCAATACATTCCAGTAACGGATACCGTTATTATATACATTTCGTGGATGACTTTAGCAGATTCACATGGCTATATCCGATAAAGTTTAAAAGTGATGCTATATTGGCTTTTAAGAACTTTAGACAATTCATCAAAACACAATTTAACTCTGTGATCAAAGTGTTTCAGTGTGATAATGGAACAGAATTCAAAGAAATTGCTACACTAGCAAATGAAGATGGCACAATAACAAGATTTACGTGTCCATACACCTCCCAACAAAACGGTAGAGCAGAAAGAAAGCACAGACATATTGTAGAAATGGGCTTAACTCTGCTTGCTCAAGCTCATCTACCTTTCTGTTATTGAGTTGATGCATTTGTAATGGCTGTCTATCTAATCAATCGCTTGCCTACTCCCACTCTACTTGGGTCCACACCACTATTTGCTTTATATAAACAGGAACCATCATACAAAGAGCTTCATTCTTTTGGGTGTGCTTGCTACCCGTGTTTGAGGCCGTATAATCATCACAAGTTACAATTTCACAGCCAAAAATGCGCTTTTCTTGGCCCTGCTCCTAATAGCAAAGGCTTCAAATGTCTTAGCACAAGTGGAAGAGTATACATATCTAGACATGTTATATTTGATGACTCTGTATTTCCTTGTGTAACAGGCTTCTTAAACCGAAGAAGTTCCAGTCATGATTCAGATACAAGTCCAACAATTTTACCTGCTCTAGTCACTAGTAGTGTTTCTGACAGTACCTGTGCAGCAGATGAAATTAATCATGCTTCTGCATTAGATGTCACTGCTCAACAAGCTGTTAATTCTTCTCCTGCAGCTCAGTCTTTGGAACCAGCTTCTCCTGAATCTTCTTCATCTAGCAGTAGCTCTTCATTGCCTGTTAGCCCAACTTCTCTTCGGCCTCAACAGTCCTCCATGATGAATATTCATTCTATGCAGACACGGGCAAAGTCTGGCATTACTAAACCAAGATACCCGTTTGTTGGTTTGATGCACTCAAAAGATTCAAAATCACTTGATATGGTGACTGCTCCGTCCAATACCAGATCTGCTCTTTCAATTCCTCACTGGAAACAGGCTATGATGGATGAGTTTCAAGCTCTCACAAGGAAGAATACATGGTTTCTTGTTCCTCGACTTCCTCATCAGAAATTGATAGATTGTCGATGGATATACAAAACCAAGTTCCATTCAAATGGTGCTATTGCTAAACATAAGGCTCGCTTGGTTGCTAAAGGATTTCAACAGTTAGAAGGGATTGATTATGGAGAAACCTTTAGCCCAGTTATTAAACCAACTACTATCAGAGTAGTCCTCACCATAGCAGTCTCATTGAATTGGGAAATTCGTCAACTCGATGTGAATAATGCATTTCTTAATGGTTTTCTGCAAGAAGATGTCTATATGAAACAACCTGAAGGGTTTGTTGATCCCACTCGGCCTCATCATGTTTGTAAATTGGTAAAAGCAATTTATGGTCTCAAGCAAGCTCCTCGGGCATGGTTTGAGAGACTACATTGAGTACTTCTACGATGGGGCTTTAAGAACTCACGCAGTGATGTCTCCTTGTTTTTTCTTCGCACCAAACATCTGGTGGTGTATATCTTGATATATGTTGACGATATTTTAGTGACCGGCAACAATCCTAGATACATTCATCAATTCATTAAGCATCTCAATGCTTTGTTTGCTCTCAAAGATCTAGGTCCTATTTCCTATTTTCTAGGAATAGAGATGTATAGAAATCCTGCTGGTTTATATCTGAATCAAGGCAAGTATGTACTGGACATATTGAAGAAGTTCAATATGCTTGATTGTGCTCCAGTTTTAACTCCTATGGTGACAGGCCGCTCTTTTACAGCACGTGAAGGTATACCTTTAACCAATCCCACCATTTATAGATAAGTCATTGGCTCCCTTCAATATTTGACAACTACTAGACCTGATATCTCATACTCAGTTAACAAATTGAGTCAATTCTTATCTAATCCAACTGACATACACCTACAAGGAGTCAAGCGAATCCTTCGTTACTTAAAAGGAACCTATCACTATGGCCTGCTGCTCAGACCTTCTTCCTGTTTTCACTTAACAGCATTTACTGATGCTGACTGGGCTACAGATCTTGATGATCGCAAATCCATGGGAGGATGCTGTGTCTATCTAGGCAATACCTTAGTGTCTTGGGCATCCCGGAAACAACAAGTGGTATCTCGGTCAAGTTCAGAATCCGAATATCGCTCTTTGGCTGATGGCGCTGCTGAAGTTAAATGGCTTATGTCATTGATATCAGAATTAGGCCTTTATCTCCATCAACCCACCACCATTTGGTGTGATAATTTGAGTGCAGGTGCATTGGCTGCAAATCCTATTCATCATAGAAGGAGTAAACACATTGATATTGATCTACATTTTATTCGTGATATGGTTCACTCAGGGACCATTGCTGTACGATATGTTCCCTCGCATAAGCAAGTTGCTGATGTCTTCACCAAATCCTTGTCACATCCTCAATTTTCTGTTTTTCGCAACAAACTCGGGCTGCTCATCACACCCTCTCGTTTGAGGGGGGATGTTAGAGGACATATTAGTAATTCTCCTAATGAGGACAAATCAGCAAAGAGATAAAGATTCCCCATGTGCATACGGTTACAATAGGCCAGCTGTATTATTCTTTCTGTTAGCTATACAATCATACGTGTATGGTTCAGATGTATATAGGGTATACGTGTATACTCATGATGTATTTATCATCTCTATATAATAATATACAGCAGAGGAGCATATTGCACCTTTCCTTCATTATTCAATTGATATTGTCATTGTCATTTCCTTGCTTTTCTGACTCAGCCTGGTTGTCTGGCATATGAGACAGCTTAATCCCACAACAGTGGAGAGAGAGAGAGGAATGAGTAGGTTTCAGAAATAAAGGTGAGGATTAGAATAGAAGGATTTGAGAATAGAAGATTAGACTTACAATTGTATTTGGAATCATGACCGAGGACGCGATCGTTCTGATCCACCAAAATGCATCTGCAGAAAGTTAAAGAAAAAGTGAGGTGAGGTGGATTAATTGCAATCCAACAGGAAGGACGGAAGATAGATAAATGATAAATGGTATGAAAAGAGACTGACTCGTCTTCAAACATGAGGCGGCGCTGGACAGCGTCCATGGCGGCGTCGGCCATGGCGGGGCGGGGGAGGGGGAGAGAGAGGGAGGGAGAGATGCAATTGCAGTGGGTGTGGGTGTTGGAGCATGTGAGGTTCTTAAAGAAGCCGCACCACCTCTGCTTCAGCGACATCGCCTTACACGCACACATTTCCTCTCCTCATATCAACTAGTATCAACCCGCGCGACATGCGGAGTATATTATACATAATTACATAACTCTAATACCATTTTATTTTGATAAAAAATATACCATAAAATATAATAATATTAGTCAAAATTTAATAAATTTCACTAAATTGTTTTTTATAGAAATCAATTTTGTATGATAAAAAAAATAGAAAATCAATTTCTTAGTGGGTAGTTATTTTTGGGCAAAATGTTAGTGGGTGTGTGGGTAGTTTCATAAGTTACTTTTAGTTGGTGTCAAAAGTAGGAATAGTAGGAGAAATAGTAGGTTATCCAAATAGTTTATAATTAAAAGTAAATAAGAAAAATAATGAGAAGTAAGATAGAATAATAATTTAAAAGGTCATGAAAAAAATATTAATTTTGATAATTTTTATGGAAAAAAAGGAGAGAATTTATAGGAGATATTTAAGAAGAGATTATAAATTAGGGAGAAATCTTAACAACGCATTAAAGAATCAAATGTCAGTTTTTTTATCTTAAAATATATGGAGTGGAAATGTGCTTATATGCATATTTTTTTTGTAAAAGAATTTATAGAAGATAATTAAGGTGATTATAATTTAGAGAGAAATCAGAAAAGATTTAATAAAGAATTATATGTCAGTTTGTTTTTGTTAAAAATAGATGGAGAGAGAATGTGGTTATGTTCTGATAAAAAAAAGAATGTGGTTATGTGCAGTTTTTTTTCTAAAAATAGATGGACTGAGTGGGCGGTTACCTTCTGATTAAAAAAAAAGTGGGCGGTTACCTGAATGCAAATAAATGGAGAGAGAAAGTGCTTACGTGGCTTCTTAGAATTCTTACTTGGAAAAAACTTACCTCAAGTACTTGACCTCAATTACATCCAGTAAGCCAATAAGAATTTGACACATGTCCAGCTAACCCACACCACTTTCTCCTCCTTTTCTCTCTCCTTCATGTGTTAGTTGTGTATGGGTTAGTTGGACATGTGTCAAATTCTTATTGAGTAATGGATGTAATTGAGGTCAAGTACTTGAGGTAAGTTTTTTCCTTCTTACTTTTAACCCTCTCTTTATAAAAGGAGGAATAACAGCAGGAATCTCAAGCCACCACCTCATCACATGCTCTCTCCTTTCTCTCTCTTCTCTTTTCCTAACAAAAACTGTCGTTTCAAATCTTACGCAACTGCTAATAATGCTCTTTTCCTTTCTATTTTAGTGTCCTCCTTTTTTCCTTCAAACTAGTATAGAACCCGCGCTATGCGCGGGATAAATGAATGGACCTTACTTAGGTCAAGTTACTTTATCCAGGTTCTCAAGTTCTTTTAATATAGGAGTGACACGTGTCCTTTTATAACAAATTGTTTGTTACAAAAAGACACGTGTCACTCCTATATTAAAAGAACTTGAGAACCTAGAGAAAGTAACTTGATGTAAGTTTTTCCCTAAATGAATTTCATATATGAATGATAAAATATGACCTCAATAATTGACAATTATTGTACAATCAATAAATATGTCTAATACAAAATTTACAAATTATAAAATAATTTTTTTACAAATTAAAAAATAATTTTTTCTTACACCACATTATAAGTTTTGTTTTTTGTTTTTCCATAAACAATTTTTCTGCCAACTTAGCCGCAAAAGATCCCCACAATGTGGACTACGAAGTTATTATTTGCGAACAAAAAAACATGAACAAATTAAACTGGGATTTGTTTCATGTTTCAAATATCAAATATAATTATGGATGGGGTAAAAAAGATCTGAACGCCCTTAGTGGTGTATGGCTGTGTGTGTGTGAAGTGTAGTGTGTACATCTTGAAAGGTCCAGGTAAACCATGCTCATGGATGGGGTAAAAAAAGATGTAAAAAGGTGTAAAAGTTCAGGTGATTAACTTCCGCATTGGACTTGATCACTCTACCTAAAAAACACATGTGCCACATCATGCTCACTAAATTTGATTTGTTGCATAATATTGAAGAGTTAAAAGTTTGCAAGAAGAAAATTCAACTTTCAAGTGTAATAGGGACTTTCACCGATTTTCCTTTAATTTTTCCATTTTGCTTGTGACACAAAGTTCTACTTGACCATCCTAATGTGACATTACTCTTACAAATTCCTATCAGCAGAAGGCTGAAAGAATCCTATTCTCTTCATATGTTGCAAACAATTCACTTGGGAAGAAAGGTGGTGTACTGTGTACATAATAAGCTCTCCACAAAAACTCTCATGGAGATGCCCACACTCCACCATATCAATCTAGCTAGCTTCAAGTCTCTCTGCTGGTCTAGCCATAAAAGAGAATCTTTCTTCTTCCTCACCTTCTCCATTCAAAGACATATCCTCACTTAATACCTCATTGTTTCTGAACCTTACATCACCATTGAACTAACACAAGTTCCTCATTCAGAATTTACAGCATTGACTGGTGGAACAACACTTTGGCACGAGAGTATACAGTCTTGGCATCATCTGCATGATGAAAACAAATTTATACAAATGAAAAAAAAATTGCTTGAGGCATTCATATGAATTTGGTTTTTACTGTGATACATTGTTTGAAACCTTACGTGCTATAGCAGCCAAGCTAATAACAGAAGGGACGTTAGCCTCGGATTCAACAGCAGCTTTAGCTACAGCAATGCCTACAGATACACTCTGCATAATATTTAGTCCTGCACAAAGTGATGTGAGTGTTCCACCAACTAAACAATCACCTGCACCAGTAAGCCTCACAACCTTTGCAGGAAGAGAAGGAAAATGAACGGCAAAAAGACGAGAGCTTCTTTCAGGCTCTGAAACACCAAATGACTGCTTTGGTGGACACTTCTGCATAATAGTCTCATATAATTGTTCACCTTGCCCATTTTGAGCGGTTTTCTTCAGATGACTTATACTGTGGCTGAGTCCTTCTTTACTGCATAAGATTAACCCTTCTGAGCCAAGGGTCAAAACAACTAATTTAATTCCTTTCTCTAGCAGAACCCAGATTGCTGGTTTCAGCATATGAAACAAAGATAATGGTGACAGGTTATGTTTGGTTTTGAGAGGATGAAACACATCAGAACCCAATAAAGCATTTGCCATGGCAATAAGTTCATCTTCATTAGGAGAAGTATAAGTTACCTATATAAAATACCTACATGTCAGTAAGCAATTTGATACAGCAAATAATGATTATAAGCCAGAACTGAAAATTTGAAAGTAATCATGCTAATAAATGTTATCAAGTATGACACACAATATAGAGTACCGAACACACTTTAGTGGATTCTACCAAGAATCTAAATCAGTGCATATTGATAATCCATTTATTTGGACAGTGAAAGTGATGGCTGTTGAGACTACAAAAATCATTTCAGAATATTACGCTCCATGATTTTTTTAAAAAAAAATTGTTTCAATTAAATAATTTTCCTAAATCATAGAGATAAAATAAACATAGTATAAAGCTTAGCACTCACATGCTTGACAATTGAAGTAATTCTTCTGGATTTGGTAACTGACACTGGCTCAAACCAGACAGGACACTCTGAGTCTGCTGCTACTGAGGAATGCCAACATTTATGCAAAGAGATGAAGTAAGATTAACATTTATGATCTAACAAACCAGAGGGATAGAAAAGATGAGAATTAGTGGTGCAGCATCATGTTATGTACTTTTGCCAGACATTTGTAGTGAAGGAAGATTCAGATTCGCATCGACAAACAATAGTGGAGCAGGATGTATTTTTCTCTTGAAGTGCAAGATCCAATCTGGAGTCAGAAATTTCTCCTGCAAAAAAAACTAGACTTCATAAGTTTTCTTTTCCAGTCTCTTTTTAATATCGCCATTGTTGTTTTACTAACATGTAAGATAACTTTCCAGGCTTTTCATAAGTTTAAAAGTTAGTTCATAGCATAGTGCATGAAGAAAAAACCACTTACAAGAGTTTCAACACTAGCAACACCTGCTGATACTTCACCATTAACATCAAATATATTACAAACAACTGGAGTCTCTATGTTCCTGTCCTTCAAAATACCTACCTCAAATGCAATAATGTAAAATAAATCATTAAAAGGCCTTCCCACAAACACAAAGAGAAAGAAAACAAGTTGGGACAGCATCCAGTGGAAGATTACAGGAAAACTAAAGAAAAAGGGAATAGTATTACCATGCACTTGTTGTTAACATGATAAATAGCCACGAAGACAAGAAATCTCACCTTCTGTGGATAATCCGGCTGACTTCCAGTGTTCCAACAAAAGATTCCCTGGTTTTTTTAAGAAAAACGGCAGAATCTGGTGAGTTTTTGCCTTTATCATTCTGGGCAAATGTTATTCTGATCAAAATTCTTGTTAACTTGAATGTCCTAATCAATCATCCATATAACCTTCTTGTTTATTTCACATACCATGAGCATTTTCTCATCTATAAAACCACTTTAGATCAAAAGTATCTCAAACTTAAGAAGAGTCATATATACATATGTGCAGATGCATCATTAATACATCCTATCTCCTTATATCTGGATACTACCTTTTTCCAATAGATATAGTAAAGGCACTATCCAAATAGATCAACTTCTTCAAGAAACTTTATAATGTTATCGATCCATCAACAAAATGCAACTCTCTGCATTGGGACATGAGTGTGTTTGTTTGAGGTTCCAATAAGTTTATTCATCTAAAAATATACAAAAACTAGCGTCCGAGGCTAATTAGAGTTGTAACATTTGAGCTTGTGGGTATAGTAAATACTATAGATTTTAACGTAAACTAAAACTTAAAAGTTCAATGATAAAACATATACCTGTCAGGTCATGCCCAATGGTACTTATCATGTATGGCTTTGCTCCTAGCTTTGACATGCACTCTGCCACATTCCTTGCAACACCTCCTAGGACATAACGGACCTGAAGATTATCTATTAAAATTAGGTTGAAAAGGATATAACAATCAAAGTGAAAATAAAAGAAATAAGAAAAAAATAAATCTTCCATTAGCTATAAAAGCTGATACTCCATCATCTTCATTAGCATAATCAGCTTGAAAATAATCACTAAAATCATGGGTTCACATCTTTCTAACTAATAGTAAATAGAGCACTTGCATCTAATAGGATTGCAGATCTTCATGATCATATTTAAAAAGGGTCAACTCAGTTTTAGTCCTCACTTGGTGATGGTGCTGGGAAGGTAATATACCAGGCAGTCTTACCTATACTTTATACATAGAGGCTGATTCGAACTCACGAACTAAGACCCCAGGGCAAACAAGCTTACCGTTGAGCCAAACCAACCCTTCTCATGACCACATTTACATCTTTGAAATTATGTAAATACAAGTAACAAAGAAACAAGGAAGAATAATGCACATACAATACCCCAAGTGGGCAATGGGTGAATTATTTGACAAGAGTAATATGTAAGGGTAACTGACCCTGCCAGGAGTGGTAGTCCTAGGATTTGCAGGCATAGAAGGGGTGGCATGAATATCCAACACCATGCCCCCAATAATTACTGCCTCTGTCCCACAAGTTTCCATCTTCCTACCTCACACTAAAATCCTACAAACCAAGAATTCAAGATTGTAAAGGCTGCATACATTATGTCAAGAGAAAGAGAACACATTTGAAAAGATCATAGCCAAAAAAAAAGAGAGAATGCAATATGCTCTTAAAAAAAATCTCAGAGACAATATATCAAACACTTGATATTCAATCCAATACTGAGAATAGAAGGCCAACGTAGATTAGTGACCAGTTTAGTCCACTCGTGTTGTATACAATAAAATAAAGAATATGTTCTTCCCAATGATGAGAAATGAAGCAAAGAATAAATAATCTTACGAATATTGGAATTAGATATTAATAAGTGAAATCAGGTACTGAAATGGAGTATAGTACTATTTTGGGCTAACACTACTTTTGGTCCCTGAAGTTTCCTTCAATTTGGGTTTTGGTCCCTCAAGTTTGAAATCAGAGATTTTGGTCCCTCAAGTTTGAAATCAGAGATTTTGGTCCCTCAAGTTTTCTCTATCCATGGTGGTTAGTCACTCATGTGTTAATAGTGTTAAGTTTGCTTATGTGTCCAGTGTTAAGTGTATGATGACTAGGCAGTGTAGGTGGCATTTCACATTGACTTGGATATGTGAAAAAACAAAAAAAAAAAAATTAACATTTTTCTCCTCTTGTCGTGCATGTAACAGCTTTTCCATTAATTCATTTTCAGGGGTAATGAAGAAGTGTGTGTGTCACGAAGGAAAAAAATGAAATCAGAAGGAAAGATTTTCTCCCCACCTTCTCTTCGTCAGATCTTATTAGTTAGATTATTGGTGAATAGAAACAAGAAGAAAGTTTAGAACTTTCCTTTCCCCTTGACACTGCCGATCACTTCTCTAAAACGAAGCACAACACAGATGGAGAAAAAAGATGTTTTTCTTTAAAAAAAAAATCCATTTTTCATGTATCCAAGTCATCCTAAAATTCCACCTAAGAACGGTGTTAGTGACACATAAGCAAATTTAACACCATTAACACATGAGGGACTAACCATCATGGATGGAGAAAACTTGAGGGACCAAAACCTTTGATTTCAAACTTGAGGGACCAAAATCCAAATTGAAGGAAACTTCAGGAACCAAAAGTAGTGTTAACCCTACTATTTTTCTAATTTGAAAA
Source organism: Mimosa pudica (assembly GCA_029929735.1). Classification (NCBI taxonomy): domain Eukaryota; kingdom Viridiplantae; phylum Streptophyta; class Magnoliopsida; order Fabales; family Fabaceae; genus Mimosa; species Mimosa pudica. The sequence continues at coordinate 10,377,193 of JAKELP010000039.1, read as the reverse complement.
AATTAAGGAAAATGGTTAAATTTAGTAATTTTATGTGTTTTTTAATAATACCCCTATTTATTCCTCCTCTCAAAGCATATAACAATATAACATGTTTGTAAAAGGGTATTCAGTGGATGTATAAAAAGAAAAAGGGTATTCAGTGGGGGTAACTTTGGAAAAGGCTGGATTAAAATATGAGACAAAGTGAAAAGTAATCGTATAATTAAGGACAAATTGAATTTCAAAAGTAACCTCGTGTTTAGGGATTGAGGGATTATAAAGCATATTTATTTAACTAATTGACTAAATTAAAGATGTTTGTAGTATGATAATTAGTTTGATGTGATTTTAATAAAACACCCCGATAATTTTCTCTCATTCTCTGTGTATATCTTGCTACTTTGTTTGTTTGTGTATATCTTGCTACTTTGTTATAGAAATGCACTTATTAGTATAGTATAGGACGGGGTTAAAGATGTCTTTGTCCCAGGTGGAGTTTCTTGCATAATCTTATCTCATTATTTGATGTTATGATGTGTTCTTTGAGTTAGTTAGAATGATAATTGTTATCTTACCAATATTGTCTTTACTAGATACATATTCTCTTTCCTCCTTTTTATTATTACTTTCTTTCTTATTCTTCCTTAAATAAGGACATTTTTTAAAAACTTTTGCCTCCTTTATATTTATATATTTATTGATTTTTAACTACTTTTAACAAATTTTTGGGAAATCATGATTCACTTAAAAGTTAAAGTCACCTTTTGAGTATTTTTTTTATCAGCACACCTTTTGAGTATAAGTAAACACCAATAGAGATAATTTTAGGTAAGAGTTGAAAAGTGATGTTTTTATATTTAAGATAAGATCTTCAATTCAAAAAAATATTTAGGATAAGATCAAGGATAAGCCTTATATTTACAAAGGGATGAAGTACTGATAAGTCAACCCAAAATCAACAACACTAACTAGTTGTTGATTATTGTAAACATATAAATCAAATTTTTTAAACATAAGGATAAGAGTATTGTCAACAAAAATAAAGTTGCCCCACATCAATAAAGTTATCCCTTCTTTCAACGAGAATATTTTTGGGGATTCAAAAAATATGTTCTCATCCTTATTGAAGGTAAACTCATTTAACGGCTCAACACACACAACTGGTTGGAATATACCTATCAATTGTTGTGTTTTATGTTAATTATAATACTCCAATGTTCCTAAACATAAGATAAATATAAAAATCAATGTTAGGGAGGGTTGCCTTTATTTCAACCCTCCCTACCTCACCCTTTTTTATTGAAGGTCATTGATGAGGATAATTGGGGAAAGTAAGATGAATTGAAAGTGAGTCTTATATTTATATTTAAGAATAAACTCACTTCCCTATACTCCCTCTGGTCCTAAATATAGGTTCTGAGGATCACGCCGAAGTTGAAATATGAGTATATCTGATGGCGGAGAAAAAATTAAACCAATTAGTTGGGAGAGCGTATTATGGGAAAACATTTAAAATTACTTAACTTATCTATCAACCTTAATCTTCTCAAATTACGTAAATATGTTTTATATTTAGGACCAGAGGGAGTATTTCGGAACCGAGGAGGAGAGAGTAAGAACTTTTGCATTGGAAAATGATAGGATAAACTTGGAAAAATTAGCAACCATTGTTGTGGAAATAAATTCAAACTAAATAATAGATATACTATAAAAAAAACTACCAACTTTGCTTTACCTTATTGACAACCATAAGTCATAAATTAATGACTACAATTGTTCACAAAATTAATTTCAAAATCGAAATTATTATTAACAAGTAACTTGCAGCAAGTATATTAAAAACAAGTAACTTGTCATCTAAAATTCCTAATACATTGTAAATTCAGATTTTTGAAAGAAACAAACTAACGTTTTTCAATGATTGACTATAACTCTTGTTAAAATGACACAACAACGAAAATTGCCTCTCATCAAATCAAATGGAAGACTACTATTAGAAATGTTTTACGTCCATACATTGTATTAAAACTTCTATCACAATTTTTTCGTAATAGCATACATAACACATAACCTAACTCCATTGCATAGCCCCAAAGGTTTATCAATGTCGTTGCCTTAGGAAATGCAATCCTATGTACCGCAATTACATCGGCATGACCATGTTTGGTAAGACATCGACAGGCCCAACAATAATCTTATCTTATTAATCTTTATATCAAACTAAATAAGAATAAGCATCAAATTACTAAATATCCTCATAAAAGATATTCCTCTTTCTTCCTCATAAAGTATTCATCCCCCACTGCATGTCCACCTGTCTCGTCGTCATTAATCCCCAAAATGATTAATCCCCAGTGAGAGGCGTTGCTGATGAAGAAAATGTACTCTAACGACAATAGTGGTTATGTCAACGGTGGAGGGCGGGGTCCAATAATGTCGAGAACAATGAAAGATTAGGAAGAAAAGACTTTCCAACATATACAATGGGATGATAATATTTTTAGGGGGTATGGATGTGGATTAGTGGATTACTAGGATTTTGGTAATCAACATTATCATGGTAATAAAGACTATTACCATGCTAAAGATTAACCAATCACTCATATTTTGGCAATGTAATCAAGATTATCATTGCAAGTTGCACCAAATGGGCCTCTTTATCTACCAATCAATGCACCAAACAAAGAAATTTGTTAGGGGCACCTTTCATTATGTGAAAAATGCCTTAAATTTCACTAAAAAAATCTTCCAAGAAAATACGTTGGACCAACAACAAAAATATACCGACTTTTATACACCCACCAAAATTACAATTCCCCATACATATCTTATATGCAAAACTTTCCATAACATTTTCAACTCAATTTATTAAATATAACATTTTATTATTAGTTATAGTTTCTATATAAAACTAAAAGAAAAGGAATTGTAGTTTCGATGCCAAGGAACAACCACTTAGATGGAAATTAGAGTATAATGATAGAACCACGGAAAGAAGCATTCCTACATGTCTACTAAAAATCTGTCATGTAATTGAGTATTGATGTTGGCCACAAAAATTGAGTAATGAGCTAAATGATAAAGCTCTATGAGAAGTTTGTGAGGTAAAATTACATTCCTTCTTAACACACCACTTCACATATGTCTTTTTGTAATCAATATTCAATAATGTATTCTATATTATTTTCAAAAACTATTTTCTACATCATTTCATTGGACTTTTTATAAAGTTATTCTCAAAATTTTTTTGAGTTTTTAATCCGGTATCCTGGGCCAGCCCCAATGTCACGGGGAACTCAACGGGCTCAGACTAATCCAGATCCGCACCGGGGCCTCCACTTAAGGGTAAAGTGCTGGCCAAGGGGCAGGCTGCATTCCCAGAGCTCGAACTCGAGACCTCTGGTTAAGCGGTGAAGTGAGGTAACCACTACACCAACCACGCTTGGTTAGTTATTCTCAAAATTTATTCAAACCCACCACTACCTTACTTGTTGCTAAGCATGTGCCCATAGTGGTTTGAGTCTGGCAGGGCCCACTCACCAACTATGGTTCCCATTGTACTCCGTAAAGGGGCCTGCCACCTTTTCAAAAATCTATTTTTTTACATCGGTTTCCAACTATACTTTTTGTTCACTATCAGACGAATTGAATATTTATTTTGTCAATAATAAAATCCAAGTTCTCTATCATCAAATGAAGCCACCCTAATAAATTTTAGCAAACGATATTATAACTTCACATTTGTTGGAGGTTTTAAATGACATCAAATTCACGCGAGATTTGGTGGGGCTATCAGCAACTCGGGTAGTACCAATGAAAATCGGTTTTTATTCCGGATTCAAGAGGTAGGAGTGTTGTCCATATATGTAAGGTTGTCCTCAAATCCTTTTCTAATGAGAGTGCTTCTCGAGATTCAAACACATGTTTCTCATCTCATCCTTACTTGGTTTGTAACCCACTTACCAACTCAACAAATTACTCATTGGTATTATTTTTGAATTTCTGCAAAAGAGAAATACTCCCTCCGTTCCTAAATATAAGATCACTTTGGGGAAGTGGATAAGTTCCTAAATATAAGATCACTTCCTATTTTATCTCAAGTTTTGCCCAAACTACCCATATACTCTCTCTTTTCATTGAAAACTCCTCCTCCTTTTAAAGTCAAATAATTGAGGGGATTTTGGGAAGATCATGTAATTTTATTGTCTTCCTTAATCTCCCTAAATTAACCAAAGTGATCTTATATTTAGGAACGGAGAGAGTATACTCTATATATTGAACGTTAAACTTCAAATATTGCACTTATTGAATTCATCGTGAATCAAATAAATAATTTTTTCGGAGGTTAAATTACATTAGATTCGTACGAAATTTGGCGGCCAGCCACAGGCAATAAGGATATATGATTTTTTTTACCTTATGATATTGTACTATCTTTGATCCTAAATATAGGATCTAATTGACTTTTTTAGAGATTAAGGTTGAGAAATAAGTTATTAAATGATGACATATTTGATATATTTTTATATTATCCATTAGTTTATAGGTAAAATAAACTAGTTTAAGAGAAAAAATTAGGCAAATCAATTTATAATTAACTTATTTTGCTCTTTTAAGGATTTTCTAAAAAAAAGTTAATTAGTTCTTATATACAGGAACAGAGGGAGTATATGGTTAATGTTTGAGCAAAATGAAATTTAGTGGAACAAGCTTAAATTTTCCAAAATAATCATAAAAAGGCCCTTAAAATACACATGTATATTAATAATAATAATAATAATAATAATAATAATAATAATAATAGATTATTTTTTATGTTTTCACCAACCCTATACCAATACCACAAAGTTTCACTCTAAACTTTCTCACTCATCACTGAGCAATCAGCACAACAAAAAATGGCTTCTCATCTTTTGAGGGCTTCTTCAAGAGCTGCCTCCTACCTCGGAATCTCCGTCTCTCACAGGCCCTTCGCCACCGGTCACCTTTCCATCCTCACTCTTCACTCACACAACATTTTTTTTTTTATTTTTTTTGCATGCCAACATTATATTCACTTGATCCACGTGTCACTCAATCTCCTTGATCTATACTCCTTCCTATTTAATATCCACAGATCATTGTTCTAATTTTTGAAGCTTCTTTTGATCCGATTGTTTTACTATGCATCAGATTCATGCATTGATGCCATTTATTCAATGTCATAGTTATTTTTTTTATGTTATGTGTCGATGCAAACTTGATGGTGATTAAGATAAGATAATTCACCATCATTAGTAATTCTAATCTTGGGTCTAATAATTAGTTTTACCATTAATGTGTAATTTGGTTGAAAAATATGTAGTATTATTGAAGGATTTGACATGGGAAAAAATCTAAAAATGTGTAATTGTTGTTGGTTGTGTTTTATGATGATGCAAACTTGATGGTGAGATTGAGATAATTCACCATTATTAGTAATTCTAATAATTAGTTTTGTCGTTAGTATATAATTTGCTGAAAAAAAATTATTAATGGGAAAAAATGTAAAAATGTGTAATTGTTGTTGGTTGTGTTTTATTTTCTTTATTTTTTAGAAACTCCGCCTATATTGAACTTCATGCCTATCCTATGTTATAGGCGGTCCCAAGCCTGAGTAAAGGAGGAGGGTTGTGTTAGGCTTTGACAGTTAATGTAAAAACAATTTGTCGAATCTCATGAACATGGACATAGCGTCGTATGATCTATGTAGCCGACCCCACATAGTGGAATAAGACTTTTGTTGTTGTTGTTGTTGTATTTGGTGGTAATGTATAATTTATAATGAGTACAAATGGTAGTCAAGAGATTGTGGGTGCACATGGTGGGTCTTGTTTATGTTTAGCTTGGCTTGATTGTGAGAGGGGGAAGAGAGTGGCAAGTTGAGGGGGGAAAGGATAGTGACACTGGGAGCTAAATGTTAAAACAACCAAAATATTGGATGGTCGTGACTTGTGGAGTTGTGGTAATACGTGTTTGCTGGGATCACCGAAGATTAGTTAACTGTCAGAATTTGTATCTGCCCTTTTTGATTGTTTCCTCTTGTAGCTCATGGCTTGTTGTTTTCCTAATTTGCTTCCTTCTTTGTTTGGAGGCTGTTATGTCTCCTGTCTTATATTTCTCTCATTTTAGTTTTTTTCCTGTGGATATTCAAATCACAAAAGACTAACTTGTATTGCATAAAATATTTATTTGGATGAAATATATACTATCATGAAATGTATTTTACCGCAGCCCAACATTACACTATCATGCGGGATAATGGAATATTTAAAGAATTGAGATAATTGACCTATCGATTGCTTATGCTTCCCATCTTTCTTTTGTAAGGAAGAGTTTGGACAGTTTTCATGATGGCTCTTCTGTATTTTTTTTTTTTTATTCATTTCTGTCATCTTGAGGATATGAGATTGAAATGAGTTGCAATGATTTAAGTGATATATTTATTTCTGGTGCTTAATTGTATGATCTCTTCCATTTACTTTCAATATTCTGGTTGCCTCACCACCTTTAATTAAATCTTGTATATTTGATGGTTTGTAATGCCTGTTTTTGTTCAATTAATTTATGATCCCTCCCTCACTCTGTAATCTTGAGGATATGGGATTAAAATGATTTCTAATGATTTAAGTGATATATTTCTTTCTGGTGCTTAATTGTATGATCTTTCTTTTACTTTGAATATTCTGGTTGCCTCACCACCTGTAAATCTTGTCTATTTTCTCGTTTGCAATGCCTGTTTTTGTTCAATTAATTTATGATCCTCCCTCTGTGGCTATATAATTCTTCTTTCCAAAACTTAGCTGATCAATGTTATTCTCAGTCAATCTAAATGAGGCAATTAGCTATATAATTCTTCTCAGGCAATGATAAACTACTCTTTTGTTGAAATTGTTGCAAGAAGCAAAAATGAGTAGTCATCTGGTGTTGGAGATATGTGAATAAAATCAATCATTCCCTATTTTGAGAGACTTATCTGCTTCTTGTGCTTAACACCATCATTGTTTTTATTTGTTCAGTTTTGAAAGATTTGAAGTATCTTGATTCCCATGAATGGGTAAAGGTTGATGGGAATTCTGCAACTGTCGGCATAACCGATCATGCCCAAGATCATTTGGGCGATGTTGTTTATGTTGAACTACCAGAAGTGGGAGTGTCCGTAACTCATGGTCAAAGTTTTGGTGCAGTTGAGAGCGTTAAGGCTACTAGTGATGTCAATTCTCCTGTTTCAGGAAAAATCGTTGAAGTTAACCATAAGTTGGAAAGCTCTCCTGCTCTGGTTAGTCTCTTTACCTTATTGACAGAATTTAGTTCTCTTACTTAGCTGTTTAGTTATAAGTAGATTGCATTCACCTCAATTAACTTTTTTCAAATCTGCACTGAGTGGTTTCTTTTGAAACAAGGCATCCCCTCATTAACATAATCAGAATTTCAAAACTTATTTGTTACCGGGTTTTCTCATAACAATCTCATGCATGAACCTTTTTAATCTCAACATACTGAATTAATTGTTGTGTGTGCATATATAGATGTGAATATAGATGTATAGTGTTTAGTATTTCAAACATGTTGTGAAATTCTCTTGGCTTACTTGAGGATGTTACAAGTACCATTGGTTAAAATTCTGGGAGGAATTGACTTTCAATTTCTCAGTATAGAAAGAGAGAACAAATAATGTGTAACTACGGTGTGATTTTTTAGGTCAACTCAAGCCCTTATGAAAATGGATGGCTAATTAAAGTTGAAGTGAGTGACAGTGGTGAACTGAACAAACTGATGGATTCAGATCAGTACTCCAAGTTCTGTGAAGAAGAAGATTCCAAGCATTGATGATGGTCTTCAAAGAATCTTTCAGGACTATGCATCCAAGAAAGTAGAATGTGTTAATTTGGGACTACTCAATATTGCTTCTTTCTTCTTTTTCCCCCTCCTTCACCCACATGTGTTTTGACTTGCTCTTTTCATGGTTTCATGAGAGCTTCAAGCTCAGTGGAATAATAATTTTCGCCTGTTTTCCTCAATTTCTATTGACATTGACAATATGGGAGATCTTATCATTTATCATCAACAATAGATAGAGTATTAGATGTTTACAAAAAAAGTCATCAATTATATTCGATAAATGCTATCAATTTACATTTCAAAAAATTCAGACTTATTTTATCATACTTTTTGTTACTATACAACAAAATTTTAAATTTGTTTTAAATGAAATACAAACAATGAATATTCTATACAATCAAAGTTGTTTTAAGAAAATGGATTTTATGTGTTCACAAACTGTACCAATGATAAGATCAATGTTAATCTTTGTTTGCATGGGTTTACTTTAACAATTCACTCTTCCCTCAATGTATTTTGGTCCTTTGGCTATTGGTTTGACAAAACTACTACCTCCGGTCCTAAATATAGGATCTAATTGACCTTTTTTGGAGAGATTAAGGTTGCGATATAGGTTATTAAATGATGATATATTTAATATATTTTTAGATTATCCATTAGTTTATAGGTAAGATAAATTAGTTTAAGAGAAAAAAATTAGGTAAATCAATTTATAATTAACTTATTTTGCTTTTTTAAGGATTTTCTAGAAAAATCAATTAGGTCTTATATTTAGGACAGGAGGGAGTATTTATTTTATTGTAAATTATGGTTTCAAGTGACATCATATATCTTGATTAAAGTTAATCGATAAATAAGCATGCTGATGACATTCTCTTGGTAGAGCTACTTGTAGAGGTTTATACTTTTGCATTTTAGACACAACTTTTGTTTATGTCAACGAGGGAGCATATTCTAGTGTTTATGAGAGCATTCCGACTCAGCAAATGAACTCAAAAATGCTACACGAGATATCCTCTCATCCCGTTGAGGTCGAATTTCAAAGCATCATTTAAAACTGCTATTGGCATTGTACTATTAAAATTCACTCCTTTCTGGTAAGATATTTCATCTCAGTAATGTTTCAGCACTCAAATAACTTCTATGGTGCTCCATGATCCAACCACATTCAAAATCATGCAAATAGAAAGTGTGATTCAGACTTTGAAAAGATAATTAGCATTTCAGGTGAGATTCACTCCAGTATATGTTCCAACAAACTATCAACAGAAAGTTTTAGACAGATCCATTCAAGAGACATTAGTTATAAACAGGCATAAACAAAAACATAACATGTTTAGACATCTAATTATAATTGGAAGATCAACTTCCACCCAAATGTGAACCTAATTCACCAAACTGCTCAGCAGTGTCAACATTGTCGTCTGAGAACCTGACTGCATCTAGCTTCTGCCTAAGAATGTCAATGGCATTCAACAACAACTGAGAAGCTTTGATGGCGCCCGTGGATTCCACAGTGAATATGAAGGCATCTTGCCTTGCATTGATTTCCACAAGCCCAGGCTTTCCCATAGCTTCAGCTTTCTTGATCACCTCCTCATCATAAGTGTAAGCCTCAGCATCGACCACCATGACCTGGCAAATGATAACATGTCAGCTACATGACAAATCAACCATGGTATTGTTGTGTGGATCTCACCTATAAAAGGAGATGACGTAGAATAAAAACAATCAAAACAATTTATAGATAGTTCCTACTGTAAAGAATGCATGTTATGCTCCAATGCCTTTCAAGCTTTTAATGATTAACTTGTGTTGTATTATATGGATACATCACTTTCCAAAACTCAGATTTGATTCAGTAGGAATGAAATATTGTATCTAGAGAAAATGCACCTCAGGATAATACAAGTTTTAACCACTGTTCACAGTTAGTACCATAAATAATCCCTATTCAGCCCCTCAAATTATAACAATTAGATAGCCTACAACTAATGAATAGTTAGCTGTCATGAAGCAGAAACATTTTTACACTACTGCATCATGCCTATGGTTGCAATCTGCAATAGCCATATTTCTCCACATTTCTGTCAATAATAAGCACCTCAGTTATTTAAATACAACGTAAGTATCTGCAGGTAGTTCCACTAAGTAAGCCAGCTGAAACAAATATCTTTCAAAGATTCACAATAACTAGTAGTATCTCTGCAGTGGTTGTGCCATATGCGATCTCTATGGTTCTGTGAGCTTAAACCAGGGATCACTACCAAAAAAAAACTGAAACACAAAAACCAACTGCCAGCAACCTTGACACAAGACAAGGACTAAACATCATAAAAGAAACATTTGATGACTAATGCCTATCATACGAGAACTAGCTAAACAAAAGCCAGAAAAAGGACATCATGAAAAACCTTCAACTCAACTTTCTAGTCTACTTCAGCCAATAAAGCCAAATAAGGAGAGTATAAGGTTAAAGAGTCACATAGTATGATCATAAAATTTATTGTCATAAACAGTGCAGTGCAACATGTCTATCCAAGAGACCAACCTGCTGGGTGACAGAATCTATGTCAAACACGCGAGTCGGAGAACTTTCAACCCACTCCTTCTTCTCTTCCAGAGTCAGCGACTCCATGAGATCCTCATTTATGTGAATCTCAGGCTCATACATGAATGTCACCGTCGCTGCTGGAGACCATTTGGCATGATCTTTGCCAATTCCCTTACGAGCAATGGCTCTTAGCCTCAGCTCCTGCCCTCGACGCAGCTTCACAATTATGATTCCCCTGAACACAAGCTCCAACACTTAGTCAAACAAATGACAACCATAACCCCCTTCAAAATCCAACAACAAACCATGTAAAAGAGATCCACAACACTAAGCTGAAAAAGGTGCACTAAACATACAAACAAACGCTGGCCATTTCAATAAAGAGGAATGGAATAGAAGCTAAATAGGAGGAACACCTGTTCTTGCAGCAAGTCAATAACAGCTACAATCATAAAATCATTCAAGATCCAACAGCAAAAGCCCATTAAACATGCAAACAAACGCTCACCACGTCAACCATGAAGGTAAGTTCCAAAAATGAGTGCACTTTAATTTCTGGAAATTGAGAAAGAAGATACATTGGGAGTAAAACCTAGCGACAATTGCATCTAAATCCCAAGCAAAAGATTTAATTTCAAATAAGTTCATTAAGTGACTCGTTAACAAAGACTCTTTTAGTTGTTAATAGTGGTTATTCACAAGTTTATGGGAATTTTATGAAATTAAAACTCTTGCTTAGGGTTAGTGTGCAATTGTTCCTACACCCTTCTCTCATAGTACATCATTAACAACTAAAAATTATAATTATTAAATCTCAGTCAAGATTCAACAACAAACCATATCATTAACTTAACATACAAAACAGACACTCAACCATTTCAATCAAGAAAGTCAAATTCCAAAAATGACTATATTTTTTTTGCTGGGCACTGAAAAAAGCTACATCGGAGTAATACCTGTTCTCCAGCATGTCATCAACATCTAACAATCACAAAACTTCATTCAATATCCAACATTAAACCACAAAGCATTAAGGGCCCGTTTGGAAGCAGGAAAGTTTTGCTCTGAATCTGAAAGAAGTGAAATGATTTCAGTTTACCAAGAAAGCATTTCAGGGGCGGCTGTTTGGTTGGCTAATGGAAGAATATGAAAGTGAAGCACATAAATGACAGTAATGCCCCTTCCTATTGTAACATTCCCAAAAAGCCCCTTATTGAAAAAAGAAACCCCAAGTGCAACACATCTCTTTTGCTACGAAAGTTGTCTCCGGCAAAGGAGGTGGCGTAGTGAGGAACAAGGCGGCCAACTGGATAATGGAAGATAGAAAGTTGGAGACCAAATTCTGGAAGACGAAGTTGGGGAGGTTTACAGGTTTGGGGTTCATTTGTGGAAGAGATTTGGGTGTTGGGTTAAAACTCTAGAAACTCTAAAGGAGAAATTTTTATTGGGTGTTCTCAGATCTTCTCAGATTGTTCTTGCCCAAACAATTTTCTAGCAATGGTGGTGGTGATATGTAGTTGTTGGATGTAATTTATGTCAAATGGAGTTTACGTGGAACGACCTTCATCTTTTCCCATAGCTGTCATGGTAAAATCGATTTTGTCAGCTTAAAATCGATTTTGCCATCTTAAAATCGAGTTTGCCATTGTAAAATCGAGTTTAGCATCAACAATGACAGTTACAAATAAAGTGTACTCATGTTTAACCTTTTCAACTCACGTCATCCCCAAACTTTTTCCAACATTTTTCCAACATCTAGCGATAGTGGTGGTGATATGGAGTTGTTGGATGTAATTTATGTCAAATGGAGTTTACCTGGAACAACCTCCATCTTTCCCATAACAGTCATGGTAAAATCGATTTTGTCAGCTTAAAATCGATTTTGCCATCTTAAAATCGAGTTTGCCATTGTAAAATCGAGTTTAGCATCAACAATGACAGCTACAAATAAAGTGTACATATGTTTAACCTTTTCACCTCACGTCATCCCCAAACTTTTTCCAACATTATTGCAGTTAAACAGAAGGACCTGGGCAAGAACTTCACACAAGACCCGTGTAGATTTTAACTATGTATGTATAGTTTGGAAAGCAATTATTGTTAACCCAACAACTTTTAAAGTGAAAACTCATTCATTTAATCAAAACTCACACATCACAAGCACTCAACGCTTCAAATTGAACACAAAGGCAGGGTCACAAATGTAGGAGAGGAATGCAATCATGTTTGAGCATCACCATCAATACCCAGAGAAACAAAAAAGACTCCACCAATATGCAACTACGTTGACCACTTTTACTTTCGTCTTCTTACTCGGTACACTGTGCAGCTCACAAATGTGTCATCAACCCCACTCACACCTTCGCCAATGACAACCCAAAGCTTCTCACTCGTTTTTTGCTTGCCCGTATATGATCCCAAGCTTCCAGTTGTGTTTTTGATGTAATTCTTGAGCTTAATTGAAGGACAATTTGGTACTTAGGACATGGGCCCACACTCAATTTTGGTGGGAAGCCAAATTTGTATTTCTATTTTTAATTTTGGAGGGAAACTGAAAATAGAAACTTTCTAATTCAGAGCAAAGGTTTCTGGCTTCCAAACGGCGTGTGAATGTGAATTACTTTCACTTTCAGATTCTGAGCCTTAGTTTCCTGCTTCCAAACGGGCCCTAACAAAAGCAAAGTCCACTAACCATACAAACAAAACAAACACTCCCTCAACCAAGAAACTACAGTTCCAAAAATGAGTAAACATTATTTCTGGGCATTGAGAAAAAAGCTACATTGGAGTAATACCTGTTCTCACAGCAAGTCATCAACAGCTAAAAATCATAAACCTCCTTCAAGATACAACAAATACTCCCCATGTTATCCAGGAAAGCAAAGCTCTTAAAAGTGGTAAGCTTCATTTCCGGGCAATGAAAAAGAAAGCTACATTTGAGTAATACCAGTTCTCAAAGCAACATTTTAGTAAATCCTATTCTCACAGCACATCATTAAGAACAAAATAAATGCTCATTCAAAGTCCAACAACAAGCAAAACAACATTTACCCAAAAAAAATCCACTACCCATACAAACAAAACAAACACACCCCAAGTCACCAAACAAAGTCAAATCACAAAAATGACCTAACTTTATTTATATGCATTGAAAAAGAAGCCACATTGAAGTGATAATTATTCTCAGAAGCCTCAACAAACCACATCATCAAGAGAAAAAAAAAACCCACTAAACAGAAAAACAAACGCACCCCAAGTCAACCAACAAGCTCAATTTGCAAAGAGGAGCAAACTTTACATCTGGGTATCCAAAAAAAGAACCCACTTTACAATGCCAAACAAAAAAAAAACCTGAACAAACCACATAACGAACACACCCCAAGTCAAGCAAGTCAAGCAACAACGTACATTACCAAAAAGGAGCAAACTTTTCATCTGGGCATCAAAAAAGAAGCCAATTAAGAACATGGGAGCATTAAAAAAAATACTCCCTCCCGTCCTAAATATAGGACCATAGGACCTAGTTGACTTTTTTGAAAAATCCTAAAAAAAAAAGCAAAATAAGTTAATTATAAATTGATTTACCTAATTTTTTCTCTTACACTAGTTTATTTTACCTATAAACTAATGAATAATCTAAAAAGATACGATTCAATAACCTATTTTGCAACCTTAATCTCTCCAAAAACAAAAAGTCAATTAGGTCTTATATTTAGGAGCGGAGGTAGTACCTGTTATCAGAGGCGTCCATACCAGCAGGGTCAGAAAAATCAACAGGAACAACAGTATGGTCAGAGCTATACAAGTCCTTACTCGTCACATCAAGCGTCTCATCAGTCATACACTTAACCCTAAGATGAAACTCCACCGAGCAAAACTCGCACTGCCCATCGCCGTCACACGCGTCGCAGTCACGTGAGAAGCGCATGCCCATGGCGCGGTCGCTGGTGAGAGGAATGAGGCCCAGACGGTGGGCGATGAACTCGTCGTTGAGCACCGACGAGTTCACTTCGATTTCTACGAGGTCTATGGCCACCGTGGGCACCTCCGAGATCATCACGCGCCGCAGCGCGTTGGCTATGCTCACGTCTGTGTCGCGCAGCTCGAATCTGCAGTAGTCGTCTTTCAGCTCCCGGATTTTGACACGTGGCATGCGCGCGTAGGAGACCATTCCTCCTCCGCCGCCCTCCATTGTTGTGTTGTTGCAGTGAGTGAGTGAGTGAGTGAGTGAGAGGAGAAAAAGAAAGGCTTGTTTGATGTTGCTTGTCTAGTTGCTTGCTTTAAGGGAAATTTGCAGTTAAGCCCAAGGAAGGGATTTTACCACTATAAAGTCCCAAAGAATGACATAATTATTAGCAAGTCCCAAAGTATAGATTCATAATCTTCAAATTATAGCTCTAATCCTTCAAAATACACCAAGAAATGAACTCACTCAGAGGATTACACCTCTCAAAGTGGCCTAGAAATAGCAGAAAAGGAATAAAATGGAAAGAAAGCTCACCTGAGTTCACATCCACTCTAATCCCGCCGTCGTCCGCCGCTGCTTTGCCGGAAGAACGCGAAGACGGCGGATGGAAGGGAGTGAAGTGAGTAAGTGACTAAAGTGACAATAACTTTATAAAAAACCCAATGAAATTAAATTATTTTAGAAAATATACACTAAATTATTCCTCCTTTATTTATGGCAAAAAGACAAATAAAGGTTTTTAATGTATAAAAGGATAAGTGGGGTGGTTAAATATAAAAATAAGGACAATGTGAGTCATTAGCACTTAACTCAGATTATTAAATTAGGGTAAAAAGACTCAAATGCCCTTTAAAACACACTCGGCCGTCAACGATGATTGTTTTAGGGCATTTGAGGAGTAATTATATTTTACTGCGATTTGGGATTATACTGGCCTCTAAAGTTTTTATAGGTTCAGTTTTACAAAAGTAAAATGAAATTGGTATCAACGGTTTGGGATTCTCTCAGAATCTCAATCCTTCATTATCACAACTTATGGGTTTCAATTTGTCCATTAAAATTCATCTAAGAGCTCATAATTTGTCACTTGTACCATTAAAAATAAAAAAACTGTATTATAATATGAACTAATTTTTGACATAAAAAATTTCAACTATTTAGACCTATTTCATTTCAACAGAAGGATCTATACTTATCCAGTTAACTATAAAATTATTTTACAGTTAACTGGATAAGTGTGTATCTTTTATAGATTCTTCTATTTTACATTTAACTGAATAAGTCTGTATCTCTGATAGAAACTTCTCTTGAAATGAAATAGGTCCAGATAGTTGAAATTTTATGATAGAAAGTTTTAAGAATTAAAATTTCTTAATTTATTTTACATTATAATACATTTTTTTATTTTTAAAGGTATGATGATTTAATATGCACTCTTTGGATCAATGTAACATGCACACACACATATATAAAGAGGGATGAGGAGGGATTCTAAGGGATTGCCGCTTAGGCAATCTGAACCCGGTATCAACATAGCCCTTTTTTTGACATATCCCCAAACCACTATTTGACACATAATTTATAGGGAAAATGACAAAAAAATGACACTTGAATTTGAGTTGGACAAAATGAGGTCTCCAATTCCAACTTGGACAAATAAGGGATAATCCCCAATTTGTCCTAAATGAAATTTGTGACTTTGTGACTTTGTGCAAAAAAAAGTAGTGAATGACGATTTCTAAAGTAGTTGACAGCGATATTTGAGTAGTTAATGGATAACCACTCATGTATCGCAGTTAACTACCCAAGTATCGCTATTAACTACCATTCTCAATAATTACTCAAGTATCGTTGTTAATTACTTTATAAATCGTCATTCATTACTTTTTTGGTACAAAGTCACAAATTTCATTTAGGGCAAATTGAGGACTATCCCTTATTTGTCCAAGTTGGAATTAGAGACCCCATTTTGTCCTACTCAAATTTAAGTGTCATTTTTTTGTCATTTCGCTTAGTTATTAAATGAACACATAAACTTCCATTCGGAAGGAAATATGTTATACTTGTGGAAAATAAATTTAAAGAATTTAATCAGGATTACAATGAATTGCGACTTAACTCAATATATTAAACTCATTTAGCATGGGTCTAAAGTCACATACTCGCAGGGATATAGTTGTCTAAATTCTAATATATTCCTTTCTCATCAATCTCATCAAGGGGGACAAGAACTAGAACAAGGTTGATGTTGAATAAAAGTACACACAAATTTCAAAATAAAAATTTCATAATATATATAGACATGGATAATAATCAGTATTCTTCCTTTTATTTTTATTTATTTTTTAACTTTGTCGCCAGGCTGAAAATAAGAAAATACTAGAGTTGTAGGGTGTGTTTGGATTACCGGTGGAAAAGTAACTTTTTTTCAATTTGACTTTTTTAAAAATAAAATTGGAAAAAAGTCCGATTGTATATTGTGATTATGTTTGGATGTGTTGTTAGTATAAGTGACTTTTTTTCAATTTAACTTTTAGAAAGATGTTTGGATATGTATTTGAAAAAAAAACAAGATTAGATTAAAACATATGCAAATATTGTTATAATAGAAAATACATGAATAAAATTTTGAAAATGCTAATTCAAAATAAAATACATATAAATTAAGAAGGGAAATTTGCAGTTTAGTCCCTGGTAAGGGAAATTAATACTGGAAGGTCCAAATACATTCCAAAATAATTATAAAGTCCCAGGGGCCATTTCCTGCAATTGTTTGCTTATCTTCAATGACCATTTTACCCTCATAAGATGAAAGCATAGTCCCCCTGTAAGGACCAGTGAGATGACAACCATCTTTAATGAGGGAAAATAGTCATTGAAGTTAAGCAAACAATTGCAGGAAAGGGCCCCTGGGACTTTATAATTATTTTGGAATGTATTGGGACCTTCCAGTATTAATTTCCCTTACCAGGGACTAAACTGCAAATACCCCAATTAAGAATTACACACACACACATACTCCTTTCCGTCCTAAATATAAGACCTACTTCTAATTCTTATCAATATTTCCAAATTATCCTTCTCAATGCTCCCCATTATTAGACAATAAGAGATAAATGGTGGAGACAAAATGTGGATGATCAGTGTATATTGGATATCATGTTATTTTAACAAACTTAACCAACATCCTTAATCTAATAAAATTAGGTAAATAGGTCTTCTATATATATATTATAGAGAGAGAGAGGCAAAAAGCAAGAAGCAAGAAGTAAGAAAAAACAAGAAAATGATACTTCTCGTCCCACCTTGCTTGCTTTTGACTCAAAAGCAATTCAATTTTACTTTGCTACCAAATATGTTTTAAAGTAAAAATAAGTTAAAAGTAAAAATAAAAAAAAAAAAAAACCAAGTGCCACCTTACTTTTGAGTGTTGCAAAACACACCCGTAGCTGACCAAGTTCAGTTCTACTTCGAAGAAAATAAGAAACAAACTTTCATGACAACCCAACTTCAACTAACTCTATCAACTCAACAATAACTATCAACAATGTCTTCCTCATTCTCTTCTACCTCTCTCTTTTCTCCCCATAAGCTCTTCTTCTCTGTAAGTATTTCTCTTTCTCTGCCTTTACTTCTAGCTTGCTCATGCCTTGTGCCTATTGTGACTTGTATCATTTCATATTGTTGCAGCCTTGTTTTTGGAAGCAAAGGCCATGTGGGGTCCCTAAAAATCCATGCTTTATGCTCAGGGCTGGCCCCAAGAAGATATCTTTTGATCAAGATTGCAGAAAGGCCCTTCAATCAGGCATTGATAAGATTGCTGATGCTGTCTCTCTTACTGTAGGACCCAGAGGTGTGTGTGTGTGTGTGTGTAAGTGTGTGTGTGTGAGTGTGTGTGTGTGTGTGGACGTGCTTTATAAATTTGTGTTGATTGCTGGAACTTTTTAAGTTCGTGTGACACTCCTGCTTTTTCACTAATGGAAAACAAGGGATGAAAGGTTTAATGAGTTGAAAGTGTTTTGGTGGATTTTAGAAGTCATTTGTATGGTTCTACTACAAAGGGGCATATGTAGTGTTTGTAATATTGCTTTATCCTTCAACTTCATTGACTGGTAGGCTTTATAGCAATTAATAGGCCTGGGTGGTCTCATTGTGATGTAGGTGCTTTGATTTTGTTATTTTATCTTCTTCAGTTGTATATATGCAGCACATCCCTCTTTTATTAGGGAGGGGGAATTCGATTTCATTTTTTAGTGCTTTGATATTACTTTGTCCTTGAACTTCACTGAATGATAGTCCTCTTATTGTGATGTGAGTGTTGTGACTGTTATTTTAAGTTATAGATATGCAGCTCATCCCTCTTTTTTCTTTTATTTTTTTTTTTTGGCCGGGGGGGGGGAGCATTTGATTTCAATTTTTACCGGTGTAGGAAGCTACCTTAAAGGATCAACTCCACTGGATTTTAGAAAATCCAATGTTCACAAACAAATAATAGTTGATGTACTTCTTAGGAGGCATAAGGTCTCTTGCTTGATTATTATTCATTGATGAATGGATGGTCATGCAACTTAATCATTTTTACCAGTTTTATTTACTCTACCGTGCAGGACGGAATGTGATTCTGTCGGATTCAGAAAATTTTAAAGTAATTAATGATGGTGTTACTATTGCTCGGTCCATAGAGCTATCTGATTCAATAGAGAATGCAGGTGCCATGCTAATTCGAGAGGTTAATCATGGTTGTTAGGTTTTACTTGAGTGCATACTGATGGATGATTTTGGCTGGAAATTTTAACTGTATATTTATTATCTTTCTTGTAGGTTGCTAGTAAAATGAATGATTTGGCTGGAGATGGTACTAGCACTGCAATTATTTTGGCCAGAGCTATGATTAAATATGGACTATCAGCAGTTGCATTTGGCGCTAACCCCATTTTGTTGAAAAAGGGGATGGAAAAGACTGTAAAAGGTTTGATTAAGTTCTTGAAGGAAAGGAGTGTTCCCGTCGAAGGAAAGGATCATGTTAAAGGTATTTCTGACTTTGATTTAAGTGATAAGGTCCTTACCAAAAAAAAATGGTAAGATTGCCCCATAATAATTTATTGAAATTGTTTTATATTTCCCCTTTGGCAGCCGTGGCTTCAATTTCTGCAGGAAATGATGAGTACATCGGTAACTTGATTGCTGAAGCTATAGAGAAGATTGGTTCTAATGGAGTGATAACTATTGAGTCATCTCCATCAGATGAAACTTTTGTAGTAATTGAAGAAGGGATGAAGGTATTATCATGTGAAATCGTATTTGTTTTTTTAAGATTCTTCTGAGGATTGGGTTGCATATATTATCATGTACCTCTATAGTTCCCATGTTTATATAACACCTCTCCCCTTGCTTGCCATGTTCTCTATACTGCCATATATACTATGGCCATATCCTACAACCTCATTACTCACCAGTGAAGAGCTTGAAGTGTTCTTAGCATATCATCTCATTGTACTTTGTTCATATTAACAGGTGACTTGAGCTTTTTTTTTTCCTTCTAGATCACCTCCGATATTTATTTGGACAAAAAATGTGAGGAGTGTTTTAAAAAATGGATATTATCTTTGAATATGCCAAGTAAGCTATGTGTTTGTGTGCTACTCCTCCCCATCAGGGTGGGAAAGTATAGAAGTAAGCTTTATGCTGATCTGAATTATTGTTCTTTCTGCGATTTGTATTGATGTTGTTGATTCTTTCTTTGCAGTTTGACAAGGGTTACATGTCTCCTCACTTCATTACAAACCAGGAGAAGGGTATTGCAGAGTTTGACCGTGCAAAAGTGTTGGTAACCGATCAAAGGATTTCGACCGTCAAAGAAATTGTTCCATTGCTGGAAAAGGCTATGCAACTGAGTGTCCCGCTTCTTATTATTGCAGATGATATCACAAGACAAGTATTGCAAACATTGGTGGTAAACAAATCCCAGGGATTATTAAAAGTTGCAGTTGTCAAATGTCCAGGATTTGGAGATGGGAAGAAAGCTTTGTTACAAGATATTGCACTGATGACAGGTGTGGTTCTTAAGCATTTGATACTATACTGCTCCATTGATACGAGTCTCTTGCCAACTTCTTGTTGCAGGTTCTTCTTTCCCTGTGGATTGTATTCATAAAATCTTCAGGACAATTGCTTGTTTTTCAATTGACATGAACCTTCTTCCCCATAGCTTAAGTTGTGATGAAGGACTCATGATTGGTTAAGCAATTTATTCAGACCTCTCTTAGATTTTGTTTACATTGCACATGGTTTCCCTCTATTTTTGAACACACCCTTCAGTCCAATTTGAATTCTTTAGTTGAAATGCCTTAATGAACATTTGTAAGAGCGGTTAATAGAAAATGTTGTGGACTTGTATTACAAACATTTTAGACTTATACCAAATAGTAATATACCTTTCTCCCTTTTTGAATGCCAAAAGTGATCTTTAAAAGCATTTATCACCCAGGACTTGACTTTTCCATTTCATGATTTTTTTATTTTTTAAGTAGATGAAAAGTTTGCAAATTTTAAAACCTAGATAACTATTTTTGCAGTCAATTTTCAAATATCTTGCATATCTGGTTACGCCACTCAGGTTTTTACAACCAGTTTTATCTATTAAAACTGAACTCAAGACTTGTCTTACATCATTGCAGGCGCTGATTTTCTTTGTGGAGACTTGGGTCTGTCCCTTGAAGGTGCAACATCAGATCAGCTTGGCATTGCACAGAAAGTGACAATAACCAGTAAATCAACAACTATTGTTGCTGATCCTATCATGAAAGCAGAAATTCAGGCTAGAGTTTCACAGATTAAGAAGGATCTTAGTGAAACAGATAGTGCGTACATGTCAAGAAAGCTCGCAGAGAGAGCTGCAAAGCTCTCTGGAGGCATAGCTGTTATTAAGGTATGCAAAATGATAAAAGATTCAATGGTCAATGATCTATTTAACTACCACAACTTCACCATGTTAAATATTCCTGATTCAGTTCAAATCGATCCTACTGTTATGTTCCACATATTGCCACCATCTTGTTACTGGAAATCCAGAATGATCAATGTGGCCAAATAAAATGAGTTATCTAGGTAATTTGAATTCACGGTTCCTCTTATCCATTATCACCATTTCTCATGTGAGTTAGTCATCAAATTGAAGCCAACAACAAAATTGTATTCCAAGCTAATTCAATCTCATTGGAGTGTGCCGTGCGCATTATTTTTCTCTTTTATAAAATTTTCTTCTATTTTATAAGATCCTCATTGGCACAAGTCAAATTGAATATATCATCACCTTTGCCAAATGCTGTTAGCATGATCCCTGCCCATTGCCTTTGGAAATAGTATGCTCTCCTTTAGATTTTGATCATGATATGTTCTTTCATGTAGGTAGGTGCACACACCGAGGTGGAACTAGAAGATCGAAAACTTAGAATCGAGGATGCAAAGAATGCAACATTTGCTGCCATAGATGAGGGAATTGTTCCTGGTGGTGGGGCAGCTTATGTTCACTTGTCAGAACTGATACCAACTATTAAAAATTCTGTGGTAGATCTAGATGAACAGATTGGTGCTGATATTGTGGCTAAGGTATGGTACTGCTTTAGTCTCCTCTTACTTTCTATCATAGCTTTCTTATGCAATTATTCTCTTTCATGAATATACTCACCATTAAATGTTCAGAAATGATTTCCATATAAAATGTGACTGTTTTGGAATGCATTATCTCAAAAATACAGCATTGCAGCAATCATATGTCTTCCTAGGCTCTAGCATTTTTGACGTAACTTGACCGTATGTTCTTTAGTTAATATTCCAATCCATCTTTTCCACGATGTGGATTTCTTCTGTGAAAAATTGTGTCCCCTCTTGAAGTGGTGACAAATTCTTTTAATTTTATGCTATTAAGTTGCTCTTGACACAAAATGCAGTCACTTCTTGAACCTGCGAAATCAATCGCAACTAATGCTGGAGTTGACGGAGACATTGTTGTTCACAAGACAAAAACTTTTGATTGGCGAACGGGATATAATGCTATGACAGGCGAATATGAAGATCTTTTGAATGCTGGAGTAGCAGACCCTTGTCGAGTCTCAAGATGTGCTCTTCAAATTGCAGTTTCAATTGCTGGTGTAATTCTAACAACTCAAGCTGTAATGGTAGACAAAATAAAGGAACCCAAGCAACTTTTTCCCCAATTTCCTGATATAAACCCATGAAGAACAAAAGTCAAAGTGAAGTCTTCTTTCAACATGTATTGGCTTGCCTGATTCAAAGTTCAAACCTTGAGAATTTCCTTTGGCTTGATTCATCCTTTATCTTATTGAATCAATGAGGTTAGTTTTTTTTTGGCAAGAATGGAAAGCCAGAGAGGTTGCTGATTCTCCCTTTGCTTGGTTTATACTTCATCCCATAAGTGCCTTGGTTATGAATTCTTCAATTGATGAAAGGAAAAGTCTGTAGTATTTGCCATCAGATTTCTCAGTAAAAGCATGGCACTTGACCCACACTTCATAGAAAAGATATATAATTAGGAAACTTAGTGGCAGCTACTTAAAAGAAATTTATTTAAATTGTTGTGAAGACCACACATGGTCAGATGGCACAAAGAACTTGACAACTGCTAAAACCCCATTGTAATTTAATGTAGATGTTTTTTCTCTTAAGTTTCCCCCCTTTTTGGGTCTTATATTGATTCATTATTATTGATTCTCTCCTTAAATGATGAAATGATTGTTTATTAACTAAGTCCTTGTGTTGCTAGATTGTAAATATTAAACTTTTAGATTTTTATTTTGGTGCTTGTTGGCGTGCTTGTGAGTCTTTTATCCTGCACAGTGAAGTTGAGAAGAGAAAATTATGAAATTAAAAAAATAAGGGGTAAAGTTGATATTTGCCAGATTTTAAGATGCAATATCACGCCAAAAGTTTTAGATTAGGTGCAATATCACCCCTATGCTTAACTAATGTTAGCTTTCACGGTGATTCCAATATTTCTTTTACCAATGCTGCTCTTGTGGCAACCACATCATTCTATAACCAAAATTGTGCGTAGGATTCATAGTCCAGCTTCATTACTATAAACCACCTCATGTGTCTTCATCACTGGCAACCACCCACATGATGAAGTGGAATTGAATTTTTGAACCCTTGTTAAAGGTCAAATTTGCTTTGCTCGTTCCCAATACCTTCTAACATTGCTGCCATTGAACACTCAACTTCTAGCTTTTTTTTTCTCTCCTTTAGAATGAGATGCTTCTAGGCTCTAAATTGGAGTCCTAAATCATTAGTGCTGGTCTGCTGGATGATGAGTTAGCTTGTTATAGCCTATAGGGATGTCATGTGTACCTAGAGGTCAAACTTTACATTTATTAATGGACCATAGTGACATTACCAATGAAATACTTGTGAGGTAACATTATACTTAAATAGACTTGTAGTGTGAAAACTTTCGTGATAAAAATGATATTTGACCCTTAAAGATAATGTGGGCTGAAACTGTTTATCCCATTTAAAAAAAATGGCATAAAATCGTTGTATAACAAACGAAATTTTTGTTTTCTACAATTCAATATTCTCTTACCAAGCTTTCTACACAACCAAAAGGACCAGTTCCTTTTTTATAAAAAAAAAATTAAAAAGGACAATTAGGTCTCTTGAAAAAAAATGAATTGAAAGTTAGCTATTTGTCTGGCCCTTTCAGTTTCATAAAGATCTTTGTGAGGTCCACTTGACTTCCTCAGGGTCCTCTCTCACAAGCCACAAGGTCAGTCATTGATTGCAGACAATGAGGATGCGCTAAGACGAGTAAATAACAGAGATAAATGCTCACGGCTTTGGAGCAACGAATCAAATACTCTAGTTTATAAAATTTTATAAAAATCAATTGATTTTGACTTAGCTTATAAAATTGACATATTCGGACACAAGATTTTAATTTTGGTTTCTTCAGAAACACTTTTCTTCAAATTTATATAACTTCATTAGCATATACCCTGAGTTTTATTTGTCCTTTACTGAAAGAAAAAACAAAACCCTCAAACTATTACACATCAATTTACTAATACCTCACTTTTTTTATTGTGTGTGTGATTGTTAATTCGGTCTTTAAAATGAGTTTGTCAATGTGACATTTAATTTTCAAACATCTTCAACTTGATATTCAGACAAAACTAAAGATAATCCTTACTTCTGGATTATCAATTTCTTCATCAATTAACCATTGCTTAGGTATAAAGAAAATTAATATGATGTTTTTATAAGAGAATTTGGAAGCAATATCGGCAAAAAAAAGTATTAACTTTAGTCTTATTTACTAGTAACTTCAACTATATTATTTAACCCAACTCAAAGCAAGCAAAATTGATTAAATGAAGCACTAATTTGCTCTCAAGAACCAAACTTATAAACTATTCATTCCTACTAATCGTTTTAAGGATTACCAATGGACACTTACCGTTTCTTGTAATTTGAGTGTCATATACTTTGATTTAATTCCTTGTGAATAATATTTTCAAACAGATTTATCCTTGTTTTATAATTTGTAATTAGAAAGATTTGAATCAAGCACTAGTTACATTTTGTACGTGTGTAAACAAGAGCGGCAAGAACTTCAACCTCTACCAATGAATGCTCACCGAGGTTGTTAATATTTGTGGTAATGTGTACTAACTTTAGAACAATATCGTGATCATCATAATTTCTGTTTGGTAGATAATCTAAACTCTTTTTCTTTTTAATTATTGTGTATCTTTATAATCACCCTTACTTTTTGGTTGAGATATTGACCCATTTAATCTTTCCTTTTTAAAAAAATATATGTAAAAACAAAATAGTCCTTACTCTTACTTTCCTAACCAAGTCTTAGAGCATTTCCTAACCAAGTCTTTACTAATATATAGGGGTGGGAATAGTCCAGGCCGGCTATTAGGGGGCCTATGACTTGAACCATTAAGGCCTTGGACCTGAATCCTCATATCCAGGCCAGGCTCAGGCCCAAACTTTTTTTTTGGATTGTTTTGCTTAACAGGTCAGTCTCAGACTTGAGAAAAAAACCTATTAGCCTATCTGGCCGGCCTATTAAGAAGTAAAATAATATTTATCTAAATAAAGAATTATATTACTATATTAATTGATGTTATTTTTTACTAATTCTTAATAGAAAATTACAATTATATCATCCTTTATTCTAGTGTGTCTATCGCTCATTCTCAAAACATTCATTCAAATGATGTTACCCACCATTCATCTTTCTAAACCTCTTATTGAGTATGTTAAATTAATCAGGTCTCCTAACAGGCTAATAGTCAGGCCAGTCCAGGCCATAGGCCAGACTCAGGCTTGAAAATATTGTCTCTAATAGGTCATAGGTCAGGCTCAGACCGATCAATTATAACTCAGGCCAGACCATTTTGTGACCAGGGCAGGCCAGGCCTGGACCATTCCCACCCCTACTAATATATGTAATAACAAATTTGTTATTCATTACACGTGCATGTTGTTTCGAAATTTTCACAAATTATTGTTTTAACTTGTGGGTTAACAGTTCAGTACAGTGGAAAAGTAAGTAATTATTTCTTAAATTATAATTATGAGATTACTTTTTTAAAAAAATGAGAAGAAATGAAATGATGGTGGCTTGATGTAGGGGATAAGTATGTTGGCCACTAAGTGAGAAAAATGCTTCTAAGATACGCAGCTTTGAGGTTGAGTTTCAAAGTTTGATAATTAATAATATGAACCACCTATTTGCAATATAGAGTAATAGGGAGTAAGTATAGTATTGCCTATTTCTATTGATTAATTAATGTTTCATACTAATTATGAGGACTTTTTATTAGCATTTTATAATTAGTAATGGTCCCCACCATCCACTTCACCTTACCTTCTTCATGTCCCCTTTCCTTTCTTTTGCCACCAATTCATTGCTTTATACTTGCTACATCCAACCACAAAAAGAAAAATAATAAAAATGAGACAGGTGTGTATACTTGTTTAAGATACAAAGCTAGCACATTTATGTGTATATGGATAGCTAGTACATTAAAATACCAAACCTTGGTGATTATTGATTCCTCTCTTTCTTAATTACAATCATGCCAATTGGCAATATTATAATATAATGAAGTTTTAAGCGTAATACCATGAATTTAAATATTGTAAGGATCATGATTGTTGATACACAATTATATCAAATCAAAGAATAATGACTTTATTCAGAATGGGCGGATGAACCCCTGAGATAATACAAGAATCAGTCGCCTAGACTTTAGTCGACTAGCGAAAGAGTGAAATAGAAAATACAAGATTCAGAGGATATTCCATGCCCTCTTTACATGGATTGTGTTTCTATATATAGGCTACAAATTTCCTTCCCGTTGGAATAATTAATTCCCATACTTATGGGTATTTCCGTTTTGATTCTCATAAATATGGAAGTTACAAGAAATTAATGGGCGGTTACAAAGTATCTTTGACCAGCATTGATGCACTTGTCGACCTTCTGGCTCTTTGGGCCCCTTCAGACTTATTTTCTTTTTGAGCTTAATGGGCTTCCTTCGCTGAACTGAATTATGTCGTAACACTAAGTCCCCCACTTCTTGATGACGTTGAGCGTAGTCATTGGGAAGTAGCGGTTTGAACATCTAATGGTTGAGATCAATCTGACGCTTCGCTTGCTCACGTCTGACGGCTTGGATTCATTTCTCCTGAAATTGGCGCTATTTTCGCAAAACTGGCGCTCTTCCTTTTATATTTGAAGCTCTCCTTACTTGGTTTTTCGCTTCAGCTTCCATCGCCCTAGATCATTCTCCTCTCGAGCGCTACCCTTGTTCCCTTTCCAGGTATCTTTTTCTTCTTACTTTTACCTAGAACATGTCTGGTTCCGATTCTAATCCATCGCATGTGAGTTATCCAAGTGATGATTCTCCAAACCTGTCTGACTCTGGGTCGAGCGCAACTCCAAAAAACATTAGTAATCAAAATGTACCTTCTGAAGGTACGAGTTCTAGATCACCACCTCTTAGGTCGCTTGTTAGGGTGATACCTGAGGAAATGGTTAACACTGAAACCAAAAGATCCTCTTTGGTAACTGATTTGAAACCTGTTAAGTTGAAGGCGATTGAATCTAAGAAGTTAGAAGACAAAAATTTGTATTTTTTCAACCCCTTAGTCCCTTTTAGGGTTCCTAAAAATGATGAAAGACTTGATTCATTTTCCAAACACACTATTGCTTTGAGTGTAGAGGCTTTTCGCTACGCTAGTTGTTTTCCTGTGCCCCTTATTATCGAACAACTTTGTAAGCACTTTGATCTATCCCCTTCTCAACTGATGCCTCATGTTTGGAGGGTAGCTCTAGTAGCCGACATCCTAGGGCGTCATTTTGGTTTTCCCCTTGATCTCCTAGATGTTTTGGCCTCTTATTCTATTAGCGAAGTTAAGGCTCCTTCAGGAGAAGTTAGGGTAGGTGTTTATACTTTAATCCGTAATCGCAAAGGGCTAGAAACATGGACCTCTGACAAGGGCCCTAATGACCGGCAATGGGATGAGAGGTTTTTAATTATTCCAATTGCTAGCTTAGAGCCTCCTGGTGTCAAACTCAGAAAGGAATGGCGTCGTCTAAGTAAGACGACTAACCTTATTTCCTAATTGTAATCTACCCTTTGATACTTTTCTTACTCCATTTTTACTTATAGGTGACAAGCAACTGAATTACTCTCATCCTATTGAAAAGTCCTCCACCGACAAGATCAAAAAGATCCTCGCTCTTCCAAAGGATTCTAGGCGTTTTTCATCCATCATCTCAGGTAAATTTAAACTTTTAGCATAATTAACCTTTTTAAAATAATTTTAGAAATGAGAATTGTGCAAAAATACTGACAATTTACCATATTCTTTGTAGGGAAAATGCCTCCCAAGCTGACTGTTGCTGAACGTGCCCAATTTAGGGCTGAAGCGAAGAATGCTACCGCTTCTGAAATCAGGAGCAAGAAAAGACACTCTGTGAATGCCGCCGCTGTTACTCCCCTTACTGTTACCGTTCTTCCTCCTCTTCCTCAGAGTGAGAACCTCAGTCCTGTTAAAGCTAAAGGCAAAGAAACAGCCATTGCCGTAGCTGATCCCCCTGCCACTAGAAGTAAAAGGCCTAGGGGGGCGATCCTTCCTGGAATCACTATACAAGAACCATCGACTAATTCTGCTCCTTCGTTGCCTAAGAAGTTTAAGGCATCGTCTGACAAAGATTGGAATTTGAAGAGTGCCTCTCAGGATTTAATTTCTACTGAAGAAATGAAGGGTATTGATTTGTCCCTCCCTGCTGAAGCTTCCGCTTTTCATAGAAAACCTTGGGCGATCACCTTGGAAATCCTGCAAAGGCTGCCAACTCCTACTGACAAGGCGACATTTCAATCTTTAGAAGTGTCAGAGAATATTGATAATACCATGAGGAACCTCTTTCTGGTAATTAATATAAACTCAAAGCACTTTATGTTATAACTATTATTTTATTACTTATATAATCTTGCTGCCTCTTTTAGGCTCTTGAATTCATGTCCCTGCACAGAGAGCAAATGAAAACTCTAGTCACCCATGATCGTTTTACTCAATTAGAAGCAGACAAGAATGAAAGGATTGCCGCTCTGGAGAAGGAGTTAGAAACTCAACAAGCTCTTGTCGACAAGGGGAAACAATCTTTGGCAAAAGAGAAATCAGCTTCGCTTCAAAAGACTGACTTAATTAACAACCTTCGCAGAGGCGTTGAAGAATGGAGGCAAAAGGTTACTGAGCTTAAAGATATCAACACCAATTTGGGTGGACAAATCTCCAGCAAGGCACAAGAAATCACAGAGCTATTAGTGGAAAACAAGGCCCTTAAAGACAGAATAAAATACCTGGAGGGGGCCATTGCTGAAGTGGAGATGAGGGCTCAAATGGAACTAATGCTGGAGTACAAGGAGGGGTAAGCACGTCAACTGGGACCCTGAGGCCGTGATTAATGAATACTATGCGACATTCCCAGACCCTTTTGTCTCCTCTCCAGAAAATGAGCCTCGCAGTCCCCCAGCCCAAGATGGAGGAGGCAATGCTGATACTCCAGCTGCTTAGTCTTGCTTATTCTGCATTTTAGCTTGAACTTGCTTTAAATTTCGTGTTGCTTTTGCTTGCTTTCCCTGGATTTCTTTTCCTGGATACTGTTACAGACATATTTATATTAGTTTTTATTTGCATTTGCAATTCCATAACTGCTATGAATCTCAGCATAACAAGTTATCTCACCCGTTTTTGAGTTAAACGACTAGCATACTTAGATGCTTGGTTGCCAACTCTCGTTTGGGAAAAAGCATTACTCTCTTTTGAATCAATCGACTAGTTCAAATGCTTGGTCGACTATCCTGTTTTGAGTAAGCATGGTCGACTGTATTACTTGAATTTTGTCGACTTAAGCTATTTATGACGACTTAGTCATTTAGCTTGGTTTTTGAATTTTCGTCACCTATCATCTGGGGTAACTTCTTTGCAACCTGCAATAATCATAAACAAACTTTTTCGTTTTGACTATGGATCAGAATTTCGAGTGCTGCAGATTAACGCCATGATACCATGATCCTGCTAGCACATTATTCATCATTTTCCAAAGTTCTTGACGACTTTGTTAATATCAAGCAATCTGCATTCAATATCAATATTAAACTCATGGTTAAAAATAATATTTTTTCAAATGTATGGCATTCCAACTCCTTAAAAGTTCTTTACCATTTTTATCGACTAATCTTTATGCACCAGGTCCTGTAATTTCAATTACTCTATAAGGACCTTCAAATGTTTGACTCAACTTACCATCTCTACTTTCTTCAGTATTCTGAAACACTTTCCTAAGAACCCAATCACCTACTTTAAACTGTCTTTCTCGAATATGTTTATTCCAAAACTTAGTTGCTCTATTTTGATAAGCTGCTATCCTAATCAATGCTTGTTCTCTTCTTTCGTCTAGCAAATCTAAATTTAATTGTAACCCTTCGTTATTAGTTTCTTCTCGTGACCACTTATACCTTAATGAAGGCACCCCTGCCTCTACAGGGATCATTGCCTCCGTCCCATACACCAACGAAAATGGTGTTTCACCAGTCGACGTCGTTGACGTTGTCCTATATGCCCATAAAACAGCTGGCAATTCTTCGGCCCATCGGCCTTTAGCCTTATCTAACCTTTTCTTTAGTGAATTAACTATGGTCTTATTACTTGATTCAGCTTGCCCATTTGATTGAGGATTTCTAGGTGTTGAAAATTTCAAGTGAATATGCCATTTTTGACAAAATTTTCTAAAACTTTTCCCAATAAATTGTGACCCATTATCACATATTATATCTTTTGGTAGACCAAACCTACAAATTATATTTTTCCACACAAAATTGATTACTTCTACCTCTCTAATCTGAGCAAATGCAGCTGCTTCTATCCATTTAGTGAAATAATCTGTGACTACTAGTAAGAACACTACATTCCCAGGGGCTGCTGGAAACTTCCCAACTATATCCATCCCCCATCTCATGAATGGCCAGATGGGCGCAACGGTATGTAATTTTTCGGGTGGTAACCTATTTACATTGGAATATTTTTGACAACTATCACATTTCTTAACTAATGCTATTGCGTCACTCTGTAAAGTGGGCCAAAAGTAACCAGCTAAACGCACTTTCCTCATAAGGCTTCTACTACCACTATGATCCCCACAATCTCCTTCATGAACCTCCCTAAGGATATAATTTGATTCTGAGGGGGACACACATTTTAATAACGGACCTCCTGCATATGACCTTTTATATAACTCATCCCCTAATATGGTAAATCTAGCTGCCCTAATAATTATTCTATGTGCTTCGTTCCTATCGTTTGGTAATTGTCCATCTTTTAGGTAGGCGACTAAAGATGTTCTCCAATCCCAAGTCAAATTATTACTATTTATCAATTTATCAGAACTTTCTAACGCTGAAGTTGTCAAAAAATATAAGGGAATATGTTTATCTTGATTAGCATCTAAAGTTGATCCTAAGTTGGCTAATGCATCAGCTTGTTGATTGTCTTCTCGACTAATCTGTTTTATTTCAAAATTCTCGAATTTGTCTACTAAACTTTCCACAATACCTAAGTACTTTTTCATTCTATCATCCTTTGTTTGATAACTTTTTTCAACTTGCTTTGAAACTAACTGTGAATCACTACAGACTATCAAGGATGCTATTCCTAAACCTAGAGCTAATTTTAAACCAGCAATTAGAGCCTCATATTCTACCTCATTATTAGTTGCTTTAAATCCACATTTTATAGCTTGTTCTATTTTGTCTCCATGTATGTTCTGTAAAACAATTCCTACCCCTGTTCCTTTAGAATGGGTGGAACCATCGACATGCAACTCCCATGGAGCTTGTCTAGTACTTTGTCGACTCTCGCCTAATGTACTTTTATTTATTTCTTGCTGCAAATTAGGGCTAAACTCAGCTACAAAATCAGCTAATGCTTGAGATTTAATTGCTGTTCTAGGCAAATACGAAATATCAAATTCACTAAGCTCTATTGCCCATTTTACTAGTCGACCAGATAAATCGGGTTTGTGCAAAACATTCCTTAAAGGATAATTAGTTACTACCACTATAGGATGACATTGAAAATAGGGCCTCAACTTCTTAGAAGCTGATACCAAAGCTAAAGCTAATTTCTCCATTAAAGAATACCTGGTCTCCGTGTCAAGTAGCGCCTTACTCACGTAGTAGACTGGATGTTGTTTCTTTCCAATTTCTTTTATCAACACCGCACTTACTGCACTTTCTGCCACTGCTAAGTATAAATACAACACTTCACCTGCTTCAGGTTTCATCAACAAAGGTGGACTACTTAAATAACTTTTCAAATCTTGCAGAGCTCCTTCTGCCTGATCATTCCATTGGAAATCTTTGCATTTTCTCAAAGTTTCAAAAAATGGTTGACACTTCTCGGATGACCTGGAAATAAAACGAGTCAAAGCAGCTAGACGCCCTGTTAGTTTCTGAACATCCTTAACATTTTGAGGAGAAGGAATTTCCATTACTGCTTTAATTTGTGCTGGATTAGCTTCAATCCCCCTTTTTGAAACAAGATACCCTAAAAACTTTCCTGACTTTACCCCAAAAGAACATTTTTCAGGATTTAATTTCATATTATACTCTCTTAATAAATCAAAAGCTTGCTTCAAATGACCAACGTGATCTACTGCTTTTAAAGATTTAACTAACATGTCGTCTATATAGACTTCCATAGTTTTTCCTAGATGTTGATAAAACATTTTATTCACTAACCGTTGATAAGTTGCTCCTGCATTTTTCAAACCAAATGGCATAACTTTATAACAATAAGTGCCTCTTTCTGTTATAAAAGATGTTTTCTCTTGATCATCACTATGCATTAAAATTTGATTATATCCAGAAAAAGCGTCCATAAAACTTAACAACTCATGACCTGAAGTAGCGTCAACTAGTGTATCTATATGAGGCAATGGAAAAGAATCTTTCGGACATGCTTTGTTTAAATCTGTAAAATCAATACACACTCTATGCTTACCATTCTTTTTAGGTACTACTACCACATTAGCTAACCAATCTGGATATTGTACCTCCCTTACTGAACCAATGTTCAATAATTTGTCAACTTCATCATTTATAATTTTATTTCTTTCAGGTGCGAATTTCCTTCTTTTTTGCCTGACAGGTTTAAACGACGAATTCACATTCAATCGATGAACTATTACCTCTGAGCTAATTCCTGTCATGTCCTCATGAGACCAAGCAAAACAATCCAAATTGTTAGATAAAAATGTAATTAGTTCTACCCTAACTTCTTTACTTAAATCTGCTCCAATGGATAAAGTTCTCTCAGGTTTTTCAGGAATCAAAGAAATTTTCTCCAATTCGTCACCTAAGCCCCCCTTATCCGTTGGAGACAGATTCTGTAATTGCTATACGGGCTCAAGACTTTTTGAAATTCCTTTTAAAGCAGTTTGATAGCATTCTCTTGCAATTCTTTGTTCTCCTTTAATCTCCCTTACCCCCCATGGAGTATGAAACTTGATGGATTGATGCAAAGTAGATGGTACAGACCTCATTTGATGAATCCATGGTCGCCCTAACAACACATTATACGCTGACGGGCAATCCATCACCTGAAATTTGATTAGTTGATTGACACCCACAGCCTGGGTGACTAAAGAAATTTCCCCTACCGTTCTATCTGGTGCTCCATTTCCGAAAACCAATATTGTGGGTGCTTGTATAATTTGAGATTCTAAATTTAACTCTTTGACCGTTTGCAAATAAATTATATTAACAGAACTACCTGCATCGATTAAAACTCGTTTGACATTGCAATTAGCTATCATTAAAGTTATTACCAAAGCATCATCATGATAAGAAAACATTTGAATCTCACTACTCTTAAAAGTTATTTGTTCATTAATATTACTAGTCGACATAACGTCGCCTAAATAACTAATTGACGAATCATAATTAAACAAAGAACGAGCATGTCTCTTTGCAGCAGAATATGTACTTCCACTTACCTCAGACCCACCTATTATCATGTGAATGGTACGAGCATTCTGAGGTGTAGTCGATGAATGGACTGGCTTTTGTTGTGCATCACCTGTACGAGATGTATTTTTATTATTTTTAATAATATCTTTTAACATACCTTTCTTTATCAATTCCACCACTTCTTTTCTTAGCTGAATACAGTCTTCTGTTCTATGTCCATGGTCGTCATGAAAATGACACCATTTATCTGGATTGCGCTTTTCTGGTTCGCGTTTAAGCTTATTGGGCCACCTAACCGAATCGCCTAGCTTCTGTAATGTGTTCACTAATTCCGCCGGGCTTACTGAAAAATTATGCTCACTCAATTTGGGCACGGGCGGCTTCTTGGAATCATCACCATACGATCTTCCTCGATTACCTGTGGAATAAGGTTCAGATCTCCAATTCTTACCTCGAGATTGTTGGGATCGCCTATCGACATAACCACCTTGCTGCGTATTTTTCTGTCGCTCAGCTAATTCTAATCTAAATTTTGCGCCATCTTCCTCCCACCTTATTTGAGCCCAAGCATAAGCTTGTACTTCCACCCAAGTCTTAACTTGATGCATAGTGAGTTCTTTATAAAGTTGCGAACCTGGAAGCAAACATCTACGAAAAGCTTGTACAGCTATAAATTCATCACAATTTGGAATACTTACCATTTCTTGAGTAAACCTAGTTAATATTTCTCTAGTAGTTTCATTAGGCCTTTGTAATATTCTATACAAATCATCTGATGTCTTAATCAAATTACGACTACTAGCAAACTGCTGCACAAACATTTCAGTTAGTTGACTAAACGAATTAATACTACCTGGCATGAGGTTTGTCCACCATGACAATGCTGGACCTATTAGGCTAATGTCAAAACCACGACACATCGCAGCTTGATGTTTTTCAGCAGGTATGACAGCATCCATCATAATTTGTCTGTATTGTGCCATATGCTCATCAGGATCTGTTTTTCCACTATACTTTGGCAAAACAGGAAACACAAAACGCTCAGGTAAATCAATTAAAGCAATTTGATCGACAAATGGGCTATCTGAATAATTTCCCAATCTAGCAGACTCGAACGGTTTTCTAATTCCTGGGATTTGCAACACTGTTCTTTCAAGAGTTTGCACTTTCTTCTTCAAATATTCTGTTTCAGTGGCATGTGTGTCACCTGTATAAGTGGATGCTTTTGTGGATTCTTCTTCCTCAGATCCTGCATCATGACCAAAATTGTTATGCTCAGTATCTTTCTTACCTCCTCCTTCAGAATCGTGAGGAATATCATCCTCGCGCTCTTCTTCATTCTCAGGATGCTTATCAGCAATGACATTTATTTTTTGGTGTAACTCTTGATTTTCCTTCTGCAATCGTTCCAGAGTTTCAGTTTGAATGGCAATGGCTTCGCTCTGCTGTGTAACAAATTGCTCCTGCCTAGTCATCCTTTCAGATTGTTCAGTCAACTTTGCTAGAATTTGAGAGAATTGATCACCATGACTGGGTTGTTCCATTGCAAGTGAATTGCTAAAAAGACGGTAGCTTGTGTGAAAAGACTATCGTCCCCACAGACGGCGCCAAATGTTGATACACAATTATATCAAATCAAAGAATAATGACTTTATTCAGAATGGGCGGATGAACCCCTGAGATAATACAAGAATCAGTCGCCTAGACTTTAGTCGACTAGCGAAAGAGTGAAATAGAAAATACAAGATTCAGAGGATATTCCATGCCCTCTTTACATGGATTGTGTTTCTATATATAGGCTACAAATTTCCTTCCCGTTGGAATAATTAATTCCCATACTTATGGGTATTTCCGTTTTGATTCTCATAAATATGGAAGTTACAAGAAATTAATGGGCGGTTACAAAGTATCTTTGACCAGCATTGATGCACTTGTCGACCTTCTGGCTCTTTGGGCCCCTTCAGACTTATTTTCTTTTTGAGCTTAATGGGCTTCCTTCGCTGAACTGAATTATGTCGTAACAATGATAGATAGGCGAGTCATAGTTGAACACTGTACAACTATTTTCTAGTTATAAAGGTTAAACATGAAGTTCAATTTGAACTTTGTTATAAGACCAAGAATTCATATTGGTTGTATATAATAAAAAAAAAGCTTCAAAATTAAAGGGATTGTAAGTATTATGTGATGTGAAAGAAGGCAATATTAATTCTAGCAATGCGAATGAGAGGAATGCAGTGGATTCTGAACGTGTAGTATATATAATTATATATCTCTCTTCTCAATTCAATGTTGTATAGATTTCTATACTATAGTTCTATCACAACAAAAAAATTGCAGATTTTCTAATTAATTGAGGTTAATATGAATCATTTAATTTTCTGAATTATTCCTGCAAAAATTTGAAGCTTTTGCTGTTTTACCTAGGAATGAAGCTTAAATCAAACTGAAAGGGAAAAAAGAATGATTAGGATGGATTTAGAAAATCACTTCATTACATATGCAGTTATGAAGAGGTGGGCTGTGAGAGAATTGCATGTTCATATTGAACGTTGAGATATATAATTACTAGAGTTTAATCTTAGCACAAATTTTGGTGTATGTCCCCTAATTTGGTTTTGATATCCTCAAGTTTTGAAAATAAGTTTTGATCTCTTGAGTTTAATTTTATTCAAAATATTGATCCTATATGTTACCAATTAACAAAGTTTTAGATTATTCATCTATAAAATACTAAAATCTCTTGTTTTAAACTTGTTAAATTAAAACAAAAAATGGAGGCAAAATTCATCAACTCAAAGATAATATTAACACTCCTTTAAAATACTTTGGTGATTAGTATTTGAGATGTTATTGTAACTCAGCCAATCCCTAATATTACATACTCTCTCCCTCTCTGTGGTAATTTTTTTTAATCTTTTGTGGGAGCAAATCTTTGTTTGGTAAGCTAGTGGAAAGAAACAAATGTTAGTGGAGAATTAGATGGGATGTAACTATACGAAAGCGAGAAGACTTACTAGACGATCCCAAAATAGCCACCTCAATCTTCAAAACAGCAAAAAGAGAGATACATCTGAGAACGGCTAAAGAATCTCATTTTATATATTTCATTAATTTATTTTCTTCCTTTTTACTATCATTTTAACAACAGAACAAAGTGTTGAGTTGAATTTCAAAATCATATTAACTAACTAATTGAAGAGTATAACTAACAACAAATGGGGTGACAACATTTATTACTCAAAATCCACATAATATGTGGATTTTGAAATTCAACTATCACTATCAAAATCTCATTTTCGTGGATTTTGAAATTCAACTACCACTGTCATTTACTTGAAATTCCCCTATTTATAATTTTAAGCCAAAAAGTCTACAAATAGAAAATAAAATTTCTAAATAATTGACATATAATTTTTTTTCTTTTTTTGATAGAAAGACAAAATGATACTACCTCCGGTCCTAAATATAGGACCTAATTGACTTTATTTTTATAGATTAAGGTTGCGAAATAGGTTATCAAATGATGACATATTTGATACTACCTCCGGTCCTAAATATAGGACCTAATTGACTTTTTCCTGGAGAGGTTAAGGTTGCGAAATAGACTATTAAATCATGACATATTTGATATATTTTTAGATTATACATTAGTTTATAGGTAAAATAAACTAATCTACGGGGAAAAAAATTTGATAAATCAATTTATAATTTTTTATAAAATTTTCTAAAAAAGTCAATTAAATCTTATATTTAGAACATGAGGAGCTGGAGGGAGTATAATTGATAAATGAAGTAGCCCCATCTACTACTATTGTTGTTGTTGGGATTTCCTATTTACAATTTTTAACCAAAAAGTCTGCAAATAGAAAAATGCAGCTCTGCTCTTCCTCTTGCACTTCCTCACAACTAACTACCCTCTCTCTCTCTCTCTCTCTAAAATCTGTCTTCCATTTCAATCGATGAAGAAGCATCACATCTCATCACATTACATTCAGATCTGGGAAGCTCCACGTTAATGGACTAATGCTCTATCTCTCTCATTCAACATTAGCCTCCTTTTTCCTTTCACTCTGTAAGCTCTAATTAATTGACTTCCTCTTTCTTTCTCTAATCCCCTATATTTTCATCTGGGTCTTCTTTTTCAGCAAATTGTACCGTAAAGATACTAGCTTTATTGCTTCAACAATCTTCTATTCCATTGGGTCTTCTATTGTACTGTATTGTGTTTTACTTGATAACTTCAAAATTGTTTCTTCTAGCTCTTTAATTTAGCTTGGGACTATCATTGTTTGTTTATTTTTCCTGCATTCTTCAAACACAACTTTGTAGTTACCAGCAAATTTCAAATTTCAGTTTGTTCCTAAATATAAGTATACGTAGCTTTCTATTTTTTCCTAACTTTTCTCAATTATACTCTAATAATGCTTATCTATAATAGACAAGCAAGAGTGAGGATAACGTTATATTGTTAGGGTAGATTAGTGATATCATGTGCTAATAACTAACTTAACTAATATCTTTAATTGAATCAAATTAGGGAAAATGATCTTATATTTAGGAACAAAGAGAGTAATAGAGTGGAAATGAGTATATTTCTTAGTGCCTCAAAGGCCCCCAAGAAGAAAAATTGAGCTTTGTTTTGAATTTTAAGAAGGTTCTTTAATTTTCAACTGAATTGGACTTGGACTTCAAATATAATTGTTACTGAGAAGCTTGGGAGATCAGTTGGTGTGATTGTACACATATTGATTTTCTCAGCTGTTTGATGTGCAGGAGACTATAGTGGACTGATTGATTGGTTTTCAATGGCTAAATCAAGACACCACTTGTCAAACCGTGATTCATCATTGTCACCAACTGCTGTGAGAGGACAAAGAGATGGTGCTTCTAGATGGACGGATTACCTTGGTGCTGAAATGGCGTCTCCGGTATCGTCTGGCAGTTCGAGGAGCTTTTTCAGCGATGGGCAGGCTCATAGCACTGCTGGATCTCAATCCCATAAGGGTTTGAACATGCAGTGGGTGGTCCAGCTCACTGAAGTTGCTGAAGGACTTATGGCTAAAATGTATAGGTTGAATCAGATTTTGGATTATCCAGATCCCATCAATCATGTGTTTTCAGAAGGATTTTGGAAATCTGGAGTATTCCCCAACCATCCTAGAATATGTGTGTTGCTTTCTAAAAAATTTCCAGAACACTTCAGCAAATTGCAGCTTGAACGTGTAAGAGATGATGTTTTAGTATGTTTTCAATTAGTTAAGGCTGTCATGAATTTCATCATCTGAGAAGAGAATGAATGCAGATAGATAAGCAAACGTGGGATTCAATGCAAGATCATGCAGAACTTCATTTACAAAGCCTTGAACAATGGGTACAGGTGAGCTCTTCTGTTAATTTCATTTTGTGCTTTTTTAACTACTATTCGTGTAGAAAGTCTCAAATTCATGATTTTATGTTGTGTGCATTTCTTGAGATACAAAGTCACGTTTTGCATTTTCAATTTTATTGTGTGTTTCATGCGGTCATTTGACATAAATTCTTTTGTGTAACAGCTACTTCTGGACTTAATGGTGTTCCGTGAGCAAGCTCTCCGACTTATATTAGATCTAAGTAGCACAGTGATCACATTATTGGTGAGTTTTTATCGTGTTTCTTTCACTTGAGGTCTCAAGATTGAAATGATCGTGAGTACAGTACTTCTTCTATTTATTTTTCTGCATATCTCAAATAACTAGGCACAGTTCTTTTCAGCCTCATCAGAACTCTCTTATATTACACGCCTTTATGGTTCTCTTCTGTTCCTTCGTGCGAGTTAACCTTTTCTCTGAGAAGGCAAGTTGATTCCTCTTTGTGTGATAATTTTCATTTCTTTCAATTATGAGATACTATTTTTTTTGGATAGAAATGCTTTTCATTTTGTTTTTGATTCTACGATTAACTTCAAATGAGGATTTTCAAACCAACATTTCAAGCAGATACCAAGGAAGATGTTGCTTCAGGTCTATAATCTTCTGCATGCAATGGCAAGAAATGAGCGGGATTGTGATTTTTATCATGGGTAGGTGCTTTTTTCATTATTTTATATAATTAAATCCATGGTTTCTGCTAGTCATAATTGTTAACTCAAGGTATACACATGAGCTCACATACTAGGTTATATAGTCTATTTTAGATGGATGCATACATTAAATTCTTTTTACAAAGGGCAGGCCTAAATGTAGGTAGTAATGGGATCTGAGAAACTTTTTAATTTAGAGATGGGAATGGCAAAGGTCAAACTCTTAGGATAGAGGCTTTGGTACTATGTCAGACCACTTCAATCCATAAGCATTGTTTATAAATTGAAGGCCCATGGAAGTTATATTATAATCTCTAAGACAATGGGAAATATGTTCCAAATTGTGCCAATACTCATATTGTTGGTATATAATTTTCTATTTGTTGCAACGTATCAATTTATCAATGTTAACCATTATTTATCACGAGTAACTATTTTCTACATTTTATGACCATTATTTATTACAAGTAACCATTTTCTACATTTTATGTTTAATATAAATATTTTTTTTAACTGCTGCTTTACAGATTGGTTCAATTTATTGACTCCTATGATCCACCATTGAAAGGTCTACAGGAGGATTTGAATTTTGTGAGCCCTCGTATTGGAGAGGTTATTCTCATCCTTTATTTTATTTTTTGAACTGCAAAATTCAGTTACTATGGTGAAGATGATGAGTATGTCACCTTCTTCTAATCTCTAAATCATCTGATTCACTTAGTGCAATGAAATTCAGCTTCTTGTCAGTTTCCCTATTCGCTCTCTTTGTTGTTGTATGATATATTTTGCAGTCTTTTATTGTGTTGTCAAGAGAAGAGAGATAGGAGAAGTTGAAGAGGAAAGAGACAAGACTAACAATCTGGAAGACACTTTTAAAATTGATACACCAACTTTGTTGTTTTTATTGACACTAAGGTTGAACAATGAGTCATAATCTTAGATGTAATACAAACACTACGATCGCTTTTTACCATGAATTCATGATTGTTTCTCTTCTAGAAGATGATTGCATGTTTACCAACTTGTGAAGTATAGATTTCATGTATTTTTTTCCAGGTATTAGAGGCTGTGGGTCCTATTATTTTTCTATCAACAGATACAAGGAAACTTAGGAATGAGGGGTTTTTAAGTCCATACCATCCTCGGTATCCAGACATACTCACAAATTCTGCTCACCCAATGGTAATTATAGCTTCTTGAGTTAAACTTGAGTTATTGAATCTGAGTATTGCTTGGAATCGCTAAGCTAATTCTCCCTTGTGCAGAGAGCTCAAGATCTGGCCAATGTCACTGCTTATCAAGAATGGGTTTTATTTGGTTATCTTGTCTGCCCTGATGAGCTACTTCGTGTCACAAGCATTGATATTGCCTTGGTACAATTCGTGCTAAGAAACTGCATACTTGTACTTATATCACAAGTCCCCATTATAACTAACCATATGAATTGTACTCAATACGTCTGTTCTACATTTTTTGCTGATATATAGTTATTGGAACTTGAGTCCACATTTATAACCTTCCTTTTGAGCTTTGGAAATTGGATAGCTTGTTCTACAATAGTCTTAGTTTGTTGAGATGTATGGCCTATAGAGTATATCAAGCTTGAGTATTAAGATATAGAAGAGATGCCAATAATTTTATGATTAGACACCTAAGATTATTCCCCAAAAATTTCCTTTTCAACTTCTAAGACTTCCTATTTTAGATACTCGTTTTTGGGATACTCTTTTGTTCATGTCTTCAACTGATTAAGTGGAATCTAAGACTTCCTGTTTTAGATAATTCACTATTAAATTTGCTGAGTTCACTTCCTAAATCCAGTGTCCCTTTATCATGGACTTCCAGGTTGTATTGAAGGAAAATTTAGTTCTCACGCTGTTCAGGGATGAGGTAATTTTTATCTGTTGTTTACACTACAGTGTTCCTGAACTGCAGTGGCTTATGATTTTGTAATTGTTGACATACAGTACATACTTCTGCATGAGGATTACCTGTTGTATGTGCTACCTCGAATATTAGAATCTAAGAAGATGGCAAAATCTGGACGCACAAAACAAAAGGAGGCTGATCTGGAATATAATGTTGCAAAGCAGGTGGAGAAAATGATTAGGTATACTCCTAAGTTATTGTTTTAATATATTCATCTCTCAACTATGAAATTTGAAATACCCATAGCTGAAGTTGGGAGTCTATGGCATCACTGATTCAGTAGAAAGAGCAAGACAAAAAATTGTGACTTGGGAAGTGCAAAGGAACATTTTAGAACATCTATTTTTTTAGTTTAGATTGAGTTCGGAATCCCTGGATTGCACCCATATGTGGTGGAACACTGTTTTACAGGCTGGAACTGGGTGGTTTCTTAGTGTCTTTATGGTGCTGGCCATGGTTGTTTGTTTAGATTTTGAATTGAATTTTTATTGTTTATTTGCTTAACTTTGTTGATATATCTCGAAATTCAGAGTTGAGAACAATGCTCTGGTCTTAATTTTGTTGAGAGAAAACATATATAGAGATCACTGTTGTATGTTTACCATCACAATTCCTTGAAATCAGTAAAAGATGATGGGTAAGATGGAAAAAGGAAAATATCCAAAAGGAAAGTTAAAATTTAGAGATGTTAGAAGTGTGACAGCAAATAGGCGGTCGTAAGTACCGGATAAGTTGGGATATATATTTTGGTTGGCCCGTTTCTCAATTATAATATGTTCCTTTTCTCTCCTGACACTGTGTCATCTTTCTTTTGTCTATGCGTCAAGTTTTTGTCAGTACCAGTATTATAGAGTGTCATTTTACTAAAAATGAATTTTATTCAGTGAAGTGCATGATCAAGCAATATTATGTTGTGATGCCATACATCGTGAAAGGAGAATACTACTGAAACAAGAGATTGGGAGAATGGTATTATTTTTCACAGACCAACCCAGTCTATTGGCTCCTAACATTCAGGTATTATCTAACTTTTCACTTTTTGTCACAAAAAAAGTGTATCTGACATTAATTGAGGCAAACTTGATTTATTTTCGTTCCTACATAATTGCAATCATAAGAAACTCAAAATATGTTTTAAAATATACTAACTTTACTACTTCACTGCTTATGTGTATGTTTTGAGACAAGTAAGATAAATATTCTGATATGTGATTGGATTGGATGGATCACTCCTCTCATTGTCTCTGCCAGAAGATTTATTTGTAGCTTTCTAATGTCTAATGTGTGATACATAAGCCTAGCTGTTGTGGATTGTTAAGGGCGTTAAGCTTCGTGTTCAGATTTACAATAACTTTTAACGAGCTCAATATGATATATTTATTTGCATCTTATTGGTTACAACAGAATGGTACTATGCCTTTTTGTGTCACAACAGTTTACAATAAATATTTCATCACTATCTTCATCTATGTTGATTTTGCTTCTTGATTTTTTCAGCGTACAAACTGCAGTTGCTTATTTTTAGTAATTATTCACCCATGTTGTGTTTAGAGTGATTTGATTTTTTTTTATCTAAGAATGTAATATTTTACACAGATGGTGTTTTCTGCCCTGGCTTTAGCTCAATGTGAAGTTATCTGGTATTTCCAACATGTTGGAATTGCATCATCAAGATCTAAGACTTCTCGGGTGGTTCCAGTAGACATAGTAAATACCTTTTCCAGTCAGTGACTACATGAGATTTATTTTCTGCGTAATATATAGTGTAAATCTTTTAACCTGGTTGTTGCCTTGACTTTGAGTTTCATGGACATGTTAACAGGACCCTAATGATCCAACCATTGGATTTCTGTTAGATGGAATGGACCGTTTATGTTGTTTAGTGCGCAAATATATTGCAGGTTGGATTTAGTTCATTTATTTAGTGATTTCTTTTTACAAGAATGGATGTGACATTTCATTACTACCATTATTGCCCAAGAATGTGGAAGTACTTGGTTCTTGTTTTATGAACAAAAACTGCATATATTTGACATTTGAAGCTTTCTAATCTGTTATAGGCTTTTATCATAACGATGAATGCAAAATGCTCCTTAATTTTTTTATTCT
Organism: Mimosa pudica; assembly: GCA_029929735.1. Lineage (NCBI taxonomy): Eukaryota > Viridiplantae > Streptophyta > Magnoliopsida > Fabales > Fabaceae > Mimosa > Mimosa pudica. The sequence goes on along the minus strand of JAKELP010000039.1, from coordinate 10,333,157 downwards.
AACGTGAACATTACTCTAATGATTCTTACATTTTACTCAAGATTAAGCTGAGAAGTGAAAGCAAAATATTTATTATAACCCTTGTCACTTTCTTTCTCATGAAAGCTTGTCTGGCCTTTGGATTGAATTGTGGGCAAAAGCATAAATCTACAATTCCTGTTGCTAAATCTTGTTTTAATGAAGAATGGATTGAATTTATGACTGCTTGGTTTGAGGTTTTAGTGCACTGTCAATGACTTTCAAATGAAATTGTTGTAGAAGCATCTTATCCTCATGAGTGCACTGTTTTCCCCCTTGAATAATTGATTTTATTCTTGTGTAAGAAAACGAATGAAAGTTGTTTAATAAAAAATTATACTATATGGCTGAAACCCTGATGTTTGATTTTCTTTCATCTGGATGTTAAAAGTTGCTAGTTGTAAATTTGATTGCAGCGATTCGAGGTTATTCATTGTCATATCTATCATCTTGTGCTGGAAGAATCCGATTTTTGCTGGGAACTCCTGGAATGGTAGCTCTTGACATAGATGCTAATTTAAAGGGACTTTTGCAGCAAATTGTCCTCCACCTTGAAAATATACCAAAACCGCAGGGTGAAAATATATCCGCTATTACTTGTGATCTATCGGTATGTAATAAAACATCAAAGGGAATTAAGGGATTAGAACCTTTTCCATTATAGCAATCTCATATTTTTCTTATTTCTGGCCGTTAATGTTTGAGCATTGTCATTGTAGTATTCACTTGCCTGCATTTTTTTATGAGTGTTTTGCTCAAATAATTCTTCCAATACTTCTAACAGGAATTTCGAAAGGATTGGCTATCTATTTTAATGATAGTCACTTCTTCACGGTCATCTATAAACATTAGACATTTAGAAAAAGCAACAGTTTCCACAGGGAAAGAGGGCCTATTGTCAGAGGGGAATTCTGCATACAATTGGTCCAGGTTTTTGTCATGAGTTTTCTTTCCCTTAACATATATTGGCTATCTATTATTGTTGTCTTTGTTGTTGATGCTCTGATGCATTGTTTCAATTGGCTGCATTAATCAATAATCTTTTAGTATCTATGGCAACAGCGACAAATTAATGTTGACTGATGATCAACTTTATTGCTAGTATTATCTAGAATAACACCGCAAAGGAAGAAAAAGAAAAGAAGTTTTGAAAAAGAAATCCAATTTAACCACTCTGCATATTAGAGACTGAACTCCTTGTAGAGCCAAAGCCCATAAAGAAATGGAGAATGTTATTGGAGCCCAGCTGTTGAGTTAGTGATTGCTAACTGAATAAAAATGTTCTAGATTATTATGGAAAATAGGCTACCATGTTAGTAACATGGACGTGCTTTCACCTGTAGGATCCTGAGGGACCGTGATCCTGAAAACGGAAAGAAATGAATTTGCATGCTAGGTAGTAGGAGAAAAGAGTTTGTAATTATCCTATTGACTCTGTATGACTAAATCTGGTAATGAAGATCAACCAGAAATCGGCATAGTTTTAAATAACAGCTAAGGGCATTGAGGAAAGCCATAGTTAACAACACTAACCATTGTCACTCTATTGAAAATTATATCAAACGAAAGTAAACCTTAAATACATGGTAATAATACTGCTGTTTTATTTTGATGCAGATGTGTGGATGAACTGGAATCTCTTCTCTCAAAGCATGGTAGTCTTAGGAAGCTGTATTTCTACCACCAACATCTCACAGCTGTGAGTGTCTCCCCCTCCCCACAAACAAACAAAAAAGGCAAAAACAGGGCTAGTTTTTTAGTGTGGCATTGAATCTTTGATTTAGATATGAAACACTTTATTTTCATCCTGAAATTCCAATTTCACTTGCTGATTGCACAATCTATATTTTTCAATCAGGTATTTCGGAACACTATGTTTGGTCCAGAGGGACGGCCTCAGCATTGCTGTGCATGGCTTGGGATTGCTAGCAGTTTCCCAGAGTGTGCGTCTCCCATTGTTCCAGAAGAGGTAGAAGCTTTAAACCAACTCCTCCCCTGCAGTTAGACTAACACTTTTAACTTCTCTAGTTTTTGAAACATATAAGTGTGTATCGTGCTTTTAAAAAATGGATTCACATCAATATTAATTAATCATTAGGTCCTGAAATCATTCTTTTGCAATCTTCTGATTCATCAAAACAATAAGTTTCATACATGACGATTGCAAATGTGGGAAACATGGGTGATCGTTTCATTTATTTCAAGCAGGTAACAAAAATTGGTAGGGATGCTGTTCTTTATGTTGAGTCCTTGATTGAATCCATCATGGGAGGATTGGAAGGATTGATTAACATTCTGGACTCCGAGGGAGGATTTGGTGCACTGGAGAATCAGGTAAGTATCAAGATTACATTAACAAGGCAGTCTCATTGCAAAAAACTTACTGTAATATCTGTATCAGCTTCTTCCAGAGCAAGCAGCATCTTATCTGAATTTGGCATCTAGAGTTTCTATTCCTTCATATAAATCTCCAAAAGGAGCAGCTGGCTTTCCTTTACCTGGCCATGAGAGCTATCCCGAAAACAACAGTTCTATCAAAATGTATGTAGATTTCCTGCCATACATATATGTCAAACAACACAATCGAAACTGTATGTAGCTAACTATTTCCTTTTTGCCCCTATTCCTTTCCAAACAGGTTAGAAGCTGCAATGCAGAGGCTGACTAACTTATGCTCTGTCTTAAATGACATGGAGCCTATCTGTGTATTGAACCATGTCTTCGTTCTAAGAGAGGTTAGACATGCATCTTTTGCCTTATTATTTCTGTGGATTAATTTATATTTCTGAGGTGAAGAGTCAAAGGCATTCATATTAACTCAATTAAATTAGTAATTGAGTATTTGAGGGCTTTTGAACAGCGTTTTTATTACTCGAATATGAATTATATTGTCTCTAGCTCGATATCTTGGTCAATCATGAATAAATATTCATGTAATGGATCCTTATTATGGGTTTAGCATCCATCCACTCCCATTCCTAAAAATACAACATTCAGATCTAGTAAATCCATAGACTCTTTTATTATTATGCTAATGCACAACCGTTCATGCAGTATATGAGAGAATGCATCCTTGGGAACTTCAGGAGAAGATTGCTTGGAGTATTGAAAACTGATAATGATCTTCAACGGCCCTCTGTTCTGGAGTCCCTGATTCGAAGGCATGCTAGCATTGTCCATCTTGCGGAGCAGCACATCAGCATGGATCTTACACAAGGTATTCGAGAAGTTTTACTTTCAGAGGCCTTTTCTGGACCTGTTGCTTCACTGCACTTGTTTGACAAGCCAACAGAGCAACATACTGGATCAGCTACTGAGTCTGTTTGCAATTGGTACATAGACAACATAATCAAAGATGTATCAGGTGCTGGGATATTGTTTGTACCACTTCATAACTGCTTTAAGAGCACGAGGCCTGTTGGTGGGTATTTTGCAGACTCAGTTACTGATCTCAGGGAGTTGCAGTCTTTTGTGCGTATATTTGGTGGCTATGGAGTTGACAGGCTGGACAGAATGCTGAAAGAACACACCGCTGCACTTTTAAATTGTATTGACACATCATTAAGATCAAATCGTGATGTATTAGAAACAGTTGCAGCCAGCCTCCTCTCTGGGGATAGATTTGAAAGGGAAGCTTCCATAAAACAAATAGTTGACCTGGAAACTATCATTAGTTTTTGTATTCAAGCTGGCCTAGCTCTGGCATTTGATCGGTTGCTAGCTGAGGCTGCTGGTGCCATACTTGAAGAAGGTGCGCCTCTAATACATTCACTCCTAGCTGGGATGGTTAAGCAGCTACCTGATGAAATACCTGAAAAGGAAGAGTTCAGGAGAATGAGAGGCGTGGCAAATACTCAAGGTGTGGTTAGTGATCATGATTCACAGTGGGTAAGATCAATATTAGAAGAAGTTGGTGGTGCAAATGATGGTTCCTGGAGCTTGTTACCGTATTTATTTGCCACATTCATGACATCTAATATTTGGACCACTACTGCATTCAATGTGGACACAGATGGCTTTAGTAACAACATTCATTGCTTGGCAAGGTTAGCATTATGTAACAAGTCTAATGAATTAGTAGTATAATATTTCTTAGCTATAGTGTAAAAAAGAGTAGATTTTGAAGTTTCTAAGATAATTTGCTTATTCGAATGCCTTTGAATAAACCTCTAGCTAGTAATTTTATTAGCTTGGATCAACAGAGTATCTTGAAGATTCTCATTTTGTTGATCAAACTTTTAGAAACTTAACTAGAATCAGTATGCAGTAAAAGCTTTTAGAGGTTTTGATTGTCATTCATCTCGTCCTCTTGTCTCATTTGTCCTGTCTCACTCTCCTGACAATTAAGTGGATACTGGGCAGGTGTATATCTGCAGTGTTTGCTGGAAGTGAATTTGTTAGATTGGAACGTGAATATCAGCAGAGACAGTCTTTATCTAATGGGCATGCTAACGAGGCAATAGATCCCGAGTATCCGAGTCACACGGTTGCCGAAGCAAGCATAAAGTCAACAATGCAGTTATTTGTGAAACTCTCTGCAGAGATTATTCTAGATTCTTGGAGTGAAATAAATAGGTAAGCATATATACTGACTTTAAAAGATATGTGATCGAATCATATATGTGTTGAAAAGTTCATGTATGCATGGCTGCAGAAGATTACAGCTGACTTTAGCTTGTACATGTGATCTGTTTCTCTGAAACATTTACCGTTTCATGATTTATGCTGATTTTTCTTTTAATTTTGTTATCAGATCTCATCTTGTAGCACAGTTAATATTCCTGGACCAGCTTTGTGAAATGTCGCCATACCTTCCACGGAGTTCCCTTGAATCCCACGTTCCCTATGCCATTCTCCGGTCCGTATACTGCCAATACTATGCAGATACTCCATCCACTCCATTATCAATATTGAGCGCTTCACCACGACATTCGCCTTCAATATTGCTAACTCACGCATCTCCGGTAATACGGCAGCCTCGTGGGGACTCCACACCACAGTATGGTGGCAATGATTCAGGCTATTTCAGAGGATCTTCATCACATGGCCATGATCACCACCATCTTTATGAAGCTGATACTGGCGGCTCAAGGAGCATGGATAACAAGCAGAGGAATGTTCGTCGTTCAGGGCCTCTGGATTACACTGCAAGTCGAAATCGAGCCAAATTTGTGGAAGGCTCAACTTCTGGGAGTACAGGACCAAGTCCCTTACCAAGGTTTGCTGTATCTAGATCTGGTCCTCTAGCATACAAGTAGGGAAGATGAAGAAAGTGCTCAACAGGAAAAAGGGCTAGTAAATTATTAGACCTACTGGTAGTGATCAGGTATATTCATCACCATAGTTTACCAAATATTGCAGATTTCCGTCCAATTTTGGCTAAATGTATATTGTATTTCACTTGGAATTTCTCTTGTAGCTTGAGTAGTTCAATACAAGTTGATGTCTATATCATCAATATTGCTTTGTAATAGTGGTCCCACTAAAGAATAGGGTGTACAAATATCTCCACTTGGTTAGTAGCCTAGAGAGAGAGACCAGAGGCTCAAAGGTTCTATTATAAGTGTTGTTGTGACGAACATAATTGTTTTAGTACAGTGATTTGTAGCTATCTAATCATATAAATGTTTTGAAATAAATGTAAAATTGTCGTTAGCCTATCCATGCTAGAGAAAAACCTGTTTTTGTTGTTAATTATTAGCGATTATTGTATCAAAGAAATTATTAGCGATCATGCGAGTTCCTTCACAGTTAGAAGCATCTTATACAAAAGCATGTCCTGTGGATAAATTCATAAAATGATTGAGGGTGTACAATTTAGAAGAAAATACAGCGCATACTTCTCATTTATTTTTTTTTAAAAAATCATCAATTATATTCTATTCTAGGGAAAATGTCATTTAAATCCCTCCGAATATACAAAAGGACAATTCAGGAACTCAAACTTCCAAAAGGACCGTGAAAGAACTAGAACCTAGTTGACATTTTAAAATTGTGTGAAAAGACAAAATTACCCTAATCATAAAACAGAAATTACTAACCACCCTTACACCCACCATTTTCAATAGGGTGGTTAGTAATTTCTGTTTTATGATTAGCGCAATTTTGTCTTTTCACACAATTTTAAAATGTCAACTAGGTCCTAGTTCCTTCATGGTCCTTTTGGAAGTTTGAGTTCTTGAATTGTCCTTTTGTATATTTGGAGGGATTTAAATGGCATTTTCCCTATATTTTCTATATGCTATTAATTTGCATTTCAGAAAATTTAGAGTTATTTTATCATATTTTTTGTTACTATACAACTAAATTCAAATTTAGTTTAAACGAAATATAAACAAATGAATATTCTATACAATCAAATTTGTTTTAAGAAAATGGATGTTATGTGTTCACAAACTGTACCCATGATAAAATCAATGTTAATCTTTGTTTGCATGGGTTTACTTCAACAATTCACTCTTCCCTTAATGTATTTTGGTCATTTGGCTATTGATTTGACAAAACTATTTATTTTATTATAAATTATGGTGTCAAATGACATCATATATGTATGTTGATTAAATTTAATCATTTAAAACTGCTATTGACATTGTACAATCAAATTCACCCCTTTCTCGTAAGATATTTCATCTCAATAATGTTTCACCAATCAAATAACTTTTATGGCTCTCCATGCGCCAACCACATTCAATCGTGCAAATAGAAAGTGTGATTCAGACTTTAAAAAAAAAGATAATTAGCATTTCAGGCGAGATTCACTTCAATACATGTTCCAACAAACTATCAACAGAAATTGTTAGACAAACATCCAAGAGAAATTGGTTAATCAGGCCGATCATAAACAGGCCTAAACATATCCATAACATGTTTTAGACATCTAACAACAATTCACTTTAGTGTTTGTTCCTTTGTAAGATCAGCCTCCACCCAAATGGGAACCTAATTCACCAAACTGTTCAGCAGTGTCAACATTGTCGTCTGAGAGCCTGACTGCATCTAGCTTCTGCCTAAGAACATCAATGGCATTCAACAATAACTGAGAAGCTTTGATGGCACCCGTGGATTCCACAGTGAATATGAAGGCATCTTGCCTTGCATTGATTTCCACAAGCCCAGGCTTTCCCATAGCTTCAGCTTTCTTGATCACCTCCTCATCGTAAGTGTATGCCTCAGCATCGACCACCATGACCTGGCAAATGATAACATGCCAGCTATATGACAAATCACCTGTGGTATTATTGTGTGGATCTCACCTATAAAAGGAAGATGACCTAGACTAACACAAATATAGAAAATTATAGATAGTTCCTACTGTAAAAAATGCTTATTATGCTCACATGCCTTTCTAGTTTTTTATGATTGACTTGTGTTGTCTTGTATGGATACATCAATTTCCAAAACTCAGATTTGATTCAGTAGGAATGAAATATTTTATCTTCTTGAGAAAATGCACCTCAGGATAATACAAGTTTTAACCACTGTTCACAGTTAGTACCATAAATCCTTATACAACCTCCTCAAATTATAACAATTAGATCGCCTACAACTAGTTAGCTGTCATGAAGCAGTAAATTTTCACACTACTGCATAATGCCTATGATTGCAATCTACAATAGCCATATTTCTCCACATTTCTGGCAATAGTAACCACCTCAGTTATTTAAATACAACACAAGTATCTGCAGGAAATTCCACTAAGTAAGCCAGCTGAAACAAATATCTTTCAAAGATTCACAATAACTAGTAGTATCTCTGCTTTGGTTGTGCCATGTGCGATCTCTATGGTTCTGTGAACTTAAACATGGGATCACTACCATAAAACAACTGAAACACAAACTTGAAAACCAACTGCCAGCAACCTTTACACACAAGGACTAAACATCATAAAAAAAAAAAATTGGATCACTAATTCCTATCATACGAGAACTAGCTAAACAAAAGCCAGAAAAAGGACATCATGAAAAACCTTCACATCATCTTTCTAGTCTACTTCAGCCAATAAAGCCAAACAGTGCAGTGTAACATGTCTATCCAAGAGACCAACCTGCTGGGTGACAGAATCTATATCAAACACACGCGTGGGAGAACTTTCAACCCACTCTTTCTTCTCTTCCAGCGTCAGCGACTCCATGAGATCCTCATTGATGTGAATCTCAGGCTCGTACATGAACGTCACAGTTGCTGCTGGAGACCATTTGGCATGATCTTTGCCAATTCCCTTCCGAGCAATGGCTCTTAGCCTCAGCTCCTGCCCTCGACGCAGCTTCACAATTATAATCCCCCTGAACACAAGCCACAACACTTCGTCAAACAAATAACAACCATAACCCCCTTCAAAATCCAACATAAAACCATGTAAACGGGATCCACAACACTAAGCTGAAAAAGGTCCAGTTAACATACAAACAAATGCTGGCCATGTCAATCAAGAAGGTAAGTTCCAAAAATGAGTGCACTTTATTTCTGGGAATTGAAAAGGAAGCTACAATGGAGTAAAACCTAGCGACTATTGCATCTAGATCTCAAACAAAAGATTTAATTTCAACTAAGTTCATTATTTGACTTGTTAACGAAGACAATTTTAGTTAACAACTAAAAATTATTAAACCTCAGTCAAGATTCAACTACAATACACATCATTAACTTCACATACAAAAAAGAGAATCACCATGTTAATCAAGAAAGTCAAATTCCAAAAATGAGTATATTTGTTTTTTCTGGGCATTGGAAAAAAGCTACACCGAGATAATACTTGTTCTCCAGCATGTCATCAACAGCTAACAATCATTAAACTTCATTCAAGATCCAACATTAAACCACAAAGCATTAACAAAAGCAAAGTCCACTAACCATACAAACAAAACAAACACTCCCCATGCCAACCATGAATCTACAGTTCCAAAAATGAGTAAACATTATTTCTGGGCATTGAGAAAGAAGCTACATTGGAGTAATACCTGTTCTCACAGCAAGTCATCAACAGCTAAAAATCATAAACCTCATTTAAGATCCAACAAATACTCCCCATGTTATCCAAGAAAGCAAAGTTCCCAAAAAGAGTAAGCTTTATTTCAGGGCATTGAAAAAGAAAGCTACATTTGAATAATACCTATTCTCACAGCACATCATTAGCAACTAAATAAATCCTCATTCAAAGTCCAACAACAAACAACACAGAATTTAGCCAAAAAAAATCCACTTAACATACAAACAAAACAAACACTCCCCAAGTCAATCAACAAAGTAAAGTTCCAAAAATAAGCTAACTTTATTTCTGGCATTCACAAAGAAGCCACATTGGAGTAATATTTCTTCTCAGAAGCCCCAACAAACTTTATTTCCAAATTCCAAAGCTACATTTGAGTAATACCACTTCTCACAGCAAATCATTAACTATACAAACAAACAGCACATAATTTAGCCAAAATAAATCATTCACTAAATAAAAAAAAAAACACAGCATTCACAAAATAAATCACCATTCAAAGTCCAATAACAAACAGCACAGCATTTAGCCCAAAAAAAAAATCCACTACCCACACAAACAAAACAAACACACCCCAAGTCAACAAACAACATAAATTTCCAAAAAGGAGCAAACTTTACATCAGAGCATCAACAAAAAAAATAACCCACATTACAATATAGCAGCAAAACAAAAAAAAATACTCCTAAAAAAAAAATCCTCACTAAACACACGAAAAACCAAACACACCCCAAGTCAAGCAACAAAGTAAATCTCAAAAAGGAGCAAACTTTACATCTGGGTATCCAAAAAAGAATCTACTCCCTCCGTTCCTAAATATAAGATCGCTTTAGGGAAGAGAGCTTGTTCCTAAATATAAGATTGCTTTCTAATTTGACTCAAGTTATTCCCAAATTACCCCTATAGTCCCTTCACCCAAAAAATAGTGGTTTGAAGGTGATATTTTTAAAACTTATGTGAGGTATTTTAGAAATTTCATGTATTCCTAATTTATTGGAATGTCTTCCTTAATCTCTCCAAATTTGCTTAAGTCCCTCCGGTCCTAAATATAAGACCTAATTGACTTTTTTAGAAAATCCTATAAAAAAGCAAAATAAATTAATTATAAATTGATTTACCTAATTTTTTTCCTTAGATTAGTTTATTTTACCTATAAACTAATGTATAATCTAAAAATATATCAAATATGTCATGATTTAATAGCCTATTTCGCAACCTTAACCTCTCCAAAAAAAAATCAATTAGGTCTTATATTTAGGACCGGAGGTAGTATTTAGGAACGGAGGGAGTACTTTACAATGCAGTAGGAAAAAACCCTAAACAAACCACATCATTAACAGAAAAAAAAACTCCACTAACCACACAAACCAAACCCACCCAAGTCAACAAACAACATAAATTTCCAAAAAGGACCAAACTTTCCATCTGGGTATATAAAAAAACAACCCACATTACAATATAACACCAAAAAAAACAAAAAAAAACACACTGTACCTATTATCAGAGGCGTCCATACCAGCAGGGTCAGAAAAATCAACAGGAACAACAGTATGGTCAGAGCTATACAAGTCCTTACTCGTCACATCAAGCGTCTCATCAGTCATACACTTAACCCTAAGATGAAACTCCACCGAGCAAAACTCGCACTGCCCATCGCCGTCACACGCGTCGCAGTCACGTGAGAAGCGCATGCCCATGGCGCGGTCGCTGGTGAGAGGAATGAGGCCCAGACGGTGGGCGATGAACTCGTCGTTGAGCACCGACGAGTTCACTTCGATTTCTACGAGGTCTATGGCCACCGTGGGCACCTCCGAGATCATCACGCGCCGCAGCGCGTTGGCTATGCTCACGTCTGTGTCGCGCAGCTCGAATCTGCAGTAGTCGTCTTTGAGTTCTCGGATTTTGACACGTGGCATGCGCGCGTAGGAGACCATTCCTCCCCTCCTCCTCCCTCCATTGTTGTTTTTTTTTTTTGTTGCAGTGAGTGAAGAAGAAGAAGAGAGGGTTGTCTCTTCTCTTGTTGCTTAAACCCTGAAAATATGGGTTTTGTGGTGTTGTGTGTTTTTTTATGTCCTGATTAAGAAAAGGGGGAATTATCTAGCTGTAGATCTGGGGGTTGTTTGGTTGCAAGAAACCCAAGAAAGTGGTAGTAAATAATTAAAAAGTTAAGGGGTAATATGGTCATTTACATATATCCTGGGGCCCACAAGTTTTCTCTCTCTATCTCACACTTATCGTGGGGCCCACAAACTTTGCTCTCTCATTATTACCCCTACTTTCCATCTTACCCTTTCCATTTCTAATTCTTTGTCAAACTTTCCTACAACCAAACAAGCTCTTAGGCATTCGCGTCGTGCCTAAAGTTGATGCGGTGCATCTTCTTAAAATGTAGTTGGTTGTTAGTTTTATTTTTGTATGATTTTGTTTATTTTTATATAAAAAAAAGAGAAAGGGGAATTATTTTATTACATGGGGCCGGGTTAAATTAATTGAGGTTTTGTTATTTTTATCGACTTTTAAGTTGAGGTTTTTAAAAAAAATCACCGAGAGATCACACGCGCGCGCGTGGGTGAGACTAGAAAACCTCTCATTTTGGAGAGTCGAGACCTCTCACTTAGGAGAGTCTTGGATCTGAGGGTTGCGGCGGTAACCTTGCAGCTTGTTGCCGTCACGTGGCGGCACCTCTCTGGTGGCTTAGTGTTTACGGGGAGTTGGTTCTTCTAGGCCGGGGGCGGCACAAATCGTTTCATAGCAAGGGGCTCTGGTGCACAGTCATCGTGTGGGGGTGGTAAAGTGGTTTTCTTGGGTAGACCGAGGTACGGATCGGCGGAGAGATCTGGTTCTAGGTCGGCGTGTGTAGTGACGGCGGGTTCGTTCTCCTGTGGCTTGTGGATTTTTTTGATTGGGTACGGGTTAGAGCGTCTTCTTTCCAAAGTTCGGAGTTTCAAGGGTTTCCAGTTTCTGAATTTGAGCTTTCCAAGGGGTCAGATTTTCGAGTCTTCTGGGCTCATATGGAAGAGGATATGATGGCGACTTGGGAAGAAGACATCTCTCAATTTGATGTCGACTTAAACTTGGGGGAACCATCCCAACAGAGCGGTGGCGATAAGTTACTAGTGGGCAAGGTGTTTGCAACAAATAAACAGGGTCTGGATGTCTTAAAGGATCTGATTCAGAGGGCATGGCGACCTAGAGGCAAGGTGGGGGTAAGTGTTGCAGCTCCTAATATGTATGTTTTCTCTTTTGACAATGCTAGAGATATAGATAAAGTGCTAAAGGATAGCCCATGGACAATTAATGGGCATCTTCTGAATGTGCAAAGATGGGAACCAGAGCAGAGAATTGACCAGATTGAGATGTCTCGGTGCCCAATCTGGGTACAGGTTAGTAGTCTTCCATGGGACTTTCAGACCAGGGAGAATATAGTGAAGATAGGATCCAAAATAGGCATTGTAAAAGGTTATGAGGACCCTGTCTTATTAAATGGCTGCTATAGAGATTTTGTGAGGATTAGGGTTGAAATAGATGTGACACAACCGTTGATAACTGAGCTCCGGCTTCCCACTCCGAAGGGACAAAGGTTCTGGGCTAGGGTGAACTATGAAAAATTGAAAGGATTCTGTTATAAGTGTGGGGTTATAGGACATGGACAGGAGACTTGTGCGGTGCCTGTGAAAATGTCGCTGGTCACTCCTAATCAGAGACGTTACTCAGGTACTCTCTATGTGAAGCCCCAACAGATTCTATCGGCGCTGATAGTACATAATCCTGATGGAGGGGACACTGTTGAGATTAGTATGAGAAGGGAATCATCCTCTAAGACTAGTCGGGGAGGAAGTCAATCGGATACCACAAAGGTGATGCAGGTGGAAGGGAGGGGTCATGGCCCTATGCAACGTAATGTAGAGCAGCGGGATCCGTCTATAGAGGACAGAATGGAGATATCGGAATCTGTACCAACGTGTGATTCAATTCAAATGAGTGAAGGAGGTAAGGAAGAAGATGAAGTGAATAGTCCTGCTAAGTTGGATGTGCGTTTCAAAAAGCCGGTGGAGAGAGGGGGAAAGAGCTATGAACCGGACACATCCCCGGAAGCGGGTGGCAAGGGAAGTGGCTCTTCTAGGGATACAGATACTGGTAGGAATTCTGATGGCAAAGTGAGTACTGTGGCCTCATCAAATTTGGGGGAGGAAGGAACCAATCAGGAAGGATCTGCAAAACGTAAGAGAATTGAAAAAGTGAGTTCTTCAGAGGAAAAAGGGGACCGGAAAGGGAAAAGAATCATGGAGGGTGATGATGGGCAGCGACTGACAGATCAGGCAGTCGACCCGAATGTAGTGACAGAGGGAAATACCACTCCCAGTGCTAAGAGGCAGTTATTTAAGGAGGTGGCAACTGATAGCACGCCTATAACAAGGAAGGATGAGCAGTATTTTGTGGAGATGCCGGATGATGAGACTACAACTACAATGGGGGAGATAAAGCTTTACACGGTGTCTCCTTTTGAGAATGTTCTGGTCCACGAGATGGCAGGTATTTCCCTTAAAAGGAAGCGTACTGAAGAAGAAATTCCGACACCGGAAGTGACAATAACCAAGAAGTTCCGTTTTGAGGACAGTTCGGAAGGGAAAGATAAGGACAAACAGAGCGGTCAAAAGAAAAAATGCCGAACTCGGAGTAAAGGAGAGGGGCTGGTGGATGTACGCGTGGATCTTGCTCAGGAGGGATGGCAACATAAGAAGGCATCCCTAACGGAAGAGCCAGTGGTTTTTGGTGATGATCTGAGGTTTGGTGGTCGTCCTACATCGACCACCGAGGAACCATGAGTCTCCTTGGATGGAACTGTCAGGGTGCTGGGGCTGCCCTGATAGGAAGGCACTTAAAGTATTTATGTCATAAATATAAGCCCCCTCTGGTTTTTCTTTCAGAAATCAGAGCAAATGTCAATAAAGTGGACCGATTCAGGAGAAGATTAGGTTTTAATCATGCTGATTATGTTGATCCTGTAAATACGGGAGGCGGCTTGGCTTTGTGGTGGAAAGACAATATTGGGATACAAGTGCTTACTAAAGAGCGAAATTTTATACATGTGAAGGTGGTCAGTGGGATGGACCCAGTAGTGGGTTTTGTGACTTTAGTGTATGGCCCGCCATCTGAAGGGGAGCGTAGGAACTGGTGGTCGAACCTGAAGAGGCTGGATCCGGGAGAAGAGGTGTCATGGTTGTGTTTTGGAGATTTTAATGATCTGCTATCAAACTCTGAAAAAGCAGGGGGCAGGGTTAGAGCAGAAGCTACGTTCTGGGATTTTCAGGATTTTCTTGAGACATGTAATTTGTGGGATATGGGTGCTAAAGGTTATCAGTATACTTGGTCCAATCACAGGGATAATGAAGCACATGTTATGGAGCGTCTGGACCGAGCCTTATGCAATGGAGCTTGGAGGGAAGCTTGCCCTCGGGCACAGGTAAGTACACTGGAACCTTTAGGATCTGATCACACTCCTTTATTAATTCAGCCTGTCTATGTTGGCTTCTATAGCCCAAAAGAGTTTAAATTTGAAAGTATGTGGATTGATCATGTGGATTACCATAATATGATCGCTAGGGAGTGGGGGAAAATAGGAGAAGGGGATGAGGGGGAAAACTGTGCGTTGGTAGTGTGCCTCGAAAAAACGAAAACAACCCTGATAAAATAGAGCAGAAAAGAGTTTCCTAATAACCAAAAGAAAATCCAGCGTCTTATGGGTGAGTTTAAAGAGTGCTGTGAGTTAGGGTGGAATAGGGATGGAAACAATAGAGCCAGTGAGTTAGCAAGCAAAATAGATTCGCTCTGGGAGAGAGAGGAGAAATATTGGTCCCAAAGAGCTAGAGTCAACTGGTTAACATTTGGGGATGCCAACACTACGTTTTTCCACAAAACCACACAACAACATAGAGCCAGAAATAAATAGTGCGGATTAGAGACGATGAAGGAGAATGGATTGAGGAGGTACAGGGGATAGGGGCTTGTTTTAGCCAATTTTATAAAAATCTGTTCAGTGCAGGTAGGGAAAGGGATTTTGAAGATGTTCTCAGCTATGTTGACCCACTCATTACTGATGCTGATAATCTCATCTTGTTAAGACCGGTAACAGTGGAGGAAATTCGCCAGGCATCTCATGAGCTTGGTGGATTTAAGGCCTCTGGACCGGATGGTTTCTCTGGTATTTTCTACCAAGCATCATGGGATGTGGTTGGTGAATCTGTAGTGCACATGGTCCTTGATTTTTTTGCTGGCAATCTCAGTATGGCCGGTTTGAATCAGACTAACCTGGTATTCCTTCCCAAGGTGGACATAGCGGAAACAGTGGGTCAGTTTAGACCAATAAGTCTGTGCAACTTTTGCTATAAGATCATCTCAAAAATTCTAGCCACTAGAATGAAATCTGTACTTCCTAAGCTAATCTCTGAACAACAACGTGCCTTTGTCCCTGGTAGACATATCCAAGACAATATATTTATTGTTCATGAAGCATTTCATTACCTCAAGAGGGAAAAATCCAAGAGAGAAGTAGCCATTAAGATAGATATGAATAAAGCATATGACAGGGTAGAATGGGACTTCCTGGAAGCTCTTATGAAACGTGTCGGGTTTAATAACAGGTGGGTGGCATATGTGATGAACTGTGTACAGTCGGTCTCTTTTAATGTTAAATTAGAAGGCAAGACCGTGGATACTTTTACACCAGGGAGGGGCTTGAGACAAGGTGACCCCATCTCTCCTTATCTTTTCATTTTAGTCGCCGATGTTTTGTCCTGTATGATCAATGAGCATGTGAGAAGAGGGGATCTTAGAGGAATTAGACTGGCCCGCCAATGCCCTGAACTCACCCACTGTTTTTTGCCGATGACTCACTCTTTTTTGTACAAGCCACTACTCCGGACTGTTTATTGCTCAAAACATTATGGGAGTCTTACTGTCAAGCTTCTGGCCAGAGGATTAACTATGAGAAATCTAGTATATTTATGACTAGTGCCCTCTCTAGGGAAGAACAAGAACAAATCGCCCTTCTTTTTGATATCCCTTGTACAGTTTCCCCGGGTAATTATCTTGGCTTACCAGTGTTGTGGGGGAGAGCCAAAACCGAGGAGCTAGCTTTTGTTAGAGATAAAGTTAGGCATAAAGTGCAGGGATGGAATAAACGCTTCTTGTCTCAGGCGGGGAAGGAAATTTTGATTAAAGCAGTAGCTAACGCAGTTCCTGTGTACTCCATGTCATGTTTCTTGTATCCTAAAACCACTTGTGAACAACTGAACCAGATTTTGGCTAGGTTTTGGTGGGGGCAGAAGGAGGGGGGGAGCAAAATCCACTGGAAAGCTTGGGATAAATTAGCAATAGGGAAAGGGGAAGGGGGCCTAGGATTTCGTGATTTCCAACAGTTTAACCAGGCTCTTTTAGGTAAACAATGCTGGTGCATTCTCACTGAACCAAATGCCCGGTGGGTACGGATGCTCAAGGGTCTGTACTTCCCTAATTGCTCCTTTATGGGGGCCAAGAAGGGTGGTAGAGCTTCTTGGGCTTGGAGTAGTCTTTTAGAAGGAAGGAAATGCCTAGAGGGATCACTATTCTGGGAAATAGGGAATGGCACTACTATCAATCTATGGACAGATCCTTGGATACCTAATCTGGCTGGCCATTGTATACCACAAACTTTAGTAACAAGAGAGAACAAAAACCAAAAAGTGGCGGCGGTGATTAGAGAGAATAGCTGGTTTCTAGATGAGTTATTCCTTAGTTCTGACATCACCCAACACATTTTGTCTATCCCCTTAGGCCTAGCAAATAGGAGTGATAGGGTCCACTGGACTGTGAGCAACAATGGTGTGTACTCGGTGAAGCTTGGGTATCGTTTTCTCCAGGATCAGAGGCAGAGATCAACTGAGAGGCAACCAAGTGCCTCGGGTACCACTAGTCCTGACCTGTGGGTGAAACTATGGAAACAAAAAGCCCAACCGAAGGTCAAACACTTTCTTTGGAGAGTTTGTGCAGGTTCTCTTCCCACCATGGAAGCTTTGCACAAAAGGAAATGTTGCCAAGTTTCAATTTGCCAAAGATGTAACAATGGCATTGAGACTTTAGAACATATGCTGCTACTGTGTGAACCGGTTAAAAGGTTATGGTTTGCTTGTCCTTTAGCTATTAGAATTTCTGAGGAGGGAGTTAGAACCATAGAAGAATGGTTACTTGAAATATGGAATAATTCTAACCATGACATGTTCATTCAGGCTCTTGTTGCTAATTTGATGTGGTATATCTGGAAAAGTCGTTGCTCTGAATTGTATGATCAAAAATCATTTGATGCGAAGTGGATTCTAGACTCTGCACTTGCAAGCTCTCAAGCTCTATGGCAGGCAAAAGGCTGGCCCATAGAGGCGGGGGAACATGCTAGGACCGAGCCTAGTTCTACTTGTTGGGTCCCTCCTCGTTTTGGTTCTTTTAAGCTGAATATTGATGGCTCTTTTGATAAGCAAACTAATTCTGGTGTTATTGGTTATATTTTGCGTGATCATGCAGGATCTGCTATTTTGCATAAAGGCTCGAAAATTGTTGCTAGCTCAGCCTTTGAATGTGAGGCGGTGGGGCTGGTGGAAGCTCTCAAGGATGTGGAGGCTGGCCTCGTTAGTGATGTGGAAGTGGAGTCAGATTGCCTGGATTTAGTCAAGGTGGTCAGGGATGGCCAGATGTGCCCTTATTGGTCTGCTAGGAAGTGGGTGGAGGAATCCTGTTTGCATTTTCAGCATCCTAACTTTCCTTTCTCTTATATTCCTAGATCTAGTAATTTGGCAGCGGACTGGGTTGCCAAATCAGCTGCAAAGGGGTTGTCTTGGGGATCCAATGATGTGGCGCCCCCAACCCCTCTTTACCTTATCTGTGTTGCCGATTTTAATGCTAGCTCAGGGTGCTCTGTGAGAGAGGGCATCGGCTGAAACTTTTTCATTTTGGTGTACTGTTTAAATTGTAAACTGTTGTTTTTCTCAGTTGCAATGCAAATTATTCCTTTGTCCAAAAAAAAAAGTTGAGGTTTTTAAAGACTTAGTAGCTGTTTTTTTTAATCGAGATGACAAGGTTTCCCAAAAGTAAATTTGGCCAAATCTTAGCTTAAGTAAGCTAACATTTGGCCTGAATAAAAAGCTGGTAGTTTATTCAAAATAGTCAGCTAATTGTTCGAGCTAAGAGCGTGTTTAATTTTCCAAAATAATAATCAGGAATAAATATAAAATTCAAGTCCCTAAATTGAGTAAGAAAATTAGAGAGTTTGAAAACAATCTTAAATTCCAAATTTATAACTGCCACATTAAAATTTATTTTCATTTAGGCTAAAGTATACCTTTAGTCCCTTATGTTTGCATGAAGTTTCAATTTAGTCATTTATCTTTGGAAAGTACACTTTTAGTCCTTCAAATCTAACACTGTTACTCAACTTAACGGAAATTGCTGACTCATCAAATTTTAGTGATGACTGTTTAATTAAAAGATGACAAAGCATAAATATATTGTTTTGAGTAGAAAATAAAATCAAGGAGAAATAAATTTGGCAAAAACGATTATTATTTGATATGATTTTTAATTTTCATGATTGATTTTTATTTTTTACTTAAAATAATATATTTATGCTTTGTCAGCTTTTAATTGAATAGTCATCACTAAAATTTGATGACTCAGCAATTTCCGTTAAGTTGACTGACGGTGTTAGATTTAAAGGACTAAAAGTGTACTTTCCAAAGATAAATGACTAAATTGAAACTTCATGCAAACATAAGGGACTAAAGGTATACTTTAGCCTTCCATTTATTTTTTTTTATTTGTATGATTGCATCATGAATTTAAACATTTTATTTCTCCTAAAAGCACATTATCATGATGTCGTACTCTATGAAAGGAGCATAGAGATAATTACCTTACACTAGATAGAAACATCAAGCGATAAACATTTTCTACACAAGATATACTTGAATGTTTCACTAATCACAATCAAGAGAGTATCTTTTCCTTCTCTTTTAAGCTTTCAGGTCTGTCTCTTCTAGTCTTCTAAACATTAAAAAGAAACTTGTCATCTTCATATATTCATGTCAAATTCCATTAACTCATCACACAGCCTAAACCTTCCATGATCAAACAACACACGGAAGAATGTATCAGGTAATGGAACCGCAAGAAGCCGCTAAGAATTCCTGAACAGTCTAAGAATCAAACTCCCTAATAGAAGGATTCTGCTGAGATATACTTAAGACTTGACTGAATATATTTTCATGACCACATTATGCTAGCGCAAGTGATGCCTGCATGATGATAAACCAATCCTTTATCAGCAGTGATGACATATTTGCCACATTAAGCTTTTTCTAAGAGTTCATTAAAACATATAGAATGACCTTAGAGTCTCCTTTGTACCGCGGCGAACTTTGCACCGGATGGTTGGAAGTCCAAGGCGCTGGTGAGCCTCAAACCGGTGGCAGCCAGAGAAGCCTACAAACCAAAGAGAAAGTGTATATCAATCTTTGGCTCAGATCATTATCCAACATCCTTCAACAGTTGAACTGAAGACTGTGTTCTGATGTATGGGTTCTGTAACTGTTGAACATCTGGTGATAATTTATAACATAAATGAGGAGACTAAGGTGAAAGTATTATACTTAAACATAAATAACAAGATTTTGCACACACCATAATAGACTCCTTCAACCTCAAGAACGTCAATCTGTATCAAAAAATGTCAGATAACTTGTTAGCTCAGTCCATGATATATTATGATGAATCAAAACATTAGCGCAAAACAAGACAAACCATAAGTGGCACACACAACATGAAAATCCAGCTTGCAGCTAGACTGAACATTTACTATAATTCGGCATATATCATTGAAAAGTAATTGCAAGGGAAAAAATATACAATGGATACGTGCGACAATACACAACATTTTATATGGGAAATTCCCAACAACATTAAGTTCTCATACTTTATTATAAATTACACACCTGATTAACCTGAAGTTGTTTATGAGAAAACACCATAAGAAAAATATTAGCCAGTGGCAGCAAAGTTTGAAGGTTATAAGGAACAACTTCGCCAGAAGATGTTCCCTTTAAGCTTTTCTGATAGTTTGAAATATCTTGATGCTTAGTGAGAAATGATGAGTAAGTTTTGTATTCTAAATGTTAAAGATTCCAGGCCAAGTGTTAAGTTGTTGAAGAGACCAACAAGCTGTAAAAATTCTCACTCCAACAAATTCAACAAAATTCATCTTAGTATTTCTCTCGTCAATCATTCTCTCAGAAACCAACCCCAGGAAAAACATAAAGTTGATCATCTTATTTTCACAAGGCATTGCAAAACATATTAAACTAAGTATAACTCATAGGCATGAAGTCTGTGATGCTGGAGATGAACTTGCAGCAAAAACACTTGTTTCAACAGGAGACCAGTCATCATAAGTCACTCAGTATTCCCCCAAAAGTCAATTTCCAATAAACCAACAAATGGTAAAATCTAAAGTTAATCATCCTTTCCCCAGAAAATGTCATTTCTCTATGAGAATTGGTAACCTACTTGCAGTGAAAATCCTAACATCAATAACAACAATAACAACAAACCCTTTTGAGGTCGGTTACATAGATTATACGATATCATTGTCATTGATCCGTACTCATGAGATTCGACAGGCTTTCACATTGGTTTTACATAACACCAACAATAGACACAACAAAATTCCCTCTTTGCATACTGCTAGACACCAACTTGCACTCACAAAATCCTTGCTCAAATTAATTATTTTCCCAGAACCAATCAAAGGGCAAACCAAATCACACAAAAAGCTCAGAATGAAACAAAATTTGATTAAGTGATGAAAAAAGTGCTTACAGGAACTTGAAGTCCAATTTCACTAATACTATCCATAAGTTGTTTGACTTTGATAGGATCATTTGACCTTGTCCTCATTAATGGCCTCTTTATCTTCTCCAAAGGAAGCTCCACAATCACTGGTCCACCACCAGCACCTACACTTCCTGTTCCTGAAGCACTAGGAGAAGCCCCTAATCCCACATAATTAAAAACAATTAGATATCAATTAATTAAGAATTATGATAATTTAATACTAATAAGATGAAACTAATTATTATAATAAGTGTTGATTACCGTTGGATGAAGAAAAGGCAGGGAAATTCCTCAACCTGCTTGGAACATGTAGAACAAAGTTCGCCATTTTTTTCTGTTATCTTTATTTTTGTTTAAAACCAGAAAATCTTGAATTGAGATTTTATTTTAGTAGAACCACAAGATATGATAATTATGGCAGTGGCATTGCCCACCAATTTCAACGGTTCAGATGATACGGCTTACTGTACTAAACACAATACTCCTCCTAAATACAAGATTGTTTTTATCTAATTGATTAGATTAATTATATTACTTAATTTAGTTAAAATAATAGGAGTCTGGTATTTCTAAACATCATACCCAAAATTACAAATGATATTTATATGCTACAAAATTAATTTATACTTATTATAAACACACTAAAATGTTGTTTTTTTAATGTATGTTGCAATTTACAACATTGTAAAGTAGTATTAAATTTGCATATTTACCTCTATAAAATTGAAATGTTATGGAAGCTAATATACTATTGATTCATAACCCATCTTATGTGATGCAGTGTCGTATAGCTATATATGTTTTGACGTGACGTAGCACCCTCAAAATAAGAATTATCAGATAAAAAAATTTAAATATAATATTTTTTATTTTACAATGTAAATAAAAAAAATTTCAAAGTTGGTTGAGTTTAATTATTATGTCACATCAAATTAAAAAAATTACGTCAAAATATGTGTACACGTGATTAATCAAACCACAAATGACAAATGACGTGTTACACCCATTCACACAAGAATTTCTCTAACTTATTAATTTCTTTAAGAATTTAAAAAATTAAATATATACTGTATTTGGTTTGTCAAACTATTTTCTTTTCTTTTCTTTTATGGTAAAAAAAACTATTTTCTTTTTTAAAAATTCAAAGTCAAATGAATGTGCACGAGCATAGTTGATAATGTTCAGTATAGTTCACTCTACAAATTTTGCAGAGAAAATAATGAGGTGAATTCAGAGCTAAGCTAATAGCTATGGCTGCCACAATTCCTTTCTCACTCATTAGGTACAAACTTCAACATACAATTTCTTCATTTCTTTACTCTCTCATTCATTATGTATAGTATATGTGATACTAATATTGATTATTGAGTTTACCTTCCCATATTTTCTTAGGAACTCCTACACATTAATATCACCAAGACTTCTCTTTCCTTTGGCCAACACATCAAACCTTAATTTCTCCAACTTCCCTCTTCCCATCCAACCTCGCAGGTGTTGTTTTCATCTCTCTGTATGATTATCCTTTTGCTGTTTTATGTTTTACTGTTTGCAAAGCTGGTGAAATGAGAGAAAATTGAAGAAAGTTTGATTTTTTATTGATTTATGGGTCATAGAAATACCAATTAGTATCATTGTTGTTCAGCCTATCTGAAGATATGGTTCAGAAATTTGCTTGTCATTCAATATTCTCATAATCAGTTCTCTTGAGTTGCCTCATGTGATTATTGTTATGAGAGAAAATTGAAGAAAGATTGAATTTTGCTTGATTTATGGGTCATTGAAACTGCCAATCACCATCATTATTGTTCATCCTTTGAAGATATGGTTCAGAAATTTGGAAAGCTTATGGTTTTTTGTGCAATATTCTGATTGTTAGTTCTCTTGAGTTCAAGATCATTTCTATTTTCACCAGATGAGAGTTAGATGGCAATTCTGCTACATTCAAAATCCCCTTTTGTCATCAAGTTCAGGATATGTTCTCAACCATGTAGATATAAGTTCCCTTCTCTCTGCTTGTGGGAGAGATGGGAATCTTCAACTTGGTGCCACAATCCATGCCCATATCGTAAAGCAAATACGGCCTTTGGATTGTCCAAGCTTGGATGATACCCGTAATGTACTAGTCATTTGGAACTCTCTCTTGGCTATGTATTCAAAATGTGGTGAACTTTCGCATGCTGTTAAGCTGTTTGATCGTATGCCATTGAGAGATACTGTATCTTGGAACACAATGATTTCTGGGTTTTTGGGTAATGGTGATTTTGATACAGTCTATTGTTTGTTTCAACGGATGCATCGGTCAGAGTGTGATAGGTTTGATAAAGCGACCCTGACCACGATGCTATCTGCTTGTGATGGTCCTGAGTCTCTAAATCTAAATAAGATGATTCATGGTTTAGCGTTTGTAAGTGGTTTTGATAGGGAAGTTTCAGTGGGAAATGCTCTAATAACATCATATTTCAAATGTGGTTGTTTTAGTCTTGGAAGGCAGGTTTTCAATGAAATGTCTGAAAAGAATGTTATAACCTGGACGGCAGTGATGTCAGGCCTTGTACAGAATGAATTATATGAGGATAGTTTAAAATTATTTGCTCAAATGCGGTGCTCCAATTTGGTGAATCCGAATTTGTTGACATATTTAAGCTCGCTTACTGCTTGTTCAGGTCTACGAGCATTGAAAATTGGTTGTAAAATTCATTGCTTGCTTTGGAAATTGGGAATGCAGTCGGATTTGCTCATTGAATGTGCACTGATGGATATGTATTCAAAATGTGGGTGTATAGAATCTGCATGGAGGATTTTTGAGTCAGCTGAAGATTTGGATGTGGTTTCATTGACTGTAATACTTCAAGCTTTTACTCAAAATGGGTTGGAGGAAGAAGCTATCCAAATTTTTATGAGAATAGTGAAGTCAGGGATTGAAATTGATCCAAACATGATTTCTGCTGTTCTTGGGGTATTTAGCGTTGACACTTCTTTGGCTCTTGGCAAGCAGATTCACTCCTTAATAATTAAAAAGAACTTCATTCACAATACATTTGTTAGTAATGGACTTATAAACATGTATTCCAAGTGTGGGGATCTCTATGACTCGCACCAAGTCTTCTGTCAAATGACCCAGAAGAACTCAATCTCATGGAACTCCATGATTGCAGCTTTTGGTCGCCATGGGGACGCTAGTAGAGCACTTCAACTGTATGAAGACATGAGGGTGGAAGGTACAGATCCCACAGATGTTACATTTTTGTCACTGATTCATGCTTGCAGTCACGCAGGCTTAGTTGAGAAGGGCTTGGAATTGATGGAATGCATGATAAAAGATTACTGTATAACTCCTCGATCAGAACATTATGCTTGCGTTGTGGACATGTTGGGGAGGGCAGGGCTTCTTAAGGAAGCTAAAACCTTAATAGAGGGATTAGTGGAGAATCCAGGTGCATTGGTTTGGCAAGCATTGCTTGGTGCTTGTAGCATACATGGTGATTCTGATATGGGTGAATATGCTGCGGATCAACTACATTTTGCCTCACCAGATAGCCCGGCTCCTTACATTTTGATGTCCAATCTATACTCTACAGAGGGGAAATGGAAGGCTAGAGCAAAATCTATTAAGCAAATGAAGGAGATGGGAGTAGTGAAAGAAGTAGGCTCGAGTTGGATAGAGATTGAGAATAAAATCAGTAGCTTTGTTGTTTGTGATAGATTACACCCACAATCTGATATTTTATACTGGACACTATCTGGCCTGTTGAAACACATGAAAGATGAAGGATATGTCCCTGATGAGAGTATTCATTATTCAAATTCACTTTGATTCAGGCCATTGCCTATATTATTATGAACAAGGCCACTAGAATTCCAGCTACGAAGAAATTGAGAAAACAATTCAAAGGATTGTTATTGAGGCTGAAATACATCAACTATAAAGATGATAATAGTTTCCTTGTAATAGTGAACATGAGAGGTATATTTGAATAGAGTGAAATTATGCGCCCTTCCACTTACCTTGGACTAACTAAGTGAGACCATATATCAAATTTGTTATCCGTGGGATTGTGTTTTGCTTTCTTCATTCACGACAAATATTGCCACACAAATTGTTTAATGAAGTAGGGTAGTTTGACAAACAGTAAGGGAAACTTTCAAATACTGTGTACTTTCGACTTTTTTGAGTTTAGTACATTACAATCGTCATTTTCTGTAGTAAAAAACATGGCATTAGTTTCACCTTTGTTTCTGGTACCAAATACTGTAGGCTAGATTTCAAAAGAACAATAATTAAGTAAATTTTTTTATGTGGGAGAACTTAATAGAAAGCACCTAGAATGTATCTTAATTTTATCCATTTCAGACTTAATTGTTTGTCTCTTCTCTGAATAGCTTACTTGTTGACTTTTATTACAGGTCGCCTTTCAGTACTGGTGCCACAGGTAATGAAGAGGCTGCAGCCAAAGCAGCTGCTCTAGACACTGATAGTGGGGCCCCTACAATGTACAGCCATTCTGACTCTTAGTCTATATCTCACTGCTTGATTATCATTCTGGAATATTTTATTTGTAGTTTCCCAAGCTTATCATAATTGAACTGACAAGTTTTGCCAATATTCAAACATTGGGGAACATTTATATTGTAGCTCAGTTAGTTTTCTTGTGATGAAACATAAAATACAAAGTATATCCCTATAATTGCCATAAAGCAATTATCCAAATTTTATGTCCCTAACATTGTTGAACGTTTATGTCCCTCTGAAACAATGGTCTAGACTGACTGGTGAAAAATGTAGAGAATCAATTGGAAGGATTTTGAATATCTTTCACAGGTTTTCACTCGCAAATGAATCGTTACTGGGTATGATCCCATTCAGGCTCTAATAAATAAGGCATGTGAGCCTTGTAGATGCCTCTTGGGCTGAAAGACGACCAGTGGCTTCTTTGATATTAACGTAATTAGTACAACTGATAATCATTAAATCTAAGATAGAATATTTTACAAGTACAGTAAGATAATGGCTTGATCTTCTGGTTGTTTCATTCTTGTCTTCCTTTTTCTTGTGTTCAATATAGTGACTATAATTTACCTGTCAGATTTGACAAGATCATAAATAAGGAAATCCCTTCAAACATTGTGTATGAAGATGAAAAGGTTCTGGCATTCCGGGATATCAGTCCCCAAGCACCAGTTCATGTTTTAGTCATTCCAAAATTTAGAGATGGATTGACACAGCTTGGGAAGGTAAATAATCACCCTCCACCTATTGTTGTGAGTGTGTGGAAGAAAATTATGTAGGATGTGTTTGTGCTGTGATTTGTTTTTGGGCTTGACTTTCCAAGCAGTGAAAGCTATAGAAAGCGTATCTTGTAAAGTTAGGTTTAAATGTTGTTTTATCAAATTTCTGCTGTAAGAATATATCACGTATGTCGAGGATGATTATAGAAAGGAAGTAATAGGAAACAGAAGAGTTACATATTTCATGTTTTCGTGAGCCCTTTAAGAAATAAATCTTTGAGGAAAAGAAGCATGGTCATTTTTCCTTCTTGTCGTAGTTGATAAGTAGTAAGGGTAAACAAAAGAAACATGACTGCTTTTGTTGGACTAAACATGCTGAAAGTTGGTTTTATATGCCTTGGTTTGTTGACACATGTTATTCTCTTATTGTTTGATTGGTAACATGTTTATTTTTTTTTATTTTTTTTGTTGGCCAAAAAAAAACATGTTTATTTTTTTCAACTGAAGGTAACATGTTTATTCACTTCTTGTTTTCTTTAGATTTCAAGAAGCATGGAATTGGTGAGATTTTAAATCGTTAATATTAGGCATTTCAAATGATTATCATCAATATCAGCGACCTTTTTTTAAAGTCAGATATCTGCGATGTAAAATGTAAATACGTGGTTAATATAAAATCTGCTTTCAAATTTTTTGTTCAATGTTATTCAGGGTTCCTTCAATTCAGAGTCTGTGTTTGTGTTATACTGGCTTTATAATTGGATATGTGGCATTTTTGCAGGCTGATCCTAGACATGAGGAGATACTAGGTCAGCTTCTCTATGCTGCCAAAATAGTGGCTGAGAAAGAAGGTATCCTTGATGGATTTCGTGTGGTCATCAACAATGGTCCTAGTGCCTGTAAGTTCACTTCTCTATTATGTTTTGTTGACTTTTTTTCTTTTACTGAAGAGGCATGCACTAATGGCTTGAAGTTATACTGTGATCAAACCCATAACCTATCACTTGTAAGGGAATCTTCATGCCACTAGCCTATTAGGCCATTGCCAGCTCCCCTTCCATATTACTGTACCCTTTTTGCTCCCACTCCATCTCATCCTTTTGTCTCATTTACTATGATCAGGTCAATCCGTGTATCATTTGCACTTGCATGTACTAGGAGGAAGACAGATGAAATGGCCACCAGGTTGAAGATTGAAGAGCAATGGCTAATGAATTTTAAACTTAAAATCGCCTTTTTTTTTCTGTTGTTGCTATCATTTTCCCATTCAATACTAATAATCGGGCTCAACATCTTCTCTGATTACCTCACATAGATGATTGCTTCTGCATGTGAGTTGTCTTTACTACAGACATAATGTAAATCACCTCGCTACTTGAGGCTATTTATCTTAGTTCTGTGGTTAACTAATTAATTCAACTAGAGCTTATTTAAGCTGGATGAAATTATTTTGTTATGGTAACACACTAACACCCACTGTATCAGATACACTTATCATACCTGACATGAGGTTACATAATCATGTGGATTATCAGATATATTCATCATTAGAACACGAGAGTGAACCTTTGTACAAATTAGTTTGCTCATCAATATAATCAACGCCTTTAAGATACCAAACCAACCTTTGCGACTAATTTTAACAGAATAAGTGTTCTGAAAGAAAAAGATGCAAAGCTTAACGCGACATCATTAATGATCAGTATTTGCAATAAAGTGCCACTAAGTTGAGACAAATTGAGATCTTAGATTTTCCTCAACTCCTACACTTAATTTGAGTGTTGGATTGCAAATTTATCTTTTGACTAGTAGTCAATGTAAGAGTAAGATACTTTGATTTTAAATTCCTTATTAGATTTGTTTGTATCCTTATACCCTTTTTATTATATTCAATATCTCTATATTCTATTTTAAATTAAGATCCAGTCAGCTCCACCTTCTAGAGTGAAGGTATTAGCTGATTTGATCTAGCTGTTTTTTTATTCTACTGGCAAAGAAAGAACTCAACCTTCTAAAGAATTAATTAAAAGAATTGTCAAAACAGCTGTTGTTATATTCTATCCTGTACAAATTGAGGTACAGTCAAGTAATCAAGCTGTGACTTCTGTGCCTCGTCTAACAAAGATTTTGTTGTATGGTGGCATCTACCCCTAAACATGCCATGAATCTTGGAATGTGGTGAACTAACCCCTTGACCACTGACCAGTGAGATGAGATAGCCCTCCAATCATTCGCCAAAGAGCTATAGATTACTAATTGCAGTCCGGTTTGTACATAAACAAGAGCAGTCAAAATCCTTTCTGACCACCCTTTTGTCACGGTTGATCATCAGTTTGATCAAGGGTACCTTCTTTGCAACTTGTCTCCAGATTTCATTAACTACTGCATCTGAATCCGCATATTGAAAGTAATGTTTCACCTGCAGCCAAATATATCAAGTCAATGTCCATGAGAAACTGTGGCTGAACATGTCGTGATGCCCATTAAAAACGTTTACTTAATGATCTAAGGACCATAATGCACAAAAAATTTCATTACTGCACAACGAACCTTTTTTAGTTCTTCCTGATATTCAAAGATCCTTTCTGGAGTTACTTCTCTCAACGCTGACACCAGGTATCCTGGCTCTACAGCAGCAGCAGATTCTACGAATATTGCAATTTTTCTATAGTCTATAGCATCTTCAAATGGCAATTCAATTTCGTCACTGACAATTACTGGAACACACATGCTGACAATAGCATCGAAGAGTCGGCAAGCTGATGGAGTATCTCCGGCAGGATGCAAACAGAACTTTGATGTATGCATTCCTTTTGAAGCTTCACGTCTACTCTCTCTGGACTGTGCTCCATGCTTTATTATGACATCCTCTTCTTTCTCAAGAACTTGAAAGAGTGTATCACGAATTTTGCCTCCCTGTTACACAGATTGAGATATCGAAAATCAGTTCAAGAAAGAAAATTGGTAAAAAAGTCTGCACCAAAGCATATAAATACTCCCTTCATTCCTAAATATAATCTAGTTGACATTTTCTAGAGAATCCTAAGAAGACTAAACTAGTATATTTGACCCATAACCTAACATATAATATCTTGATACACAAAACACGTTATGATTAAATAACTCATTAGCATGAATCGCAACTACCAAATATATGATAATCACGTATAAATGTAAAACAAAATATCATTACCTCCTTGCGATATCTGTTGCCCATGAAGAACAACAAAGTAGGTCGATTCTCAATACCAACATCTCCATCATATACTCTAATTCTATGAGCATAAGGTATGACAACATCCTTTACAATAGATCCCTGATCAGGTCTCAAACGCCCAAAATCCGACACAAGCAACACACTATTCTTCACCTTATCAATAACCCTATACAAAGCATTAGGATCTGAAGCAACAAAAACATGATCCCTCCCACCATTCCTCCTCCAATACTTCTGATCCTCCAACCACTCCACCAACGCATCCTGATTCTCCTCATCACTATAAACAGCTTCCTTCTTCTCAGCATCCATTGGTGAACGAACCTGATTCACAATCATAAAACCAAGCTCAGAAAAGCATGCATTAAAACCACCAAATTCATGAGCAATACATATAAACATAAAACTAAACACTATAACCAAACATGTACATCTATCAATCATAAATAAAACCAAACCTCATTTAAAAAACCCAATCCCATCATAGAACCAAGCTCACAACAGCATGAATTATAACTACCAAATTCATGAGCATCACATCAGTTCCTAAATATAGGGTCAAGTTGACCTTTTTTACAGAATTTAAGAAAGCTTGATTTGCCTGAAAATTTTCTCTAGATTAACTTATCCGTAACATAAAATATAATAGTACACAAAATACATTATCACTTAATGACTCATTTGGCTGCATTGATTAATTTCTCAAAAAAAAAAGTCAACCGGTCTTATATTTGACAATCACATAAGTCCTAAACAAACTAAGCCTCATAAAAAAAACACTTCTTTTCAGCATCAATCATACCAAATTTGAATCATAAATAATACACGAAATAAATAAGTTACAATTAAGCAACTCATTCAGCTCAACTAATTTCTCAAAGAAAAATAAAAAAATCAGCTACTCTTATATTTGACAATCACATCAATCCCAAACAAACCTTATACTCCCTCCATTCCTAAATATAAAAATCGCTTTCGAATTTCAATTGCTTATTACAGATCTCTTGCTTATCTATAATAACAAGCAAGAGACTAATAGTGAGTATAAAGGTATACAGTTAGGATAAATTAATACTATCATGTATTAATAACTAGCTTAACTAACATCCTTAATCAAATCAAATTAGCTTAAGTAATCTTATATTTAGGAACCGAGATAGTATATTAAAAAAAAAATCTTTTTTTCAGCTGGTCTTACACATCAATCCCAAACAAACTAAGCCACCCACACACACACACACACATACACACATAAAAAATAAATTTTTTTTAATAAAACTGACCTGATTAACAATCAAGCTAAGAGAAGAAAAAAACGGAACAAAGAACAAATCAGCGTCCTCAGGATCCAAAACCCTAACAACACCATTATGAAAACCACCACGCCTATCAATTTTCGTCTCCATGGCCATAACATTCCCATACAGATACCACTCCGACATATGCTGATGCCCAGGGTACTCAAGCGAGCTCAAATTCCCACTGTGGACCCCACCGCGAGCTACCGAATGCTCACGAATGATCCCAAACGTAAACCTAATCGGAAGCTCGTACACGTAGATTCTCACAAGAGGATTAAAATTATTATTATTACTGGAGATTCTGTTTCCGGCGAAGGTGACGGCGGCGAAATAGAGGGAGGGGTGGAAGAAGAGAGAGAGGAAGGTGAAGGTGAAGAGGGCGATTAGGAAGGTGATTAGGGTTTGCTTAATTGTGGATTTGCGAGGGATTGAGAAATTGGGGATTTTTGAACGGAGGTGGTGGCGCGTGGATGATCGGTGATCCATTGAGGAGGAGAAGACGGCGCAGGATGATAACGTGCGCAGGGAGGGTAGGAAGGGAAGAAAGAAGTGTCTTTTGGTGTTGGTGGTGTTATTCCTCTTCATGGAGGACATCATCATCATGATGGATTGGTGATGATTTGATTATTTTGAAGGAGGAACCATTGGATTTTGTTTGATTTGATTTGATTGATTTGGGGGTTTATTACTATTTAGGGTACTAAATATGGGTTGTGTGTTTATATGGAGAGAGTGAGTGGGTGGATTTTGAATTTTTTGATTATTGATATTTTGATTGATGATGATGAGATGTTGAGATTTTTATTGATTAATGTTGTGTATTTATGTGTTTGTGGATGCATACTAGGGGGTTGTTGAGAGATTTTTGGTGTTTTTTATTTTGGGTTGATTAATTGGTTATTTCTTTGTTTTTTTTTTTTGCCGAAATCAGCTGGGTATTTTGAAAGTTTGAATTTGAATATTAAATTAAATATTTAATTTTTTATGTAATGGAACCATTGGATTTTATTTTGATTATTTTGAGGGAGGAACCATTGGATTTTATTTGGGGATTTATTATTATTTGGTAGTAAACATGGGTTGGCTGATAAAAAAACATGGGTTGTGTGTTTAGTGGGTGGATTTGATTGGATTAAATATTAATCGATTTTTTTTATCACAAATATATATTCATCGATTGATGATGAACATTTTCTAATAAAAAAACATGATGAGAAGATTTAATCATTTATTGATTCTGTGTATTTGTTTGTATATGCACATTAGGGCCAGGTTGTTGAAAGTTTTTCGTATATTTGGATCAAATGGTTTATTTCTTTTTTTAAGGTGAAATTATTTTCTTAGTAAAAATTAATAATTAATGAAAATAAAACAAAAAAATGAAACAAATTTTTTTATATCTCAATTAAAAAAACTATATATAAAATAAATTCATCGCATTCTATTTATGAAATTATTATTCATTTTTGTGCTTTACTACTCGAACTAAATCTCTAACTCAAATTGAGATTTCCACCAACCCAAAGGCATGACATCTCACCCTGAATGTTGTTTTGATATCAAATTTACTGTTTATGAGGAGGATGACGAGGATATATCAATTTTTCCTATGTTTGAAGATCCAACCATAATAACTTGTGATGAAATACTTCAAGACCCTGTCACATTTCTTTATTCAAATTTAGATGACTACATTTGTGAATGCGACTTGAAGATTTTGGCATCTGAAATTGTATCTTATCATGAACAAGCAATTCAATTGGTTGAAACAACAACTGATGATGATACTCGTTTGATACCATTGGAAATATCTTTTGGTGTTGCACGTTGCTTTAATAAATATATCCTTCAATGGTATGATTTTGAATCTTTTCATGACCAAAGTGAGGATCTTGACCAAAGTGAGGAGTCAACTCAAATCAATCAAGCCATAGAACAATCCATAGTGTTAGAATCTTAAGTTTTGATGAAGACTAAAATATGAAAGAACTTAGAAAGCAATAGGTGAACATAGAACCCTAAGTAAAAGTGCAACCGGATATGGACTTACTTCCGGATAGATTAGAACTAGCGCTCGCGGATGAATGTCTCATCCCCCAGCGGCAGCAAGAAAGTCACTTAGGAATTAACTTAGTCCATAAGCACTAGATATACAAAATCCTAAGACTAAGTTAAGATTCAAGCGGAAGTGAATTTGCTTCCTGTTAGATTTAGACTAGCGCTGGCTGTTGGAATAGATATCCCTAAGCGTCAGTAGAAATGAGCAACGTCCAGTGGAAGTGCTTCCGATAGCTTAGTGACTAGCGCTGGCTGTTGGATTGAATGGACACTGAGCGAGAGTGAGTAATAGTGAACAAATCCTTCATCCAGTGGAGTCACTTCCGGATGAAGAAGTGCTTCCTGATGCAAGGAAGACCTCTTAGACTAAGAACACTCCCACTGCATGTAACTATATGTTAATACTGTGAGACTAACACTCAGTGCAGCACACTCAGTAGAATTGCTTCCGGATGTGAACCTGCTTCCGCAAGCAATCAGAATGTCAGAGTGTTCAGAGATGCAGTGTCAGAATGCTTTTGTCAGAGCAGAGTTGTCAGAACTACTTTTCAGAGATAAAGCAAGTCAACCCTGCTATGCATTGATGAAGCATTAATTGGGCAAACGGTAACATAGGAAAAACGGCCATATTCAAACGGCTATCCCACCTACCAAGAGTCAGAATGTTTGAAGAGTATATAAAGGAGCTCAACCTCATTTATGAGGCTAACAATTATCTTTGAATACTCTTGAGAGAAGTTAGAGCGAGAAACTAAGAACATCTTCAAGCATTCAAAGCTGCCCAGAAAAGTAAAGAGCATTTAACACATCGAGTGATCATTCTCATCTACATATTCTGTACTCTTTGTTGTTAAGTCTCTTTCTGTTATAAGAGCATTGATTGTACTTAAGTTTGTAACACTATCTGTTCTTTAAGAGAACTTAGTTAGAAAAAGCCTTTAGTTGTAAAGGTTAACCCCTTGCTCGGTGTGAGGGGGAGCTAGTTAAAAAGGTTACAAGTGAGCCTTGTGTAAAACTTGTAGTTGTAAGGTTGCAAGTGATCCCGTCCAAAACTTGCGGTTGTAAGGTTTCAGGTGAACCCGATTTAAAACCTGAGATAGTGGAACTCGGCCTGGGTGGTTGAGAACTGGACGTAGGTCAGGAAGACCGAACCAGTATAAATCTTGTGTTGGTTTTATTTGAGCATTTATTTTTGTAGCACAATTCACCCCCCCTCTTGTGCATCCATTACCTTCATTTGGTATCAGAGCGGGTCTTTCTCACTCGATTCCAACGAATCCAGAAAGCAAAGATCTAGTAATGGATACAGATTACTCCCTGCCAGATGTCTCTATTCAACCCAACAAGCCTCCAGGCTTTGATGGGTATAACTATCCATTCTGGAAGTTTCGAATGGAGACCTATATCAAATCCAGCGACATCAGACTCTGGGACGTAATCGAAAGTGGGGATCACACACCACTGGATGAGGATGGTTTTGCCAAGCAGCGATCTAGGTACACAAATGAGGACTATGCTCTAGTCCAACTAAACTACCGAGCCATGCACTACATCCAGTGTGCTCTCAGCCCTAAAGAGTTTCACAGGATCAGCCACCACAAAAATGCTAAAGATATGTGGGAGACTCTTGAGGCTGCTCACTCTGGAACCAGGGGAGTGAAAGCAAGGCGAGTTGAGATGCTGGTGGAAGAATTTCACAAGTTCGCCATGCTTAGTCCTACTGAGCCTATCAGGGAGCTGGAGCTCAAGTTCACTCACCTCATCAACAATGTGGCCTCGCTGGGTAAGGACATTCCTGAAAGAGAGCAAGTCAGCAAGATCCTAAAGATCTTGAAAGGTGACTGGATCACCAAAGTAACCATCTTGCAGGAAGTCCAAGGAGAATCAACGAGCTCCATCACTGCACTATTTGGCTCTCTTGCTGAATATGAACCTACCCTGCTGGCTCAGAGAGCTCCTCAAGCCTCATCCAAGGCCAAAAACCTTGCCCTTGTTGCTCCTAGCAAGGAGGTTGATGATGATGATGAGGATGATGAGGAGGAAATGGACGATGAGGAGATGGCTATGATGGTGAGAAAATTCAGAAAGTTCTTCAGAAAGAAAGGAGGCTTTCAAAAGGGTGACTCCAGCCAGAGGAAAGGATACAAGAAGGAAAAGGCTGAGTGTAAGAAACCTGGCCATTTCAAGGCTGAGTGCCCCAGTCTGCAGAGGTCGAAAGGGAAAGATAAAAGAAAGGCCTTCGTATCCTCTATCTGGGTGAATAGCTCAGATGACGAAGCAAGTGATGAGGAAGAAGTCGTCAATCTCTGCCTGGTAGCCAGAGAAGATGATGAGGAAGCATCTTCAGATCTTGACCTCACCCACGAAGACAATGAGGTAACTTTCTCTGAACTACAAGAGGCTTACAATGAGGTTCATGAAGAATTCTCTCGATTGTGTAAAGCCTATAAAGTGTTAAAAACTAAAAAGGAATCACTTGAGTCCAAGGTGGACTCACTAAGTGAAGAGCTAGCGGAAGCCAGAAAGCTTCCGGTAGCGGATGGCAAGGGTTCTCCCCAAGCAGAACCCAATGCCTCAACACTTGAGAGCTGCCCTAGTTGCAGCAAAATTTCAGCTGAGAGAGACAAGCTGCAAAATGCCCTGCAGAAGTTTACAAATGGGTCAGAAATGTTAAATATAATTTTAATGAATCAAAGGGCATATAGGGATAGAACTGGATTAGGATATACTCCTAGAGGGAAGAAGTGGGTGGAACCAAAAGTAAAGCCCTACTTAAAGTTCTTCCATAAAGCCACTAGTCATAGCTCCTCACCCTTCAGCTTCTGTAACTATTGCAACAGGAAGGGACACTCCACGTCCACCTGTAATGCTAAGAAGCATGGAACAAGTAGTTCCTACAAATGGGTCCCTAAAGGAACCAAGGCAACAAAGGATCCTCCATCCGCTAAGGAAACTAAGAGAGGACAAGGATCCCGACCTTGGAATCACTCCAAAGGGAAAACCCAAGAGTCCAGAGCCAACTCTAAGCCAGAGGCTCTGAATAATCACAAGCCCAAGGTCAAGGATGACTCTAGACCAAGGGCATTGAAAACTAATGATCGAGGACCCAAGAAAGATTGGGTACCTAAGTTTACTTGATTTTTCCAGGTGTGTCTTAAAGCATCCAAGAACAAGAAATGGTATATTGACAGCGGATGCTCGAGACATATGACTGGAGACAGAGACAAGTTCAAATCTCTGGTGATCAAAGATGGAGCCACAGTAACCTTTGGAGGAAATCAAAGTGGAAAGATCACTGGAGTTGGAGAGGTCGGACCAATGAAAGACGTCTACCTAGTGGACGGTCTCTGTCACAACCTGCTAAGCGTCAGCCAGAGCACAGACAAAGGAAACTGGGTAATTTTTGATTCACATGAGTGCATAATAGTTGATAAGCAGGATCTAAATTTAGATAAGGCCAACTTAAAATGCAAACTTAAGGCAAATAGAAATGGAAACCTATATACTTTAGACTTATGCCAACAATTAGAAGAAAAATGTTTAATATCTAGTGATGAGAATAGTTGGCTTTGGCATAAGAGACTAGCTCATGTTAATTTTACTCAACTCGACATGCTAATTAAAAAGGAGCTAGTTATAGGTATTCCATCATTTAAAGTAAAGCATGATTTTATCTGTGAATCCTGCCAAAGAGGAAAGCAAACAAAGTCCTCATTCAAAACCAAGAAGAAAGTCTCCACCAGCAGGCCCTTGGAACTAATCCACATGGATTTGGTTGGGCCAGCAAGAGTGAAGAGCTTGGGTGGAAACCTATATGCTCTAGTGGTGGTGGATGACTATTCAAGGTTCACCTGGACTATGTTTCTTGCCTCTAAGCAAGATACTTTTGATGCTTTTGTTGTCCTGGCTAAGAAAGTGCAGAATGAGAGAGAGCTCAAAATCACAGCCATAAGGACAGACCATGGAGGAGAATTTGAGAACCATAGCTTCTCAGAGCTATGTGAACAAAATGGCATAGAACACAACTTCTCAGCTCCTAGGACCCCTCAACAGAACGGAGTTGTCGAGAGAAAGAACAGGGTTCTGACAGAGATGGCTAGAAGCATGCTCAATGAGAAAGAGGTTTCTCAAGTGTTCTGGGCGGACGCTATGAGCACTGCTTGCTATATCTCTAACAGAGCCTATGTTCGCAAAGGACTGGATAAGACTCCCTACGAGCTGTACAAAGGGAGGAAGCCCAACATCAGCCACCTCAGAATCTTTGGATCAAAATGCTATGTGCATAACAATGGAAAGGTAAATCTGGGTAAGTTTGATCCAAACGCTGATGTAGGTATATTCATAGGATATTCCCTTAGGAGTAAAGCATATAGAATATACAACATGAGAACTAGAATTGTAGAAGAATCAATGCATGTTGTATTTGATGAAACTCCTACATGGGGACAATCCACAGAAGATGATGAAATACTTAATCTTCCAAAACCACCATCATCTTCTTTACTACCAAAAGAAACACCAGCAAGCAATCTCAAAGAAGAAGATGAACCCAGTGATGAACCTAGAATGCAGACCGTGCCTGATGAGGCACAGTTGCCAACAGCTAGGAGACATCACAGGGATCATCCTCTTGATCAAGTGCTTGGTGATGTTTCTTCTGGAGTCAGAACCAGAAGGCAAGTTCAAAATGAAGTTGAGTTTGGAGCATTTCTATCTCAAATAGAACCAACTTCAGTTGAACAAGCTCTTGAGGACTGCGACTGGATTATTGCCATGCAGGAAGAGCTAAATCAATTTGAGAGAAGTCAAGTCTGGGAACTAGTCCCTAGGTCGTCTCATCAATCTATAGTAGGGACCAAATGGGTCTTCAAAAACAAACTGGATGAGACAGGTCAAATCACAAGAAACAAAGCCAGATTAGTAGCCAAAGGATATAACCAAGAAGAAGGCATTGACTATGAAGAAACCTTTGCTCCAGTTGCTAGACTTGAAGCAATAAGGATTCTTCTAGCCTTTGCATCCATGAAGGGCTTTAGGCTATATCAAATGGATGTAAATAGTGCATTTCTTAATGGCTATATTAAAGAAGAGGTGTATGTAGAACAACCTCCTGGCTTTGAGGATCACAAATATCCAAAACATGTGTATAGATTAAAGAAAGCTTTATATGGCCTGAAACAAGCTCCTAGAGCTTGGTATGAGAGACTCAGCAGCTTTCTGCTGGGCAAAGGTTTCTCAAGGGGCAAACTTGATAATACACTGTTTATCCTTCACAAAGATAGAGATATGTTAATTGTCCAAATTTACGTTGATGATATTATCTTTGGGGCAACTAATGAAAAACTTTGTGAAGATTTTTCTAAGACTATGCAGGGTGAGTTTGAGATGTCTATGATGGGAGAACTCACATTCTTCCTAGGCCTGCAGATTAAACAGAAGAAGAATGGAATCTTCATATCCCAAACTAAGTACTGCAGAGAACTACTCAAAAAGTTTGGGATGGAAGAATGCAAGGAGTATGACACTCTTATGAGCACCACTGCCGCACTCGATGCTGACGCAAAGGGTAAATCTGTCAGTCTGCCTATGTACAGGGGAATGATAGGTTCCCTCCTATACTTAACGGCAAGCAGGCCTGATATTCAATTTAGTGTAGGCATGTGTGCAAGATTTCAAGCCAACCCCAAGGAGTCACACTTAACATGTGTTAAACGTATTTTGAGATACCTTGAGGGAACACAAGAACTTGGTCTTTGGTATCCCAGAGGTAACCAAGAGTTCTTGTGGGCTTACTCTGATTCTGACCATGCAGGTTATAAGACTGATAGAAAGAGCACCAGTGGACAATGCGCCTTCCTTGGTGGTTGTCTGGTGACTTGGGCTAGCAAAAAGCAAACTTGCGTGTCCTTGTCATCCACTGAGGCAGAATATATTGCTGCAGCAAGTTGTTGTGCTCAAGTGCTGTGGCTGAAGAACCAGTTGAGAGATCTTGGCTTGGAGTTCCCTGAGGCACCCATCCTCTGTGACAACACAAGCACAATCAGCCTCGCCAAGAATCCAGTTCAGCACACAAGGACAAAGCACATTGATGTCAGACATCACTTCATCAGAGACCATGTTCAAAAGAAGGATGTCAAAGTGCAATTTGTCCCCACTCAACAACAGCTTGCTGACATCTTCACCAAGCCTCTGGGGGTTGACCAATTTACCTTTATAAGAGGTGATTTGGGAATGGTAAACCCAAATGAAGTGTAAATACCATTTGTAATACTTGATTGTCTTAAAATTTACAACAATACTAATTTAGGCATCGGAGTGCCAATACGTGTTTTTGCAGGTTCTCAATGTTAAATCTTAAGATTTTGCAACCGGAAGCAAAACCACTTCCGGATGATGATTCGCTGACACTGGATGATGAAACCAAAAGAGCGCCAGCACCAGTCCAAGAGACACGTCACTTCAGAAACGTTTCAACTCCCTCTATAAGGTGTGCCCTATCTGACTAGATGAAGCGACACATGTCATAAGGTGCGACGTTTCAATTAAATTTTTACGTTACCCAATGTGCAAACGTTTGGTTTTCATCTGAAAAAGCATGACCATTTTACCCTTAGTTACTTCGCCTATAAATAGGATGTCACTTTTTCACTTTCACTTTTTACTTTCACCACATTCTCTCTGCTTAACATATTCCATCTTCATCTGAGTTCTTCGCATTCTTCATAAACTCTTTGCATTTCATCTCCTTTCACCACCAACCCACACAAAAATGGCCGGATCCAGTGAAACAAACCCAGTTACAAAGAGACATTCCTCATTCAAGAAACACAAGTCAAAATCTGGGAAATCTCGCCATGAACATTCTGGTAAATCTGGGAAAAGCGATGAACACCGTGATGAACACCATAGGACATCTGGGCAAACCCAGGGACTGGATGAACCCACCCAGAATCAGCCTGGAACAACTGGTCGAGTGGCAGAACAGTCAGCGGTTTCTGGGCATGAGCAAGAGAGGGAAGCCCAGAGAAAAGGGAAGAAGAAGGTTCAGTTCGCTGAAGAACCTTCTTCCAAGAGGCAGAGGGTTGAAGAAGATGATCCCACAATGTACAGGGATGGGGCATTGGAGCCAGTTGCCGCCAAGTTTGAGACAGTTCAACCCTACTTCAACCATGGCCTATTCATTGACCTAGCCATGATTGATGAACTAGGGTTTCCCCACCTGCGCCCTTTCCTGGAGAAGTATATGGGCTGGCTAGGAATCAACCAGGACTACAATGTCAACGTCCTGCGTGTCTTCTATCAAACTCTCTCTGGCAAAGTGAAGTACAAGAAGGTTGATGGGAAAGAGCAGATACACAGACTCTCGTTCACTGCCACTGTAAGGGGGAGAACCATCAGGTTCAACTGGAGGACACTGAATGAGATCATGGGGATCACAGAGGAGAACATGAATGAGTGGATATATCCTGAGGCGCTAAAGTTCGACAAGGAGGATCTCGAGAAGTTGTATGGCACCACAGGGAAAAAGGTGTCCAAGATGTCTGACTCAAACAGACTCTTGTATTATGTCTACTCCCGAATTATGACACACAAGGGGGCAACTTCAACGAGTTCACCTTGATCGACAATCCGTGGTTCCCCAGAATTCTCTCCCACCAGCCAATCAACCCCGGCCAATTGATATGTCTTGAGCTTCAGCGCTGGATAGTTAATGACAAGTCTGGCTATCTTCCCTATCCCACCATCATGGCCTTCCTCCTTGAGAAGCATCTGATCAAAGCCACATCTGCTGTGGAGGAAGAGAATGTCAAGTGCAGACCTGTGGGAG
The DNA here is from genome assembly GCA_029929735.1 of Mimosa pudica. Classification (NCBI taxonomy): domain Eukaryota; kingdom Viridiplantae; phylum Streptophyta; class Magnoliopsida; order Fabales; family Fabaceae; genus Mimosa; species Mimosa pudica. The sequence continues at coordinate 10,292,610 of JAKELP010000039.1, read as the reverse complement.
CAACCAACATCGGGAAGATGGGCATTAAGTATATAAGAGCCTCTAAGCCCACTCGCTCAGGATCTCTAGTGGGTAGTGCTTCTTGGACTTCAGCCCCCTCGACATCTGGTGCAGGGGATCAGGAAGTGGACTCCCATGCTGGGCCAAGCCGTGCTGCAAGAGTGTCAGCTTCTGTCAAAGCTTTTGCCGAGGAAGTTAAGGAGGAACTTCTCTTTAGACTGCCTGAATCCTTGGTAGGCCCTCTCCGTGCTGAATGTGACAATGGCTTCCAGAAGCAAGGGGAGCGAATTCAGAGGCTCGAAGACAGGGTAGGCCAGCTTGAAAACCACATTGCCAGGGTGGACGCAAAACTTGACCTCATTCTCCAGCACCTACAAATTCCCCAACCATCACAAGGTAACCTACCACCACCTCCTCCTCCTCCCCAAAATCCTCCTCCTCCACCTAACACTCAACCACCACGGCCACCTCCACAAAATGACCATCAATCCCCTCCGTCACCAAACCATGATCACCAATCCCAACCTTCACCCAACCATGAACACCAAACCCAAGACACACCCCAACAATCTCCTAGCCAATCACCCCTTCACTCTAACAACTCCCCATCTCCACAAAACTCCCCATCCACACCTCCCTCATCCACTCGCACACCATCCAACCCCTTAGCCGAAACCCTTGGTTTACAAACTGCCATTCACCCCCTCAGCCAAATCCATCTAAGAGAGTATCCCCGCCTTCAGCAAATCCCTGAGGATCCTCACTTACCCTTTATCCCATTTACCCCACACTCTTCCACCACTACCTTCACTGCATATTCCTCCACCTACCCATTCGAAGGCCTCTTCGTAGATCCTTCCTGGTTCCCCAACCAACCCACATCCCCAGATCTTACCTCTTCCCCAGAATCCTCACCCCCAACCCCATTTGGCCCTGAACCTCCACCCTCCTCTTCATCTACTCCATCCCTGGCACTCGCCCTTGTTGATGATGACAAAAGGGGGAGAAATGTGATGACCGCTCTTCGCCTATCCATGAACACAAGGGATGTGCTCAGCCAACCATCCCTCTGGCTTGATGAAGACATCATGGCTGTCCTTCGCCGTGCCATGGAATCACAAAGGCTGAGTGGTGCTGAGAGCCTAATAAGAGGAGAAGCCATAAGATTCATGGAGCAGCAGAGGATGGCTGAGCAAGGACCACAATTGGAGATGGTTGTCTTTGAGCCAAATGAACAACCTTCACAGCCTGAGTCATCTTCATCAGAACCTCCTCCAACTAAGATAAGTAGAAAAGTTATTGAGGAGATAATGATGAAGTGGGGACTGAAGAAGATCAATCACCCTCCTATTGTGATAGCCAAGCCTATCCCCTCATCCACTGGGCAAGAGTCTGAGATCCCCTCGTCTGAGCAATCATCTGCCCCTCCTCCCTCATCTGAGCCAGCAGTCACCTTCAGTGAATCTAGAAAGAAGGCCGTTGCCAAGAAGCGGACCAGGAAAATTATTGCCACCACTGAAACTGCTGAGAGTGAGGAAGAGACTCCATCTGACCAACCTGAGCAAGAGACCTCATCTGCCCAAGTTGAGCCTGAAACCCCAGTAGTTCAAGCAGTTCCTATTCTAAATGAGGTCAAGTTGGAAATTGAAGACATGACTCCTGAGGAATTCGAAAGATACGGACAAACTTTCCTTTGGTCAGATGGCCTGCCTCGATGCTGACAGAGCAAGGGCCATGCCCACTCCTTCGATTAGCAAGAGCAAAGGGAAGAGTAAGGGGAAAGGGAAAAGGAAAGCCCAGGAAGTTGAGGAGGATCCCAACTTCCCTGTATGGAACGTAAAAATTCGGGCTGTTCACTACCCCAATGGAGAGGTCGCCTACTTCGATGATGCTACAGGGTTCCCTGGGTATGAAGAAGTAGAGAACATGAAGAGGGCATTCGAGGAGTCTATTGAATCAGAAAGACTCAGACGAGAGAGGGATGAAGAAGAGCTTCAGCGAATAATTGCCCAGATAGACCAGAATGTGCATGAGGCTGAGATCACCAAGCTTCAGAAAGAGAGTGAGGAGAGACAGAAGGAGAGGGAAAAGAAAAAGAGACACAAACACTGAACTCCCATTCCACACTTTTTTTTACTTAGAAAATTTTCTTTATTTTCATGCATGTTTTACTCTTGCTTAGTATAGATTACCTGTATATGTTTTGCTTGTATACTCTAACATGTAATCTCTTTCATATCAATAATATTTGTCCAAGTTACTTGTTCTTATCTATTGCCTTTATTTTTATGCTAATTCTTTCATATGAACTTAATCGATAAAACTGAGTTTGTCATCATCGAAAAGGGGGAGAATGTTAGAATCTTAAGTTTTGATGAAGACTAAAATATGAAAGAACTTAGAAAGCAATAGGTGAACATAGAACCCTAAGTAAAAGTGCAACCGGATGTGGACTTACTTCCGGATAGATTAGAACTAGCGCTCGCGGATGAATGTCTCATCCCCCAGCGGCAGCAAGAAAGTCACTTAGGAATTAACTTAGTCCATAAGCACTAGATATACAAAATCCTAAGACTAAGTTAAGATTCAAGCGGAAGTGAATTTGCTTCCTGTTAGATTTAGACTAGCGCTGGCTGTTGGAATAGATATCCCTAAGCGTCAGTAGAAATGAGCAACGTCCAGTGGAAGTGCTTCCGATAGCTTAGTGACTAGCGCTGGCTGTTGGATTGAATGGACACTGAGCGAGAGTGAGTAATAGTGAACAAATCCTTCATCCAGTGGAGTCACTTCCGGATGAAGAAGTGCTTCCTGATGCAAGGAAGACCTCTTAGACTAAGAACACTCCCACTGCATGTAACTATATGTTAATACTGTGAGACTAACACTCAGTGCAGCACACTCAGTAGAATTGCTTCCGGATGTGAACCTGCTTCCGCAAGCAATCAGAATGTCAGAGTGTTCAGAGATGCAGTGTCAGAATGCTTTTGTCAGAGCAGAGTTGTCAGAACTACTTTTCAGAGATAAAGCAAGTCAACCCTGCTATGCATTGATGAAGCATTAATTGGGCAAACGGTAACATAGGAAAAACGGCCATATTCAAACGGCTATCCCACCTACCAAGAGTCAGAATGTTTGAAGAGTATATAAAGGAGCTCAACCTCATTTATGAGGCTAACAATTATCTTTGAATACTCTTGAGAGAAGTTAGAGCGAGAAACTAAGAACATCTTCAAGCATTCAAAGCTGCCCAGAAAAGTAAAGAGCATTTAACACATCGAGTGATCATTCTCATCTACATATTCTGTACTCTTTGTTGTTAAGTCTCTTTCTGTTATAAGAGCATTGATTGTACTTAAGTGTGTAACACTATCTGTTCTTTAAGAGAACTTAGTTAGAAAAAGCCTTTAGTTGTAAAGGTTAACCCCTTGCTCGGTGTGAGGGGGAGCTAGTTAAAAAGGTTACAAGTGAGCCTTGTGTAAAACTTGTAGTTGTAAGGTTGCAAGTGATCCCGTCCAAAACTTGCGGTTGTAAGGTTTCAGGTGAACCCGATTTAAAACCTGAGATAGTGGAACTCGGCCTGGGTGGTTGAGAACTGGACGTAGGTCAGGAAGACCGAACCAGTATAAATCTTGTGTTGGTTTTATTTGAGCATTTATTTTTGTAGCACAATTCACCCCCCCTCTTGTGCATCCATTACCTTCATTTGGTATCAGAGCGGGTCTTTCTCACTCGATTCCAACGAATCCAGAAAGCAAAGATCTAGTAATGGATACAGATTACTCCCTGCCAGATGTCTCTATTCAACCCAACAAGCCTCCAGGCTTTGATGGGTATAACTATCCATTCTGGAAGTTTCGAATGGAGACCTATATCAAATCCAGCGACATCAGACTCTGGGACGTAATCGAACGTGGGGATCACACACCACTGGATGAGGATGGTTTTGCCAAGCAGCGATCTAGGTACACAAATGAGGACTATGCTCTAGTGCAGCACAGAATTGATTTCTCGAGATGGACCCCTTCAGTGCAGCACATAAAGGATATTGCCTCTCTTCTCAAGTCTTTTTCCATAATTATAATTCGATTACTTCTTGTTGATCAGTTTGATGCATTTGATTTTCCATATGTAAATTTTGTTAGAGCTTTGTAATTTCCTATTTCCTAAATTATTAATATCATTTTGTTTTTTATCAAAAACAAAAATAACCATTCTGAACAAAAAAAAAACAAAAATAACCATGCTTAAAGTGGATCGGAGCACCACTACCATGCAAGCAAGTATATTCTTTTGCTAAAGTCCATGACCCCACTCGCAATGCACATAAAAGTAGAACTATAGAAGTAGAATATAATCAATAGATTTCTGGCCAAAAAAAAAGAATATAATAATCAATAGATATTAGAAATTAAGGTGTGCTGCAAAAAATTCCAAACGACAAAAACAAATAATACAGAAGCAGCATGTCGTTTCCACTTAGACAATTTTTTAGCCCTCTCTCAGTCCCCACCATGTACCTTTTTGTTTTGTTTTATACTTACAATAATTTTTACACCTTTGATTAAAAAATAAATTGTTGTTGACTTGACCAAAGACTAGTCTTCCTTTTACCTTTCTTACTTAGACTACCATCTAGGAAAAGAGTAGACCTTTACATTTCTTCTGCCATGTACATTCTGGTGAGAAGCATTTGATGTTGGAAACAATCATGCAAATCACTTAAGCTTTCAGGTTATTTTATCTTATTTCTCCACAATTATTTAATTTTCTTCTTATTTTTTTTCCCATTGTTCTTGCATATTTTTCCAGTCAGTCAACATCACCTTTTCCATTGTTCTTAAGATTTCTTACATAAGGTTTTTGCTTATTCATCACTTTCAGAGGTACATATTCTCTGGAGAAACAAAAGCTCAAATTTCAATTGAAGTCTTAAGGTAAAAAAAATTCCTTAAATATGGAAAATTCTTAGTATATTATAGGAGAGGGAAAACCTGTATATAGTGCATGTTTAAATTGCAGAATAAACAATATGCTTAAGATGCTGTACAGTGTGTGTGTGTGTACTATTTTTCTTTCTTCAGTACTGTGATTTTGGTAAAAACACTTCTTATCAAAAGAATTGTCAACTATTATAATAAAAAAAGAACTGTGATTTTGATTTGTGTATATTTTACAAGGAGAAATGTCTACATCTGATGCAAATTCAAGAACAAGTTCAGAATCATACCAACAGCTTCCAAGGGATGTTTCATCTCAGTATAGGACACCTTCCCTTCATTTTTTATCTGATACAGGTGATCTCTCTATAACACACACACACACACAAATATGATGATTCAATGCAAGTTTCTTCATGGATCAAGCTCTAAACTCAGCCATATTGATATATTAGTATGATGTCAAAGTGTGCATCAGCATCAATGCAAAAAAAAAAAAGTGTGCATCTGCATTATTGATAAAAATGTCAGAATTTGTAAAGGGTCCTATATATATGTATGTATATTCTGATTTGAGATTACACTTCTGTATTATACAAAATGATAGAGAGTACCTTTCACATCTCTAACCTTTCATGGTTCTCCTGAGAGGCTTGCAGAGTCATAATAAAAACTAAAAACTACCCCAAGAGAGTAATTGACTATCTATTGCCATATACTTTCAGTGATTATATATGATACCTACATATTTGTCACGTTACTCAGTTTGATTTTCAGGTGTTTCTATTCAAACTTTTCATGTTAAAAATTTATCCACGAAGAACTTTCCATATGACTTGTATATAAATAGGTCACTTAAACAGCCTCACCGGAACAAAAGAGAGGTAGTTAAATTATTAATATGATTAGAAAAAGAAATAAATTCCACATTTTACCCATGTTAAATTCTTCATCTTTAGAATACCTGCTCTCTCATATGCAATCTTTTTACAAAATGACTTAGCATAAAAGCCATCAATTTCTTATAGAATATGACTTAAGGGCGAAGGGGCAAAACTAGCCACCGTAAATTTCCAAATGGACAACTCTGGCACCCGTAAATTGGATGGTGCGAAACAGTACATTATAAATCAAAATGGGACAAATTTAGCCACACCGTTAAGTTGAAGCTAACAGACGTTTGTGTTGGCGTGGGGCCCACCTTCATTAAATCAAAACATCTGTTAGCTTCAACTTAACGGTGTGGCTAAATTTGTCCCATTTTGATTTATAATGTACGGTTTTGCACCATCCAATTTACGGGTGTCAAAGTTGTCCATTTGGAAATTTACGGTGGCTAGTTTTGCCCCTTCGCCCTATGACTTAAATATAGGGTCAAAAGGAGTGTATCTATAATTGGAAATAACTTTCCTTCTCATAAATTTCACTAAGAATGAATAAAAAATATAGAAAACACTTCTATTTGTAGATATATTAGCTATTTCATATGACTAACCATTTGACCTCCTGCCCTCAAAACACAAAAAACCCAAGAATTCTTTATAATTCTGAATCCACTAAAATAAACTTGTAATATGTTTCTTGTTGCAGAAGAAACCAGAGAAAAATACCTCAAACTATGTGTACCTTTACATAAAGCAGCACTAAAAGGTGATAGGAAAGAAGTAAACCACATCATAGAACAAGATCCAACACTTCTGACAGCAGCCATAACAAAGGGTTGGTTAACGGTTCTTCATGTAGCAGCAGGAGCAAACCATGTCCACTTGGTTGAAGAGTTGGTTAAAAAGATGGAGAAGAATGACTTGGAGTTGCAAGATTATAAAGGGAACACGGCCTTCTGCTTCGCTGCAGCGGCTGGGAACACCGATATTGCTGAAATAATGCTGCAGAAAAATGCTGTCCTGCCAACAATAAGGGGTGGACAAGGAGTAACTCCTATTATCATGGCTGTTTTACAAGGGAAAAGTGATATGGCATTATATCTATATCCCAGAACTTATGAGATATTTGAGGACTGGGATTGGAGTATATTGTTCTTCATTTCTATCAACATTGGAATCTATGGTAAGTATATGGTCCCTAACTTGTATATAAGTACAGGGTGTCGGATAAAAAAATTTTGGGAAAACACTAATGAGATCCCAAGGACGGAATGGTATCACAAAATAAATCCCACAACAAGTAAGCATAGTGCAATATCAAGTTCCAATGCGGGTAATAACAACATGTTCATGTTGCTCTCTTAATATTGGATTTTTTATGATTACAATTCTTCCTTGAGATCTCATTATGTTTTCCCACTAGTTTATTTGAGGATTTAAAGTTTGTAAGTATATAATTGTTATTTTATCCTGCTCAGAAAGTCATTGAAAAATAAAGATAAGAGCAATTTAGGTAATTTTTGTTCATGCACGTGCTAGTTGGTTCGATAAGCTAACTTTCACTGTAAACTAGGAGGGATTTAGTTTTTGAATTGGTCAAATCTTATATGCTACAAGCATTGGAGAATCGAATATTATTTCTCAAGAAACATGAAGCCTACTCACAAGACACATGCACTAACATCTCTTAATTTAATTGGTAACTAAAGTTGAATATACAGGGTGTACTTTACAGAATGAAAGTTTTAGCGAGATGATCGATCAAAATACAAATAATGGTCCATTTCATTTATATTTTCACCTTTCTAGAAATGGTATGCTTAGAGTTCTCCAACAACTAGCTAGCTGCCTAGCTCATATGTATGACTCCACTTGATGTAGTGTGTGAACCACAAGTACTTACTTGACTAAGTTACAAGTATCAAAAGCACGGTATGAATTTTTGCAGATTTATCCTTGAAACTGCTACAAAAGAGGCCAGAGCTAGCTTTAGCTCAAGATGGGGACAATGGTGTCACGGCTTTACATGTCTTAGCTCGAAAGCCTTCAAGTTGTGGTCGCCAGAGTTCAGCATATAAAAAAATGTTCATGAAGTCCAGTAAGTGTCTGTTACAATCAACACTATCAGGAAAACTAAGTCATTTGATTATTTTTTTTCCATTTATGTTATTTAATGCCTTAATGGGAAGGGCTGGTTTGGCTTTGCGACAAGCTTGCTTGTCATGTAGTTTGAAGTCGTGGTTGGAATCGACCTACCTGCATAAAAGCAGGGTGATGTTGCTTAATATATTCTTTTCCCTAGCACCTTCACTAAGTGAAGACTTGAATTGGGTTGACCTTATGTCATTTTAATGGGCAGAAAAATAGTTACTTAATATTATCAAGGCTCAACTGCTTGAAAGAAAGAAGGAATGGAGAGTTGGTGAAAGAAGTTGCTTTTAGTTCTTGCCCGTTAAATATTTGAAGGAAGAAAATGTTCATTCATTGCTTGTTCTTATTTTTACCATGGCAAGCATAGGCTGAATCTGATATTAGAGCTTAAAGTACAATAATCATAACTATTGAGACAAGGAATATACAAAACAAACGTGCTTAACTTAAATTTATCAATCCAAGGGTAAGACTAGGAATAGATTGTCAAGGATCAATTTAACTGAAAACATCAAGCTGCAATGTTACATTTCTTCTTTCACATAATCTATATCCATATAAGTTGCCCTTCCTTTAAATGCACTTTAGGATTTGGTGTGGATACAGCATTAAACTCTTGGCTTTTGATTAAAGACTCTTATACTATGCCGATAGAAAACCCAACTGAAAAGGTTTAAATTGTGAAGCAAAATTAACAGTAATATTTATGAAGAGTTTTATTGTCTAACTTTTTCACCACATGATTAAATTGTTCCAGGTGGTTTGAAGCAGAATCTGGCTATTGAGCTTGTTAGGAATATTTGGAAAGAAGTTCTTCTTTTAGATGAGTCAAGAATGATGAAAATCTTAAGAGAACCTTCTCAAGTCATATTCAATGCTGCTGAAGTTGGGAATTTTGAGTTTCTTGTGGAGCTTTGGAGCACTTACCCAGATTTGATGACGGAAAAGGATAGCAGAAACCGAAGTATAATTCACATTGCTGTCTTGAATCGTCATGCTAGTATCTTCAACCTCATACATGAAACAGGTCCAATCAAGGACTCCATAGTTTCTTCAGTGGATAACATTGACAAATGCAACTTATTGCATTTTGCGGCAAAATTAGCACCCCAAAACCAACTTGATTTGGTCTCAGGAGCAGCTTTTCAAATGATGCATGAGCTATCATGGTTTGAGGTAACTTCCTCTTAACTCAAACGCCAATGCATTAACCAAAGGGCAGTAGGTAGAGCTGGTAAGAGGGCTCATCCCTGTAATGATGAGAACATAAGTTCGAATCCTAGGAAGCGCTCTCATTGGAAGAGAGGATAACACTACCTATGTGGGCAGCATTCCCACCTTTCGTGTCTAGATTAGTCATTTGTTAATAGGCACTGAATTAACAGAATGTGTTTAACAATAAAAAAGGTCATGTATTAAGTTCAAGCTCCGGATTTTTGATATTGTAGGAAGTGAAGAAGTTAATGCAACCATCATTCATACAGATGAAAAACTCTGAAGGCCTAACTCCAAGTGAACTATTCACCAAAGAACACAAAGAACTTTTGAAAGAAGCAGAGTATTGGACAAAGGGAACTGCAAATTTTTGCATGGTTGTTTCAACACTGATTGCTACCGGAGTATTTTCCGCAGCATTCACCATTCCTGGCGCCAACAACAACAACACAGGAGATCCTAACTTTTTGCACAAACTTCCATTTCTTATATTCTCTATATCAGATGTAACTGCACTTATTTCAGCTTCAACTTCCATCCTAATCTTCTTGTCCATCCTTATCTCACGTTATGCAGAAGAAGATTTTCTCAGGTCACTGCCATTGAAGCTGATATCTGGGCTAATAGCATTGTTTATCTCCATCATCAGCATGATGGTAGCTTTTAGCAGTGCCTTCTTTGTAACATATGTTCATGGCCTTAAATGGGTCCCTTGGTTCATTTCAGTACTTGCATTTGTTCCAATACCTCTTTTTCTGTTCCTGCAATTTCCTCTTTGGTTAGATATACTCTATACCAAATACTTCTGTAGGTCTCTATTTCGACCAAATAAACATGTGCTTCACTAGACTCCATCATAATTCTGTATTGCATATTCAGATTAAGGAAAAGAAATGTCCTATGTTAGCATAACTATTGGGGTCTCTGGAGTTTTTGTCCTCTTTGCACCATCCATAAGAATACACACACACATATATCCTGTTGAAAAATAAGCACATTTGTTTCTCATTTGTGCTTATTTTGGTCTTTCTTCATGGGGTGAAAAGCGTAGAACTTTGAAGATTAAACTTAAAAAGTTCTTTGTTTGATGAATGATGATTTTGTTGATAATATAGAAATATACTTTTTGACCTTGCATATCCACATTATCCACATTAGAGTTGGAGTTTAAAACTTGGGTTTTTTTTATAATATTAAAAATTGGGTTTTGTTAATTGTAATAAGAGGTTGAGCAATTAATGCTATTAAAGTAACACTTGTTCTTGATGACTTGAAAGAGCTTTTACAATACATTGTGAATCCTAGGTTAATACACATGTAGTTGCTAAAAACATTTGCGAGAGGGGAATATTAAAAGGTTATGAAACACTGAGATAATAAATAATCTTACGTCTCATTTTATCCTTGAATTTAAAGAATTATTTGTCTATAAACTTTTTATTTTTATATTTTAGTTATCCTTCATTATATTATATTCTTGATATTTGGATCACTCAAATTGGGAGAAAGTGTGATAATCTCTACTTTATCGGGTTTTAGAACCGAATTCTCGTGGCATCTATACTTAACTAATAATTTTATTAATCGGCACCATTCATGCACAAACATTGCGAACGCTCCAACCTTATCGTCTCAATAATTCTTCCTTTTTATCTCTTGCTCATTTTTCATATTCATCTTCATTAAATTGCCCATGAAATGAAATTCTATTAATCGCACTAGCGATAAAGAATATTGTCCGATATTGAGATTTGAGAGCAAGTGAGAAAAGATTGTGGTTTTGTTGCTTTGACAATCTTCCTTTTCTTAATTAATTTAATTGAAGGTTGACAAATTAAACATCAAACTAACATAACAATAAGTGTAACTACTTTGTGCGATATAGTCCATTTAATTAGTTGGTAAAAGAAAACAGTTACATATCTATAAGAGTAGCCTTATAATTAAGGGTAATGGACCTAATCTACCCTCCAAGTAACCACCCAGGAGCACTGGGCACCCTGAACTAACAACAGACCCTTATTTGTACTCGAAGTAATCAAAGTGATTAAAAAATACCTCGAGTGGACGGTCAATCACGTTTGACCGTTAATCTGCCCATGTGGCCACCACGTAGGTTAAATGTTTGCCACATAGGATAAGGGTAATGGATCTAATATACCCTCTAAGTAACCACCCAAGAGCATTGGACACCCTAAACTAATAACAAACTCATATTTGCACTCAAAGTAACCAAAGTGGTTAAAAAATACCCTCAGTGGACGGTCAATCACGTTTGACCGTTAATCTTTTCATGTGGCCGCCACATGAGTTAAATTTTTTCTATGTAAGATTTCTCAAGTGAGGCCCACATATAATAAAAGGGTAAAGGTGCAAAAATGGGTTCAAACTATTACGCCAGGAGCACATAGGGGTAACAAGTATTTTCGGGCTCAATTCTGGGACTGAAGAATAAATATTGGTGCAATATAGGGAACACCTTTATGTTGACCGACGTTGACCGTTAAAAGCTGACGTGGCGGGGGTAATGAATTGTTTTGCCGGCGTGGCACGCTACATAAGCACGCCACGTCAGCAAAAGTACCACATAAGCGCGCCACGTCAGCAAAAAGTTGCCACATAAGAACGCCACGTCAGCAAAAAAGTGTCACATAAAGCGTGTCACGTCAGCAAAAAATTATTTCCCCCGCCCCGTCAGCGTTTAACGGTCAACGTCGGTCAACATAAACGGTGTTCCCTATATTGCACTAATATTTATTCTTCAGTCCAAGAATTGAGCCGGAAATACTTGTTACCCCTATGTGCTCCTGGCGTTATAGTTTGAACCCATTTTTGCACATTTACCCTATAATAAAAATACAATTCTCTCTCTCTCTCTTCATCACTTCCAAACAGCCTCACCTCATCCCCCCAACACAACCACCGCCCCACCCCCAGAGGGAATTGTTTTTTTATATGTGGGCCCCACATGACATATCCTACGTGGCAAAAATCTAACTCATGTGGCTGCCACATGAGCAAATTAATGGTCAAACATGATTGACCGTCCACTAAGGGTTATTTTTAACCACTTTGGTTACTTCAAGTGCAAATATGGGCATGTTGTTAATTTAGGGTGTCCAATGCTCTTGAGTGGTTACTTGGAGGGTAGATTAGGTTCATTACCCTTATCCTACATGGCAAAAATTTAACCCACTGGCGGCCACATGGGCAGATTAACGGTCAAACGTGATTGACCGTCCACTCGGGTATTTTTTAACCACTTTGATTACTTCGAGTACAAATAAGGGTCTGTTGTTAGTTAAGGGTGTCCAGTACTCCTAGGTGGTTACTTGGAGGGTAGATTAGGTCCATTACCCTATAATTAATGAAAAGGACAAATATATTATGAGGGAGGATACGAAAAAGATCCAATAAGTACAAGCCCTAATAGGAAAGCTGAAAGAGATATATACTTGAATAAGCCACAAACTTAGCTTGTCAATCTTATTATACTTGTCAATCTTATTATATATGAACATAACAAGAACCAAACCATTTGTTTGGAAGTAGAGACACGACAAAAGAATGAAATGTAAACTAGACACATTAAAATAAACAAACCAACAAATAAAGAAATAATGGAACAAAGAGTATTATAAACACTAGTAACTTATCCTAGACCTAAAAACTCAACTTGAGTTCTTCATTTATTAACAAAGACGATTTCTTGAAGATAATAATAATGAAGAAGAAACATAATAATCAACTTTTTGATGGGGCAACGATTTGCTGGGGAGTGGGGATATGAGTTCCAGTTGGACGAGTAGGAGGAGCCTGAGGTTGCTGAGAAGATGTGGTACGTTCAATGGAGGAAAATAAATTCTGAGGGTTTATTTTCTTGGAATCCATTATTATGAGAAGATCTCTCTGTGTTAATTCGTGATGAAGCCTGAAGATATGAATAATGTAAACGTTGGAATGATTTGTGTGTTGGATAAGCCATTGAAAGGCTATATTTATACACATGACTGGCTTGCTTTCTCAAGAAGAAAGGGAAGCTAAGGCATGCATAAGAGAGAAATTTACAGAGAAATTTCAAATATATGTGCATCTATGTGTTTATGTTAGAGGGTTAAACGATCATGTACGCATACAGACGCGTTGTAATTAATTAATATGCCGTGTTCGTTGTTGCAAGAGAAAAGGGGGAGAGTTTTCATGAAAAATTGATGAGATTTTACGTGAAGCTTGGTGAGAGATGGATTGTAATAGTGCTTAACATGAAAGAAGGAAAGGAAGGTTTTAAGAGATGGATTGTGTTGAAAATGAGTACTAATTTACAGAGAAATTTGTGGAACTTGGTGAGAGATTGAAGAGAAACGACGCGTTTCATTGAATAAGCCGTGTTAGCTATATATTGGAGGTGGAAGAGATTGTATATAATATACGTTGAATTAGTAATTTACAGAGAAATTGAGAGATATCAGACCCAAATATAACATAAATTTCGTGCTACGTGAGAGAGAATGAATAGATTATAAAATCTCTGGGCCTGAAAAGTCAAATAATCTTTATTATCAGACCAAAAAAAATCATTTTTATTATATTTATATATATTGTTTGTTTTTGCTACTGTTATATATAGGACTTGTACCGTTTTAACCCTACCTTCCCCTTCATTTCATCACATATACGCTCTTTTGGTATCTTTGACCTGTTCAAATTAAATGGACTAGATACTTTATAAGGGCCCTAATAATACTCTAATTCATTCCAACATCAGCTACATATATATAATGCGTGTGTGTGTGTATAAGAATATAAAAAATTACAACTCATCACTCTCAAAAAACATCAATATACTGTATGTTATAAAAAAAACATCAATATACTGTTGTGTGTGTGTGTGATCAGCTTTCTAAATGATTTTGTTTAAGTTTAAGTCATAAATTAAATATTGATTCAAGCAATGCAAGTCTGAGTAATAAATACGATAGTTTAATTTAGTTTAATTGGAAATCAGAACCTAATGACAGTCAAGAAAACCCATTTTTCATTTTTTACACTCTTGGTTCGTTGAAAATTAAAGTTCAAAAAATAATTTTAGATGTGGTTTTGAAATTATGGTGATATTGGTTAGTTGAAAAAATTATTAATTTTCCTTTAGTCAAACAATGTATTTTTTTTATCAGATCTGAGAGGATTTGTTTGCGATCATATGTAACTATCACAGTACAATCTCGCTAGCCTAGCCAAGCACATTATGACCCACATCGTATCCAAGGGCCAGCAGGCATGGGATATTATAAAAACTAATGGAACATTTTTTTTTATACAATAAAGCACTAAACTCATAGCATATTATGTGACATCTCTTGTCTAACTTTAGCAGCAACATGAGCAGGCACTTCCTTAAACTGCACAACTCCAGCACCCACTGTCATCGCGTATCTTGCGAGCAAGTCAGCAACACTATTCCTCTCTCGATTACACCACAATATTTGGACATCTCATGCACGCCTACACAAAGACAGAATCTCTTCCATCTCATTTGTTCCATTCCCATCCATCTCACGGTATTGCTCAATATCTTGGACAAGTTCAAGACAATCAGATTCAAGTATGAGATGTCTAACACCAAACTCCCAGCTCCACTTTAATCCCATGAGAATAGCCCACCGCTCCGCTACGTAGCAGTCTCCTCTTCCCATATTGAATAAGAAGCCTCCCCTCACCTTTCCTTTATAATCCCTCATAACCCCCGCACACGCCGATGCTCCTCCATCCGGGTTACATGCTCCATCCACATTAACCTTCACATATCCTTTCCCAGGAGTTTCCCATCCATCAATATCCCTACCACGATTCAACCCATGAGGTATACACTCCCCATTCCATGAGGCACATGCTCTAACTTTAGCAATAATAGTTCTAGCTGTTACCTCTCCATCATTAAATATCTTGCTATTCCTTGCGAGCCATAATTGTTGACAAGTTAGGGAAAATACAATTTGTCACGGAATATCATACGCTTTAAATTGGGCCTTAAGATTCCATTCCATCCAATTTTTTATTCCTCCATAACTAAAAAAGGTAGAGCAATACCTTCCTGGTACCATTAATAACCAAACCTTTGTCGCCTTATAACAGTCTCGAAGAACATGTAAGTCGATTTCAGGAAATCTTGCACAACATCCACACTCATCTAAAGTAGTTATATCACGCCTAACATGTTCCATATTTGTTAAAAGATTACCTCTACAAGCAAGCCACATAAACATTTTGCATCTCTGTGGCACATTCAATTTCCACACCTTCCTCCATTGTCATTCATCTCGCCTGCTATTATTCTCCACCTGGCTCATATACGCTGATCTAGTAGAAAAGTCCCCAGAAGCGGTATACCTCCAACTCGGGGAATCCCCCACATCCACATGAAGTCTCTGGTATAAAATTGTACGTACCATATCTGGTGTTAAGTACGGTACAAAATGATCTAGATTCCATTCTCCATCCTCAGTAATAACATCAGCAACTTTAACTTCCAAATACTCTTCTGGAAGATTATTTATAACCACCTCTGCCAGTTTAATTTGACCCGGAAGCCACCTATCTTCCCAAAATCTGATAGAATTTCCATTCCCCAATTGCCAAAAAATGTCATTCTGAACTTTTGACCATATATTCTTCACTCCTTTCCATACTTGAGATCCCGCTCTAGACGAATTTATATGTGGCATCACCCTCAGTCCGCACCCATATTTCTCCCTCATTAATTGAACCCATAAGGCATCCTTTCTATTAATTAAACTCCACCCTAACTTCATCATAAATGCATTGTTCTGTAACTTAGCTTTCCTTAATCCCAACTCTCCTACCTCCTTCCTCATGCACACCTTATCCCAAGAAACCAAGTTAACCTTCGATCGAGCTTCACTCCCACCCCATAAAAATTTTCTGCAGCGTTTATCAATTTCATTGCATGTTGATGAAAGTAAAGGCATCGTTTGCATATCATATGAAGGTATAACAGACACCACCGAATGAACCAACGTGTGACGAGCTGCACTAGACAGAGTATTTGCCTTCCATGATGACAACTTCTTATCCATTTTCCCCAAAATATACTCCTGAGATCGCCTCGTAACTTTCTGATGAATCAACGGAACACCCAAGTATCTCCCCAAATCAACACATGGGCTAAACCCCATGAAATTACTAATTTCATTAACTCTGGTGTGATTAACATTCTTGGAGAAAAATATCCTGGATTTCATGTTATTGACTTTCTCCCCTGAAGCTGCACAAAAATCATCTAAACAGGCCTTGATAATAGCTGCCTGGTCCATATCTGCTTCAGCAAACAACATCAAATCATCGGCAAAGAACAAGTGAGAGATACATGTCCCACTCTTCTTTAGCCTAAAAGGTTTCCAATTATCCTCTTCCACCTCAGTCTGAATCAAATGAGCAAATTTTTCCATAATTAAGACAAAGAGATAAGGAGATAAAGGATCTCCTTGCCTTAACCCTCTTGACGGAGAAAAAGTTTCGCCCTTTTCACCATCCCACATAACTTGTAACTTAGCCGTGCTGAGACACCATTCGATAATTCTAATCACATTAGAAGGAATCTTTAATTCATCTAGACACTTCAACACAAAATTCCATCTCACACGATCATATGCTTTTTCTAAGTCAATCTTTATGGTCATAAATCCCTTCTTCCCTTTTCTATTCCTCATGGAATGAATAACCTCCTGAGCAACAATTATGTTGTCTGTTCCTTGCCTCCCTGGAACAAAACTACATTGATTTGGGGATATTATTTTCAGCATAACTCTCCTCAAACGGGTAGCAATCACCTTTGTCAGAGTCTTGTAAACAACATTACACAAACTAATTGGTCTAAAATCCCGTATAGTTTCAGGATAATCAGTCTTAGGAATCAAGACAATATTAGTTTCATTGACACTACTAATCTCCTCCTTATTCTCAAACATAAGATCAACTTTAGATAAAAGAGACATACCTAAAGTTTCCCACTGGCTTTGGAAGAATAAGGGGTTTAATTCATCTGGGCCTGGAGCCTTCATTGGCCCCATAGCAAAAAGGGCTCTCTTCACCTCCTCCAAACTTATCTTCCTTCCAATAGATTGAATATCTGCCTTCGATAACTCAGGAAACCGGTAACCGAAATTCACTTTTGGCATCACATCGTTGTCATCCATATATAATGACGTGAAAAAACTTGTCCCAATCTGCCTTATCTTCATTGGGTCATACTCCCACTCTCCATCATCTCCTTTCAATGCCTCTATACGATTTCTTTTCTTTCTACTATTAGCCATAGAATGGAAATATCTCGTATTTTTGTCTCCTTCATTATACCAGCTACATCTAGATCTCTGAAGCCACATAATCTCCTCCTGAGCTAAAACCTCTTCCAACTGGCCCCACACATTTTCCCTCTCCCCCTCAATACTACTATCAAACTGTAATCTCTCAAACTTTCTATTAATCGAATCAAGTTTCCTTAACAAACTTCTCTTGCGCTGATTAACATTCCCAAAGACCTCCTTATTTCATTCCTTAACATTCCCCACAAATGACATAACATTCTCATGCCAATTTCTTGACTCAACCCAAGATCTTTTGACAACTTCATTAAAGTCATCATGGGTTACCCAAGGGGCAAAAAATCTAAACTCCTTCCTCCTCCTTATTTTTACCCTTCCCCCTTCCATTCTCAACAAAATAGGGCAGTGATCAGATTTAAATTTGGGTAAATGAACAGCACTTGCCTCCGGAAACTTCAACAAGCATTCCTCATTCATCAACACCCAGTCAATTTTACTATAACATCCTTTCCTTGCCCAAGTAAATTTTGGACCTGCCGCTTGTATCTCTTTCAAACAAGAATCAGACACCCATTCTCTGAACCATTTATCGGGAGGAGCAACATTCCTTGCATTAGATAACCGGTCATCATAATTAAGTGTAGCATTGAAATCTCCACAGAAGCACCACCTAGCTACACCAAAATTATCAATCCTCTCCAACTGTCTCCACAATTCACGTCTTCTTTGTACCTGTGGACTCCCATAAATAATAGAAAGACCACACTCATTGCTAGTGCCTCTTTTTATTATTCCATGTAACACTTGCTCATGCTTCTCCACAACTTCGAACTCAGCCTCCTTCTCCCAAAAAACCCAAATACCTCCACTAAAACCTAATGACTCAATGATAGCTACCTCATCAAAGCCAAGCCTTCTTCTCATTTGTTCTGCCTTATCACCCTTCTGTCTTGGTTCTAAGATAGCTATTAGACTCAAACTGTACTGATGTCTAAGTTCTGTAAGAAGCGGAGTAAACGTTCTCCCCCCCGCTCCTCGTGAATTCCAAAACAAATAATTCATCATTATTAATAATACTATTTAAAATAATGAACCAAACAACTCAAGATTTTAGCACTCTTCAAACTAACGACTTAGTCGTAGTTTCCACGCCCATCATATTGTCTTGCACAAAAGAAAGAATATTCTCCCTAATTTCCAAAACTCCTTGCCCCTTCTTCGAACCTGGATCCAATGGATTATCAGCATACTTCGAAGGCCCAAATGATGTATCCTTCACCTCTCCTTGTACAACATGGGTCTTTTCAGCCTTTGATTCCATTTGTTGCTTCGTTTTCGGCCCCACAATCACAGCCTTCTCATTGACAACATTAGTCTCAAATTTTGCAATCCTATTTTTAATAGCCACGTAATCATCCATGGGATTAGGAACAACTTTATTCTCTTTCTTTTGACCCATAACCTTCGGCACATTCACTTCCTTATTTATTGACTTTTTCAAAAAAACTTTAGGCTTGAGGTGCGTATGATTTGTTACCACCGTTTCAGGAATATTATGATTGCCCTCCTCATCATTATTTGAAATATCTTCATGATCAACCCCATTTAAAATATTATAACGAGATCCCTTAAATTGTGGAACTGAATTTGCACTTTCTCCCCTTATTCCACGCATCTTCCCTTCACGTCGTCCGCCAAACCTCCCCTTCCAACTCCGTTGAACCACCATCCAATCACCATATTGCTTCTCTTCTTCCCCTTTCTCCGGCAACACATCATGAGACTGCTCCTTACCATCACTTCTATCTTGATCAATAATTATATTAGAAGCAATACAATGATCCTTATCATGCCCGTACTTGCCACACGCAAAACAAATCAAATGGAGGCCTTCATATTCAATCCTCTTTTCCACTCCATTAATCATGATACTCGGCAACAAGGGCTTAGTTAAATCAAGCATGACACAAATATGAGCAAATCTACCTTTAGTTCTTCTCAAGGTAGTGTTGTCGATTTTTACCACTTGACCAATTTGATTTCCGACTACATATAACATCCCCTTCTGGATTAAAGTCTGATCTCCATGGTTGAACACTAATATAATGATAAAAAATGAGCCATGGCCCTCCAGCTAAAGCCAAGTCATAAGTTTCTTCCCTCCTACAATTAACCAAGAAGAACCCTGAGCCAATATCAATCGTATCAACGTCACGCCATAGTTGTTCAAGCTTCCGTATCATAATCTCCTCTCGAACATTCATTCCCAATACCGAAACAAATAGGGATCGCTTCCATCTCCTAGCCATCCTCTTGCGAAGCTCCTCTGAGACAATGATATTAGGAACTTTCCCGGACCTATCAACGGTGATATCCTTCTTCCACCCCTCATTCCTCCACCATTCCTCATCTTCTTCATCCGTATCAATCATCCTATCATCAACCTTAGTACAAGCCTCTTTATAAGAACGGATGAGTTTAGCATCACCCCCTTTCATTTTGTCATTAGTCATCAAATCTTCTACTCGTGGAATGAGAGATCGTTCATTAGAACTACCCTCAGCTTCATGCAAATCATCTTTGGAAGACTGCACTTCTTCCCTTTTACCATCCTTCAGCCCCTCAGTACCTCCTTTGTCCACCAATGAATTGACGGACCTCTCCCTGCTACGTGACCGTTCTCGTTCCCTGCTACGTGATCGCTCTCGTTCCCTGCTACGTGATCGCTCTTGTTCTCTCATAGCGTTCTTGATCTTGTTAATTCTTGCTCTCGTTCTTGATCTTGTTTCACTTTCTCCTTCGAGAGGAAGGAAACTCTTTTCTAACTTTCCACACTTCCAAAAAGTGTGGAAAAAGTAAAACTAATGGAACATTACTTGTATATTTATTAATTTCTAACTATGATTAACGAAAGTTAGAAGAAGTAAGTTAAACAAAAAAGAACCGCGCGCCGTAACTGCTAATACTAAATATTCTTCTTGATGAAAAAAAAAACAAAACAACAATATACTCCATTCAGTCTAATTGTGTTTTGGAGATTATTTTAAATTTCATATCTTAATTTACTTTATCTTTTCTCTTAAACCTATAACTTTTTTAGAAGTTTTTTAATTGATTGCAGATATTTCAATTAAGCAGTATCTCCAATCCTTAGATATTTTAAAGAGGATAGAGTATTTTAGCTAAACCAAAACACATTTTTTATAAATAAATTAATTTCTTAAGCTCTAAAAATGTGTCATATTCAAATGTTGATCGAGGACTTGAGAATATGTGAATTAATTAAGATATGCTGTACTGAGTAAGTAATGCAAAAAAAAAAACCTTTTTACTTTTTTCTGTTTGCCAGAAAAATCCTTTTACTTTCAGAGAGGGTGCCAAAATTAATTAAATATTAGCACTATAAGTTTGGTGTCGCAACAAAATTCAATTGAATTGCTTTCTTTCAATCTCATAGAGTCATAGCCTAATGGTGTGCAGTAATTTTTTTGTCTGTTAATCAGTAAATAATTAAATTGATTCGTTAAATATAATGCAGGAAAAAAAGGGAAGTTTGTTTGAAAACACGTACGTTTATGTGTCCACATTACAGCTCGTCATGTGTGTGTGTGTTGTAACTTCCCTTTAAGAAGCTCAGCTGGTCAAAGTTAGTAAAAGCCTTGGGATAGTGATAGAGAAATTAAAGTAAACTCAAATTAGGGTAAAATGCGACATTTACAAAAAATTACATGCAGAATTGAGAAGGTTACGTTCAATGGCTCACGCGAAGTTCTTGGGAGTTGATGCCAAACAAATTTAACTGAAAATGTAATAACTTGACTGACAGCACACCAACACCTCTTCAACACATTTTGAGAGCTTGATCTCCAAACTTACGAATTAATTGGAAATCCAGAAGAAATTTCACGTAAATTTATAATATTTTTATTAATTCAACAACAATAATCTCTTATATTGCTAGCTTCCTAGTGTGTCAAGCCATGTTAGCTTATAAATCCATATCCATGTACGTTCATTCCTCATCACGCTTCATTCATTCACATCAAACTCGCTCTTCTATCTATCTCTAGTGAATCCCTTTCTCTGTGATCAATCAGTATTATTCTTTCTGCTTAATTATTATGTTCAAATATAAAATCGATTATCGCATAGTGTGTGTATATATAGATATATTCCATGAATTCATTATAAGATAAACAAATAAAAAGAGAGATCATATAAGAGTAGCCTTATAATTAATGAAAAAGGACAAATATATAATGAGGCATAATTCGAAAAATATCCAACAAGTACAAGCCCGAATAGGAAAGCTGAAAGAGATTATACTCGATAGAGTACAGACTTAAATAAGCCACAAATCAGACTTGTCAATCTTATTATATATGAACATGAAAAAAAAAAAAGCAAACAAGAAGAAACCAAGAAGAGTGCAAACCTTATGTTTGGAAGTAGAGACACGGCAAAGGAATGAAATGTAAACTAGACACATTAAAATAAACAAACCGATCGACAAATAAAGAAGTAATGGAACCAAGACTATTATAAACACTAGTAACTTATCCTAGACCTGAAAACTCCACTTGCGTTCTTCATTTATTATCACAGACTATTCCTTGAAGATAATAATGAAGAAGAATTACAATAATCAAGTTTTTGATGGGGAAAGGATTTGCTGAGCAGTGGGGATAGTAGGACGAGTAGGAGTATGAGGTCCATTTGGACGAGTCGTAGGGGTCTGAGATTGCTGAGAAGTGGTGGGACGTTTCATGGAGGAAAAAACATTCTGAGGGTTTATTTTCTTGGAATCCATTATTATGAGTAGATCTGTCGTTTGTGTTAATTTGTGATAAAGCCTGAAGATGATGAAGATATGATTAATGTAAATGTTGGAATGATTTGTGTGTTGGATAAGCCATTGAAAGGCTATATTTATACACATGGCTTGCTTTCTCAAGAAGAAAGAGAAGCTAAGGCATAAGAGAGAAATTTACAGAGAAATTCCAAATATGCATGTATGTATGTGTTTATGTTTGAGGGATTAAACGATGATGTACGTATGCAGATGTGTTGTAATTAGTTAATAAGCCGTGTTCGTTGTTGTAAGAGAAAAGGGGGAGAGTTTTCATGAATAATTGATGAGATTTTACGTGAAGCTTGGTGAGAGATTGATCGTAATAGTCCTTAACACGAAAGAAGGAAATGAAGGAAAATTAAGAGATGGATTGTGTTGAAAATGAGTAGTAATTTACAGAGAAATTTGTGTAACTTGGTGAGAGCTGAGATTGAAGAGAAACGACGTGTTTCATTGAATAAAACGTGTTAGAGAGTGGTATATATAGGAGGTGGAAGAGATTGTATGAAACCTAGCTACTTCTCAGATTATCAATCTCTCTTCTTATAGCTCGTTATAATCTCTCCTAAGAAAATGAGTTCTTCTGGCACTTCAATCCCCAAACATGTGGACATCTTCACCTCCTCCTCCAACAACAACCCTCCAAGGCCTTCAGGCACTCCCATGCCGACAGTGCAAGACACCACCAGGCCTCCTACTACTACTGCTGCTAACAACCCTCCAATTCCTTCAGGCACTACCATGCCCAAAATCCAAAACATCTTATCACCATCTCGTCGTCGTCATTGAGTCTCCAACTCATCATCAGGTAAAATTGATTCATTCATCTTTATTTACTCCTCATTCCTTAATATATATATATATATATATATATATATATATATATATATATATATATATATAGGTGTAGTATATACTATTGTCTATTTAAAATTAATATATTTTTAACATAATTTTGGTCCATATATATGTACCTGCCTACACTGTATGTACTAGTGCTTACCATTCAGAGAAGCTAGCGAATACCTCCTTTTTTGAACAATCAACTTCGTGTTGATACATATACACATCTCTCCCTCTCTGTGTGTGTTTGTGTGACTGTCTATATGTGTGTGTTGAAAATATTTGTATTTACCATCATCGATCATGTACCTTTGTTACTACTTCTTTATACACAATCTCATCCAAAGTATAAATGAATAATACAACTTATTTGCTTTATTACTTGGCGTTTCTCGCTATCGTTACAGTCTTAATTCTTCATTTTCTATGTTTTTATTTAATTATTAGTATTAATGTTAATTTTCTCATTCCAATCTCTTATCTCTTTTCATTTTCTTTCCTGCAGATACTTTGTTATGTGCCAGCGATGCATTGCAGTGAGATCACTCGAGAATAATGTTTTATTTACTCTTTCATTAGCGATCACAATAAAGTTGTTCAATTTCTTTTGTTGCTTGTTACATTTCTTTTGTTTTTTTATCAGATACCTTAGTTAGTTATGTCATATGTGGCGCAATGGTAATAGAGGGGGGCCATAAAAAAAGAGGCCCCACTCCCATATTAAGATAATCTCTTCGTCCCTATATATGTAGTACCATGCATCAATGTATTGCCATGTTTCCGTTCACATAGAAGAAAAGGAAAGGATACTATTATATATGGCTTTAACTTCTTCTTCCTCTTCTAATTAAATACTCATATAAGACTTTTTTAACACTTGATACCTCGATTTAGTAATTTCCGTATGTAGAAGGTAGAAACCCATCGTCTCTTGTAGTGAATGGTTCATATTTTTTGCTCAATTTTGCCGCGAAAAAAATTTAATACCGGTTGTCTCATCAAATTATACTAGCTCCTACTACATTTTTTTGGTCAAACTCATTAAATAAATACCTGATGTACTTAGTTGTAATTGAGTATTACAAATATTTAGCACGATAATTATAAACCACTAATTCAAATAATCGATCGTTTGACAAAATAATATGGTGTATATTAATTAGAAGAAATATACCTAAAACAAGACACCTTTAATTTGGGTGTTTATGTATCAGTGTGTTTATGTTAGAGAGATTAGACGATCATGTACGCATACAGACGCGTTGTAATAAATTAATGAGCTGTGTTCGTTGTTGCAAGGGAAAAGGGGGAGAATTTTCATGAATAATTGATGAGATTTTACGAGAGATGGATCGTATTAGCGCTAAACATGAAAGAAGGAAAGGAAGAAATTAAGAGATGAATTGTATGTTGAATATGAGTAGTAATTTACAGAGAATTCAGTAGAAATTGGTGAGAGATTGAAGAGAAACGACGTGTTTCATTGAATAAGCGGTGTTAGAGAGCGGTAGGGTGGGAGAGAATGTATATACCGTCTCTATTTCTATACATAACATAATTTTCCCTAATTAAATTTAATTAAATTAAAAATGTTAGTTAAGTTAGTCAATAACGCATGATATTATCAATTCATCCTAATGATATACATTGATCCTCATTCTCCCTCTCTCCATACTACTAAGTGTCCCATTTTAAATTATAATTGTTAAATTTGCACGCTTAAAATTACTATACTACTGGGTGCATCTTTTAAAAATTATCATACTATTGAATGCACTTTTGCCCTAAGCATTATTAGGGGTAATCTGGGAAAATGTGTGAAAAATTAGAAAATAATCTTATATTTAAGAACAAATTGAAACTTGAAAGTGATTTTATATATATTTAGTAATGGAGGAAAGTATAATATATGTTGAATTAGTGACTCACAGAGAAATTGAGAGATATCAAACCCAAATATATATAACAGTATACATTTCGAGCTAGGTGTGAGGGAGAATGAATAGATTATAAAATCTCTGGGCCTGAAAAGTCAAAAAATCGTTATTATATTTATATATATTGTTTGTTTTTGCTGTCATATGGACGTGTATCATTTTACCTTCCCATTCATTTCACCTCCATGTTCTTTTGGTATCTTTGACCTGATGTACTAGTTAATTTATAAGGGCCCTAATAATACCCTTAATAATTCCATCATCGGCTACATATAATGCGTGCTCGTGTGTATAAATATATAAAAAATTACAATTCACTCTCAGAAAACTTCAATGTACCGTAGTGTACACACACACACACTATATTCTGTTTAAGTCATAAATTAAATATTGATTCAAACAATGCAAGTCGTCTAAGTAATAGACACGATAGTTTAGTTTAATTGGAAATCAGAACCTAATGACAGTCAACAAAACCCATTTTTCATTTTGTTTTACACTCTTAGCTTGGTTCGTTGAAAATTAAAGTTCAAAAAATAATTTTAGATGTAGTTTTGAAATTATGGTGATGCTGGGTTAGTTAAAAAAATATTAATTTTCCTTTAACTAAACTGTGGATTTTTTTTTTATCAGATATGTGGATTTGCTTGTGATCATATATAACTATGACAGTACAATCACGCTGCCTACATCTAGCCAAGAATATTTTGACCCACATCGTAACAATATTATACTATATCCAAGGGCTAGCAGGCATGGGCTCTTATAAAAATTAAGCGAACATTACTTGTATTTTTATTAATTTTTAACTATAATTAACGAAAGTTAAATGAAGTAAGTCAAACAGCAGAAAGAACCGCGTAACTGTCAACTAAATATTCTTCTTGATGAAAAAAATAAAATAAAACAACTATACCCCATTCGGTCTAATTGTGTTGTGGAGATTATTTTAAATTTCATATCTTAATTTACTTTATCTTGTCTCTTAAATCTTTAATTTTTTTAGAAGTTTTTTAATTGATTGGAGATATTTCAATTAAGAGGTATATATCTCCAATCCTTATATATTTTAAATATTGTAGAGTATTTTAACTAAACCAAAACACATTTTTTTAAATAAATAACTTAATTTCTTAAGCTCTAAAAATGTGTCATATAATTCTAATGTTGATCGAGGACTTGAGAATATATGAATTAATTAAGATATGTTGGACTGTGTAAGTACTGCAAAAAAAAAGTTGTTACCTTTTTCTTCTTGTCAACAAATCTTTTTTTATTTACAATCAAGATATCTCCATCCATAGGAGACTAATCATTCACTGATTTGTAGACAACTCAAAAGGTGGGACAACTAGTATAAGAGATTTAATACTTTTTTATATCCAACGCATAGGATCGAATCTCAGACAATTGGTTAAATGTGAATGAGTCATTGTCACTCAATCATATACCCCGATTAGAAAAATCCTTTTTACTTTCATAGAGAGGGGGGGCCAGAATTAATTAATATTAGTACTATAAGTTTGGTGTCCCAACAAAATTCAATTGAGTTGCTTCCACTCATGGCTTAGTGATGTTTAGTGATTTTTTTGTCTGTTAATCAGTAAGTAATCAATATATTGATTCGTTAAATATAAATGCAGGCAAAAGGGGGGGAAAGTTGCTTGGAAACACGTACGTTAATGACTATTGTATGTGTCCGTATTATATTACAGCTCATCATGTGTGTGTGTGTAGTAACTACCCCCTTTTAGAAGGTCATCAGCTGGTCAAAGTTAATTAGCAAAAGCCTTGGTATAGTTACAGAGAAATTAAAGTAAACTCGAATGGGAGTAAAATGGGACATTTACAAAAATTTACGTGCCGAATTGAAAAGGTTACGTTCAATGGCTCACGGGCGAAGTTCTTGGAAGTTAATGGCAAACAAATTTAACCGAAAATGCAGCAGAAATTTTAAGAACTTGACTGCCAGCAAACCAACACCGCTTCAACAAATTTTAAGAGCTTCATCCCTAAACTTACGAATCAATAATTATAAATTCAGCAGAAATTTCTAAGTAAATTTATAATATTTTTATTAAATTCAACAAAAATAATCTCTTATCTTGCTTGCTTTCTAGTATGAAGCCATGTTAGCCTATAAATTCATATCCACGTACGTTCATTCCTCATCACGCTCCATTCATTCACATCAAACTAGCTCTTCTATCTCTATTGAATCCCTTTCTAACTGTGATCAATCAGGATTATTCTTTCTGCTTAATTATGAGTTCTTCAAGCATCAACATCCAGAGTATCCTTTGTCCTACCACTGGTCCACCTCCCCAGACTCAGGGAACGAACACTACACCTGGCACTAACATCCCAACCACCCAGGGCGTCTTTTCCCCTAGCCGAATTGATCAGGTTCGTACAATTGACAATTTTTTTAGAGTCTATAGCTATCTTAGGATTTATCCTATGTTTGGATCGATCAAGGAAAAAGTGGGGGCACAAAAAGAGAGAGAGAATAATGTATATACTTTTTTTTTTTTGATAAAGAGAGAATGTATATACTAGTACCTAGGATTGAAAACTAACTTAAAAAAGTAGTAAGAAAAAAATAAAAAATTCAAACTTTATTTACTTCATAATATTTTTCCTCTTTGTTTTTTTCCCATCCAAACATATGGTTAGTGTTTAGGGATAGTTTTTTTTTTCATGTTTGTTTTCACCATGCACAGAGCGATATAAATATTCGATCGGTTTCCTATTTTCATGCAGATTAATGTTGCGGATGAAGCCTCGACATCATTGATTATGGACACACACATATAATTAAAGCAAGATCTAAGAAGCTGCAAACTTTTATGTGAATGTAGGACACGTTATTAATGTGATTGTGTTCTTTATTCTTTATTTGTTCGTTTTTATGATTCTGTCTGGTGTGGTTTGGATTTGACTTGGTGTAATACAAATAGTTCAGTTAACAATGCTCAATAGAAAGATACAACTTCATTCGTAAATCGATCCTTTTTGATCAAAAAAAAAAATCGATCCTTAATTGTACTTTTCTCAAGCATTGGAATAAAATAAACTAAGATATATAGTTCGATCCGTGTCGATATCAGATTTGGCCTTGAATTAATTTATAGTGTTATAAGCACTGAAAAAGTGAAAAGGTCAAAATAGACATAAACGCCGCATTATATCTTTTAGCTTTTGATAGATGATAGTATGATACGTTTACAACATAAACTCTGCAAAAAAGGTACAACATAAACTAGTCCATTTTCAGTTTAAACTAGTCCATTTAATTATAATGTGGCTAATTAATTACTACTATATCATAGGAGTAAAGTAGGTCTCAACATACTCGTAACTAACAAGATGTCTCGTGAAATGTGGTAATTGATTCAAAGCCCCTTGGGATATGTTTAATTTGAAGGAGTAGACCTCATATTAATTAATAAACAAATCCCCTCCCTCCCTCCCCGATCCCACTCCCACTCGCAGCTATCAACAAAAAAACAAAATTCAAAGTCTTTACTACAATAAAATTCAACAAAGTCCTGTCGAACAGAATTTTCAGTTTAAATAAAGTTTGAGGTAAATATGGGTCAACTTTCCCACTTTCACGGCATATACACGTAATTGAATTCAACTATTTAAAGTTTTAAACTCATTTCACAAGTAATTGAATAAAGTCATGGTTAACTTTTGGCAGTAATCAAATTATAATACATTTTTTTGTATGAGATGAAATTTCCTATAAATTATGTACCATAGTTGTATTTTTTAAATGTTTGAAACATTCAATTCATGCAATTAAGTAATTCTTGGAAATGTCGATCTTGACAACTTATTGGTAGAATTAGTATGTAATCCCATGTGTTGCTCGAAATAATTTGATGTGTAAAATAGCACATATTAATTTTAAAAGAAAGCATGTTGCGTTGAAGAAAAGATATTTTTTACCAAACAAATAATCTTTTTAAAAATTGTATGTGTTTCACGAGTTATATAATAAAGGAAAACTCAATACACATTACAATAACAACACCAGTCTTTTTCTAACTATGTGGGGTCATTTACATATAGATCACACGGCATCATTGTATTCTATCAATAGTCGTAGTTGGTGATAAATCATTGATTAAAAGATCTATTTGAATAATTTTGTTAAGAGTTCAAAAAAAAACTCAATATACATTATTAAACAAAAATTCATATAGTTGATTTATGAGTGATTTATATTAAAAATGAGACCAAAACCTTCAAATTTGAACCACCACTTCTTAGTTAATGAATTAAGTGAGAAACCATTAGGCCACACTTATGTGACTAATATTTTGATACTTTAACTAATGATAGTTAAACTCCACTAAAAAACTCAAATTATATCTTGTTACTTAAAGCATACAAGTTCTAAATATTGACCTATTATAGTATAATAATTCATTGTTATGTTGGGATGTGAAAATGTGGAAGGAAATTTCATCACTAATAAAATCTATTCAATGTTAGCGAATGAGTATTTGGTTGAGTTATTAAGTGATCTGACCATACGTAAGACTGAGAATATACGTTCAAATCCTGGGAAGTGCTCTTATTAGTTGACACCTATGCCTTTGTACACAACACTCCTACCCCTCAATTCTAAATCAGCCAGTTGTCAATAAGAGCAGAATTATAAGGAGGTGTTGTACTTTATTTATGTGACTCATTTGACATTATTTTTTGATGCAGAAATGTTGTGGCATTATTCTTATTACATAAAAGAACCCATTCATAAAAAATTAAAGGCCACATAATTTCAAATTAAAATTAAAAAATATTGCGACATAATTCACATAAATGGCGTGTAAGAGCTCATTTAATGGTATTAGATGAGATTTAATGGTGTTGGCAGGTTTGACCACTTTTAAAAAGTATGTTGACATATAAAAGCCTATTCTTTAATATATTTATTAATATGTATGATGGTTGATAATTAGATTATAATAATTTATAGAATTAAATGATCATTCACCCAATGTTTGTGTGTAAATATATGAAAAATTAAAATTCACTCTCAAAAGTTCAATTCAATATATATAATCAGGTTTCCAAAATATTTTGTTTCAGTCTAAGTCATAAATAAAATATTGATTCAAAGTTTCAAATTAAACAAATCCAAGTGTCTATAGATACCAAAGTTTAGCTTAATTGATTTATTATGTGCATAAAAGAAATTTGATCTTTGTTAACTTTACAGGGATAAATGTCTACATCTGATGCAAATTCAAGAACATGTTCAGAATCATATCAACTGTTTGAAAGGGATGTTTCATCTCAGTTTAGGACACCTTCCCTTCATTTTTTATCTGATATAGGCGATCTCTCTAACCCCCCCCCCCAACACACGCACACGCACACAAACAAAAATAACGATTCACATGCAATTTTCTTCATGGATCAAGCTCTAAACTCAGCTAATAAATATATTGGTATAAATCAAAGTGTGCATCTGAATTGACAAAAAGGCCAGAATTTGTAAAGGGTCCTGTATGAATGAACCCATGATCATGGGGTCATAGAATTTTATTTCATGAAATGAAATTCTATGAAACTCGCGCTAGGTGGTAAAGAATATTGTCAGATATTGAGAGCACGTGATCAGAATAGATTTTGGTTTTTTGTGTCTTGGGGAATCTTCCTTTTCTCAATCAAATATAAGGTTGACAAATTAACCGTCAAGCTATAAGCGTAATAATGAATGTGTAATAAAGTACTTTGTGAGATATGTTCATTTAGTTGGTAAAAGAAAATGGTTAATTACATATCTATATGTATTATATTCTATTTGATCTTCAAATGATTGAAATGACGATTGCATAGTTTGTGTGTATAGGTATTCGATGAATTAACAGAGCAATAAATCAAATTGATCAAAGTAACCTTATAATTAATGAAAAAGGCAAATTAAATATTATGAGGCGGGATACGAAAAAGATCCAACAAGTACAAGCCCGTACTTATACTGAATAGAGTACATGCTTACTCAAACTTGTCATCTTATTGTATATTAATTAGTTTTAATTAATATTATAACAAGTATGTAGCGAACAAGTAGGAACTAAGAAGAGTAAGAAACATTTGTTTGGAAGTAGACACGACAAAAGAATGAAATGAAACCTAGACATACACATTATAAAAAAACAAACGAACAAATAAAGAATTAATTGAAGAAAGAGAATTATAAAGACAAGTAACTTATCCTAGACCTGAAAAACTCCTCTTGAGTTATTCATTTATTATCAAAGACGATTGCTTGAAGATGATAACGAGTAAGGAACATATTAATCAACTTTTTGTTGGGGAAACGATTTGCTGAGGAGTGGGGATATGAGTTCCAGTTGGAGGAGTAGGAGCCTGAGATTGATCTTCAGAAGAAATGGTGGTGGGACGTTTTGAAGGACACCGATTTAGCGGTCGGAGTAGTGTACCTTGGGCCTAGTCCTTCAAGAAATTTTAGAATCTCAAGGTAAGCGAAAGTTACCCCGGGTATCATTCTCAAGGAGCCTTGTTTAATTAAACTATCCTAGTAAATTAAATGCAATGCAAGATTAAATTTGGATAAAGAAAATATATTTTTGTTGATTTTTAAATATGAGAATGAAGGGTGCAAAACAAATAAATATTTTTGGTATTTTTGGATAAAAGGGTGTGATGGAAGTGAAGTGCTCTTGGAAATGATTTTCAATGGCTATCATAGCTTTCTAAATATTTTGGGGAGTCAATTAGGATGCTAATTTTCTAATTTACCAAACTTCATGAACCCATGAGTCCAATTAACTAATTAATGGAACCCCAACTAACTAGAAATTGTTAAACCCTTAAGCACCTTTGAGTTTTCTCTAGGTTTCCTAAAGTACCAAACCTCACCAACCGGTAAGTCTAATGCCTAGTCTCATGAACCCATTCAAATAGGCATTATTAATTCCCTAGAGTGTGATTAGTGCTTTGTAATGCATTAGGTTCAATTATAATTTAATTCAATCAAATTATCTATCAATACCATGAATAAATAGAATGATATCAAATAAACTATAAAGAACATATACATAACTATGTATAATGATGAGTTCAAATCTCTCATTACAAATCAAAATCACAAATACCCACAATAACAACCAAATGGTAACCTAAACCTAATGATGAGTTCAATCTCAAAACATAAATGGTAACCTAAACTTAGGAAATCAAAAATATAAAGAGAAAGTAAAGGAATTGGGACTCCCCTTTGTAGAACCAAAGCTCAAGTCACTTCCCATCAACTCCAAGAGCAAGAAGAAACTTTATTGAGGCATGGAAGGAGGAAGGAAGGTGGAAGATTGAAGAAATGGGATGAGAAGTGAAGAAAAGAGGATGAAGGGAATGGAGGGAACTAGGGTTTTGGGGAGCATCCAACCCCCAAAACTTTTGTTTCTAAGCCTAATCTTACACCATATATCAATGGGGACTTGGGCTTCATGTTTGGGTTTGAATTTAGGTCCAAATTGGTGCTCAAAAGGGTCAAAAACCAGCAAAAATCGAATCTGGACTGTTCTGTTCGCAGGAGGGGCTGTTCTGCAATTTCTGGAAGTGTTGGGTCTGCTTCAGTAATTTACCCAGGACAGTTCTGCAATTTTTTCAGGATTCTGGGTCATTTCTGTAATTTCCAAAAATGTTCAGAATCTCCATTTCAGCCCATTTTCTGCAAGGAAAAGTTTACAACAACATAATACCTTTCATCCCAAAAATTAATCACTTAAGATAAACAATTAAATGTGACGATTATGCCCTTATTTGACCTCTTTTCACACAAAACCATTTTTAATTCAATTAAATTATAATCAATGCATTTTAATTCAATATTGCATCTTTAAAATGTTAATGACTTCAATTTAGCTCACTAAAAACATACAAATCCAAGGATTTGTCACGTTTCATGTAGGAAAATTAGAAAATACATTCTGAGGGTTTATTTTCTGGGAATCCATTATTATGAGCTGATCTCTCTGGGTAAGTAA
Organism: Mimosa pudica; assembly: GCA_029929735.1. Lineage (NCBI taxonomy): Eukaryota > Viridiplantae > Streptophyta > Magnoliopsida > Fabales > Fabaceae > Mimosa > Mimosa pudica. Next base: position 10,259,416 of record JAKELP010000039.1, on the reverse strand, counting down.
TAAGGCTAAGCCTGAAGATATGAATTATGTTGGAATGATTTGTGTGTTGGATAATCCATTGGAAGGCTATATATGCACAAAAACACATGGCTGACTTTCTCAAGAAGAAAGAGCAGCTAAGGCATAGTTAGAGCGAGAGAATGTACAGAGAAATTTCGAACAAATGTATATGCTTGAGGGTTAAACAAACATACGCGTTGTAATTAATAAACAAGCGGTGTTTTTTTTTTACACAAATAAGACATATTATTTGTTGAAACTGAAACAGAGGGGAATTTTCAAGAATTGATATTGTACTGGTGCTTAATATGAGGAGGAGGAGTTGTAGAAGGAAGGAATTAAGAGATGGATATTGTGTTGAATATGAGTAGTAATTTACATAGAAATTTGTTGAACTTGGTGAGATTGAAGAGAAACGACGCGTTTTATTGAATAAGCCGTGTTGAGCAATTAATATTAAAGAGATCGGTGTAGGAGGACAAAGAGATTGTATATTATACTCCCTCCGGTCCTAAATATAGGGCCTATGTGACTTTTTTGGAAAAGTACTAAAAAAAGCAAAATAAGTTAATTATAAATTGATTTACCTAATTTTTCTCTTACACTAGTTTATTTTACCTATAAGCTAATGGATAATCTAAAAAGATATCAAATATGTCATGATTTAATAACCTATTTTGCAACCTTATCTCTCCAAAAAAAAAGTCAATTAGGTTTTATATTTAGGACTGAATGTAGTATATGTTTAAGCAGTAACTTACAGAGAAATTGTGTGTGAGAGAGAAGCCAAACCCAAACATACATACATGTATATTTCGATCTGGTGAGGGAGAATGAATAGAGTACAATCTCCGTGCCTGAGATCAATTTTTTTTATGAGCGCGCGCGTGTGGTTTTTTTAGCTGTTAGATGTACGTGTACCATTTTAACCATGCTTTCCCATATATGCATTATTTCACTGCCATGTTCTTTTGGTCGTATTTTTGACCTGTTCAAATTGAATGAACTAGTTACTTTATAAGGGTCCTCATATATACCCTGACTTCATCGGCTATGATGCGTGTGTATATATATCTCAGGATTCTAAAAGATTATGTTTCACTTTAAGACACAAATTAAATATTGATTCAAACAAGTCCAATCAATAGATACGAAAGTTTAGTTTAATTGGAAATCAGAACCTAATGGCAGTCAACCAAACCCTTGTACTATTTGTTTGACGCGATTGGTTAAAATTAAAACTCAAAATAATTAATTAGATGTAGTTTTGAAATTATAGCGATATTGGTTATTATTTGAAAAGCAACATTAATTTAGTTAAAATGATTGTATTTTATTTGTATATTTAGTTGAACTGCTGATTTTGTTTTTGATTTTATATAACTGTGATAGTACAGTCTCTTTCCAGCCTACATCTAGCCAAGAATATTTTGACCCACATCGTAACAATATTATACTATATAATACTCCCTCCGTTCCTAAATATAAGATCAGTTTGGTTAATTTGGGGAGATTAAGGAAGACAATAAAATTACATGATCTTCCCAAAATCTCCTCAATTACTTAACTTTAAAAGGAGGTGGGGTTTTCAATGAAAAAATGGAGTATAAGGGTAGTTTGGGAAAAACTTGAGATAAAATAGGAAGTGATCTTATATTTAGGAACTTATCCACTCCCCCAAAGTGATCTTATATTTAGGAACGGAGGGAGTATATAAATCCAGGGACCAGCAGGCATGAAATCTTACAAAAATTAAGGGGCACATTATTATTACTAGTATTTTACTTAATTTTTAACTATAATTAACGAAAGTCATAAGAAGTAACTCAAACAAAAAGAACCAGCGAATATTCTTCTCGATGAAAAAAAAATTAAGATAAATCAACATTATACTCCATTCGGCCTAATTGTGTTGTGGAGATTATTTTGATTTTAAATTTTATATATCTTAATTTACTTTATTTTGTCTCTTAAATTTATAAATTTTAAAAAAGTTTTTTGATTGATTGCAGATATTTCAATGAACCGGTAATCTCCAATCCTTATGTATTTTAAAGATGATATTTTAAGTAAAACAAAACACATTTTTTATAAATAACTTAATTTTTTAAGCTCAAAGAATAAGTTATATAATTCAAATGTTGTTCGAGAACTTGAGGCAATGTGAATTAATTAAGATCTGTTGGACTAAGAAACTAATGCAAAAAAAACACATTTTCTTTCATAGAAAGAAGGGGTCAAAATTAATTAAACATTAGTACTACAAGTTTGGCGTCCTAACAAAATTCAATTGAGTTGATTCCAGTCATAGCCTGATGAGTCAACTTTTTTTTTCATTAATCGTTCATCCATGAGTAATTAAATTGATTCGTTAAATATAAATGCAGGAAAAAGGAGTGAAGTTTGTATGGAAACACGTATGTTGATCATGAGTATGTGTCCACATTACAGCTCATCACACACACACACACACACACTAATATGCCGTGTAACTACACCCTTTAAGAAGGTCAGATGGTCAAAGCTAGCAAAAAAGCCTTGGGATAGTAGTAATAGAGCTAAACCCAAATGGGGGGTGAAATGGGACATTCACAAGAAATTACATGCAGATTTGAGAGGCTTACGTTCAATGGTTCACACTTTCTAGGAAGTTATTGCCAAGCAAATTTAACTGAAAATGTAACAACATGACTGCCAGCACACCCAACACGGCTTCAACACAGTTTATGAGCTTGATCCCCAAACTTACGAATTAATTGGAAATTCAGCAGAAATTTCTACGTAAATTTATAATTTTTTTACTAATTCAACAGCAATAATCTCTTAGCTTGCTTGCTTCCTTGTCAAGCCATGTTAATACCTATATATATAACCATATCCACGTTCATTCCTCATCACGCTTCATTCATTCACATCAAAATCTTTTATCTCTCTCTATCATTCAATCTCTTTCTCTGTGATCATAACAAGTATTATTCTTCATATTTATTAATTTAAGTATGAGTTCTTCAAGCATAAATATCCAGACTATCCTTTGCCCTACCACTGGTCCCCCTCCCAGAACTCAGGGATCGAACACTAGACCTGGCACTCGAATCCCAACCACCAAGGATCACTTTTCCACTAGCCGATGATGATTCATTTCATAATTATATCCCATCGATGACCAGGACATCAGGTTCGTGCAATTGACATATATTTTAGAGCCAGCTGTTAGAGGATTTACTGTAACCTTTGTTTGGATCAAGGAAAAAGTGGGGGCATGAAAAAAGAGACAATGATATACATACTATAACTCTATAATCTAGGAGTGAAAACTAGCTTTCAGAAGTAGTAAAAAAATTAAATTTTTTAAAAAATGTTCAAGCAATACCTCATATATATATATATATATATATATATATATATATATATATATATATATATATATATATATATATATATATATTTTCCGGAATTTTTTTCCCCATCCAAACATATAGTTAGAGTTTAGTAATAGTTTGTTTTTTTTTTCATTTTATCGATATAACCATCGGGTTACCTATTTTCATGCAGAATAATGTTGCATTGCGGATGAAGCCTCTATATCATTGAATATGAACACACATACATTTGTATAAAATAAAGGAGGATCGAAGCAGCTGCATACTTTTATGTGAATTTAGGACACATTATTAATGTGATTATATTTTTCATTATTCTTTATTTGTTCGTTTTTTGTATATATGTTTCTGGTTGGTTTGGTTTGGTTTGACTTTAATATTTGTGTGTGTAAATATATAGTTCAGTTAAAAATACTCAATAGAAAGATATTGTACTGCTTCATTCGTAAATCTGTCCTTAATTATTTTATTGTTTTAAAGATAAGAAACTAAAGGTCAAAACTAAAGATATTGGAATTACAAACTAAAGATAAGAAAGTTCCATCCGTGTATATCGAAAGTTCGATTTGTGTCTATCAGATTTTGACCTTTGATTAATTAAGAGTATATAGTATTATAGGCACTGAAAAGGCCAAAACATATCATACACAAATAGAAACCTTTCGTATAAAAAAATGTACAACATAAACTAGTCTATTTAATATTATTACTTTAACGACCTCTCACGTAATTAATAATCCCACCACGCGCTTATTATTAGACTTTTGTTGAAAAATAAATAAATAAAACGTACGTCCCAATTATTTTTTCTTTTGTCTTACTCTCAATTAAAAACTCCATTACGGTGGCTCTATGAGATTAGCTAGATCAACTGGAAAAATAGAAAGTTACTCTTTCAATGATCTGGTAAATAGATTGTGTGACCAGGGGCAGAATTTATGATCAAAGGATGAGAGGAAACTAAGTTGAAAGAAATATGTATAATCAAATATCAATTGGTAGTTGGTTGAATTAGTAAGTGAATTATAACCCCCATAAGGTCGGAACATGTTCGAATCCCGGGAAACACTCTCATTGAGAGAGGGGACGACCTTGTCTATGTGGGCAACACTTCTACCCTTCGAGTCCAGATTAAATCAGGTGGTGATTAACAAAACAAAATATGTATAATCAAATTTATATAAATCTTAGGAGACGAAAACACACCTTACTCTTTTCTTAGACTAATATCGACCGTCTATACTTCCATTGTTTTTTTAGAACGAATTGATACAGATCATAATGCAAGATTTATTTTTTACTTTATTTATTTTATTAATAGTTAGTCTTACTGTTATCCCCTCAACAATATTCATGTAAAAGAAATAGATAAAAATTAAGGAAAATAAGTAGAATGTTTCAGAATAATTAACACACACACACATTAACTTAAATAAAGTCATTTATAATCAAACTAGAGGAATATGTGATAGATTTAAGACCAATATAAAAAAAACAGTACATAAAGACGGTTAAAATAAACATCAACACACATATATATAAGTATATAACTTATACAATTTCAAGAAAATAAATAGAAACTTGAGGGTCTCTCTCTCCCTCCCTTCACGGCAACCCCCCGCGTGTGGGTTTCACACCAACCTTCGTTTTTTTTTGTCTGACTCTCCAGTTTTTTCTTGGTTTTTGCTCTCCCCGAGTTATCTAAAATATTTTTTTTCCAACCAAGTTTTCTAGTAAATTCAAAGTCTTTAATACAATAAATTTCAACAAAGTCCTGTCTAACAAAATTTCCAGCTTAAATAAATTAAAGTTGACTCTATAAATGGAGAGTCAACTTTCCCACTTAAATGGCATACATGTAATTAAAGTCCATTAAAACTCATTTCACAAGTAATAATTGAATAAATTCATAATTGATTTTGGTAGTAAATCAAGTTTTAACATATTTTAATATGAAATGAATTTTCCATTTAATTTAATGATGTATACCAGGCCATATTTGTGTATTTCTTAATGTTTATTTGAAACATTCAATTCATGCATGCAAGTTTTTGGAAATGCCGTTCTCGACAACTTAAAAGGTAGAATTCTCGTGTGGTATTCATTTAAATGTTAAGATAAGTTTCAGTTTTACGTCGAGATAGAGCGCAGTTTATATGTAATATATAAAAGTAATATAATATTATCACAAATAAAGTTTTAAATTCTCTTAGTCAAAAAGAGTGAAAAAGACACTAATGGGTAGTTGGTTGAGCTGGTAAGTGGGCTACAACCCCCGCAAGGAGGAGAACGCGTGTTCGAATCCCGGGAAGCGCTCTCATTGGGAGAGGGGACAACCTTGCCTATGTGGGCAACACTCCTATCCCTCGATCCGGATTAAACCGGACGGTAATTTACAAAAAATAAAGAGTGAAAAAGACAATTAATTTTGTAATAATATACATACGAGGCATACACACCCTGCACATATCACGGTGGATTTTCTTAAAACGAAAATTGAAAAAATGAATTGGTGGCTGTGAAGTGCATATATATACACTAAAGAGACAAACTTTATTGTGAAAAGTATAAATAATTCTACGTATACTAATTAACTTAAATAATGGCATTTATAGTCAAATTATTACGAAGATATATTAATTTCAATATATCAATAATTTAAAATGTCTCTAATAGACTAGACCTTGTGGATTATATATAGGGTGAACAAATGAAATCGAAAATTCAAAAACGAAACTGAACCGAAATAAATTCGGTTATTTTGGTGATTGGTACATTTATTCAGCTTTTAAATTTGGTTTTTTAGTGTTTAGTTTTTTGTTCGATGCTTTAGAAAATAATTAGTTTATAACCGAATTATTGAAAAAATTTTAAAATATCATTTTTCTCATATTTTTATTTTAATATATTAAAATTTGAAACATAATAAAAATGTAGCTTGTTTTTCTTATTTTAATTTTAAAAATGATAGGTCATGTATCATTCATTGATGTTAAGTTTAGAAAATTTTTATTATACTTTTTTCGGATGTAGTTATGTTGAATACTTGTATTTTGTCTGTACTCTAGATCTATATTTCCTAAAAAAAGTTAAATTATATTTCAAGTGTGTATAGTATAATCTTATTTGGGTTCTTAGCTTGTTGAAGTTGTTAATTTTTTTATTTATAATGATTTTTACTTATTGAAAGTAAAAAGTTAAATTAAATTAGGAAAAAAATTGATTTTGGGATACATTATAATTAACCATAATAATTCAGTTCAGTTACCAAAATAATTTGGTTTTGACTCAATTTTTATGATTTTTACATTTTTTGTTTTTGGTCAATTCATTTTTTAATGAAAAACTGAATAATTACCCTAATAAGTTCCATCGGACCCTTTCTTCTTTTGTGTCTTAGCTTGCTTTATATAAGTGTTTGCACCGCAAGTGTCACGGGTAGCGCCAAGAAATGAAGTAGTAAATAAAATATCCTTTCCACGAAAATTTGATTTTAAACCTGATATTTTAGAAGGTCAACAGAAACGTATTAGAGAAGTTGTCATATTTAATAATTTATGATATTAAACTTAATTTATTACTATATTTTAAGAAAGTTTTGATCAACTCTTCATTTCTTGTAAGTTCTGAACACTATGCTTCAATCCACTCACTTATCTTGCAACTTCCTTTCAATTTAATATCTCTATTACTAGATTTACTTTTATAGTTGAGATATATTATAATCTTAAATTATCGCTCCCTCCAGTTGACTTTCTAAAGATGATATTTAATTTCAATTATGCGGTATCTTTAATCCTTAGATATTTTAAAGATGAAATTTTAAGTTAATTAAATTAAAGCACATTCTTATGTGAATAACTGAATTTTTTAAGCTCAAAAAGTTAGTTATATAATTCAAATATCGATCGAGTACTTGAGTGAATATGAATTAATTAAGATCTGCTGGACGTAGTAAGTAATGCAAAAAAAAAGTTCTCATTTTTTTGCCAGAAAAAATATCTTTACTTTCATAGAGATAGGGGGTCCAAAAATTAAATATTAGTACTATAAGTTTGAAGTCCCAGCAAAATTCAATTGACTTGCTTCCAGTCATAGCCCAATGAGACTTAAGTCGAAAACAAAATAGCCTGATGAGACAATATTTTTGTCATTAATTTGTTCAACAGTAAGTAATTAAATTGATTCGTTAAATATAAATGCAGGAAAAAGGGGGGACTATTGTATCCACATTAATTACATCATTGCAGCTTATCATTTATGTCTGTGTGTGTGTTGTAAGTTGTAACTACTCCCTTTACGAAGGTCAGCTGGTCAAAGTTAGTAAAAGCCTTGGGATAGCGTAGTAGAGAAAGTAAATTAAACACGAATACGGGGTAAAATGGGATAATATTCACAAAGTTACATGCAGAATTGAGAGGGTTACGTTCAATGGTTCAATTCACACTCTAAGTTCTTGGAAGTTATTGCCACACTAATTTAACTATAAATGTAGCCTGAATGCCAGCACACCAACACGGCTTCAACACAGTTTCTGAGCTTGATCTCCAAACTTACGAATTTAAATGAAAATTCAGCAGAAATTTCTACGTAAATTTTGTAATCCTTTTACTAATTCAACAAAAACAATCACTTAGCTTTCTTGCTTCCTCGTCAAGCCATGTAACCTATATATGCATATCCACGTTCATTCCTCATCACGCTTCATTCATTCAAATCAAACTCTAGTTCTTCTTCTTCTCTCTCTATCCAATCTACTCTACTTTCTTTGTGATCAATCGGTATTATTCTTTCTGCTTACTTAAGTATGAGTTCTTCAAGCATCAACATCCAAAATATCCTTTGCCCTACTACTGGTCCCCCACCTAGGACTCAAGGATCGAACATTAGGCCTGGCACCCGCATCCCAACCACTAAGGATCACTTTTCCAAGAGCCGATGATGTGCCCAATATTGGTCTATTATTGTACGCTTTATGAAGTAAATATGTGAGAGGAGACTTTTGTCAACTTGCGAAAAAATACTTGAAAAAGTTATTCTTTCATAATATATATATACAATTTCTGGTCCCTAATATAAGAGCTCAAAATTTGAATGATTTTGGTCCTTAATATAAGAGTTCATCTCACATTCTCTCCTCATTTAACGTGTTTTTTCCTACTTTGCCCATAACCCTCATTTAATGATTATTCACTTCTCTCTTAAAAGTATCATAATATATATAGGCAATATTATTAGAAAAGAAGCATTAACTCCAGACACTCAACTAATATTTACATGTTTTCTTAAGAAGCGTTTTTTTGGCGGCTAACTCTTATATTAAGGGACCAGAGGGAGTATATTCCTATTTACTTGCAATTTCATTCAAGTGACAATTTTTAGAGTCTAGGCCTTAGGACTATTTGGATCAAGGAAAAAGTGGGTGCATGAGAAAGTGAGAACATACTAGTAGCTAGGAGTGAAAACTAGTTTTCATCAAAAGTAGTAAAAAATGTTCAAGCTTTATTACTCCATAACATTTTTTTCCACGTTGACTTATTTTCCATCCAAGCATATGGTTAGACTTTAGGGATAGTTTTCTTTTTCATGTTTGTTTTCATCATCCACAGATTGGTATAACCATCAAGGTTTCCTATTTTCATGCAGATTAATGTTGCTGATGAAGGCTCGACATCATTGATTGTGGACATATATAAAGGAAAATGGAAGAAGCTGCATACTTTTATTTGCATGTAAAACACATTATTAATGTGAATATATTATTCATTCTTTATTTCTTCGTTTTCATGTGAGTTTCTGGCTGGTTTGGTATGAATTGACATTTTTTTGGGTGTAATACAAAAAGTTCAGTTTATTATAATAATACTCATTAGACGAAAGCTGCTGCTTCATTCGTAAATCTGTCCTTATTGTATTTTTTACGCATAGGAATAAAATAACTAAGACAAGATAGTTCGATCCATGTCATTATCAGATTTAGCCTTTAATTTTTTTTTGATCGAGAATTTAGCCTTTAATTAATTTATAGTATTATAGGCAATGAAACTATGAAAGTGAAAAGGTCAAACCGGACATAAACGCCGCATTATATCTTTCAACTTTTCGTAGATAATAGGTATAACATAAAGTAGTCCAGTTTTAATATAAGTTAATCAATTACAAGTCTTAATTAAAAACATGTCCCACAAATGTGGTAATTAATTTTAAGGATTATTGAAACTTAAATAATATTCTTTCTGATCCTAATTATAAGATCACTTTGAATTTTTTAGAGAAATTAAGGATGTAAAATAATTCAAGCTAAATTGTCAATATTTATATTTTCTTCTTTCAAAATTGATTTATTCTACTTATATTAACATATTTAATTTATATGTCATATGTTATAATAATGGTTTAAGTTGCTTCCTTACATTTCATAAAAAAATAGAAAAATCTTAGAGCAGATGGAGTCTTATGTTTGATTGAGTGGGCCCCTGACAAATCCTTAGATTTGTATTATTTTTATATGCTTAATTGAGACTCTAAACATATTTAAGATGCAATTTTAGTCCTTTATATACTAAAATAAAATGCATTTTTTTGAGTGAGAGTTGACTTGAGAATTGAATCAATTGGTCTTGAACATATATATGATGTTGATAATTAAGTTTTTGCAATGAAATAGATATTTGGGCCAAGGAGAATGATTTTGGGCTGAAGCAAGAAAGAAATTAGCTGGACTTGGGCTTAACAAATTGAAATGAATTAAAGAAACAGAGAGGAGGAGGGAAATGGGGGGGCTGAACACGCAGCGAAACAAATTGGGGGCTGGAGGCAGAGGGCTGGTCTGACGCGAAGAGAATGGAAGGGATAGAAATGAAGTGAGAAGCTAAGGCGCAAGGACAGGGGGTGGCGGCCTCCATTTCTCCTTCTCCCTTTCTTCATTTGCTCTTTTTCTCATCCATTTTCTACCATGGTTTCTCTCAATCTCCTCTTTGTTGGTGCTTTTTACATGAGAGGTAACTAAACATTTTTTGCTCTTTGGAATGGTTTGAGATAGCTTGACTCACATGCTTAATAGGGAAGACTTTTATTATTTTCCCTTTCTCTTGTATTTATGATTTTCCTAGGTTTAGGATTGTCATTTATACTTGAATTTGGACTATTATATTTATTTGAGTTTTATTTGTGGTTTTGACTTGTAATGAGGGATTTGGACTCAACAATATGTATGGTCATACATATGTTCTTTATAATTCATTAGATATTTCTATTTACTCATGGTATTGGTAGATAGTTTGTTGAATTGAATTGTAATTGAACCTAATGCATTGCAATCAATAATCACACTCTAGGGTAATTAATAATGCCTAATTAAATGGGTTCATGAGATTAGGTATTAGACTTGCCGGTTGGTGAGGTTTGGTACTTTAGGAAACCTAGAGAAAACTCAAAGGTGCTAAAGGGCTTAACAATTTCTAGTTAGTTGGGGTTCCAACAATTAGGTATTGGACTCATGGGTCCATGAGGTTTGCAATTTAGTGAATTAGCACCATAGTAACTCCCCGAATATATCAATTGAGCTAGGATAGTTATTCTCAATCATTTCCCAAGAGCAATTCCATTTTAATTTATCAAATCTTTACTTTTTCTCAATCCTTATTTTCTCTTTTGCATATCACACCTTTTACTAATTTTCATTATTAATCTATAACAATTTTCCTTATTTCAAACAAGTTTAGCATTTAGTTACTAAGAAATTAATTGCATTTTATAGGCTCCTTTGAGAACGATACCCGGGGTAACTTTCGCTTACCCCGAGGTCCAAATTATCTTGAAGGATTGGTCTCGAGGCACACTACATCGACCGTTAAAGCGGTGTCCTTCAGCCCCACATTAATTAATAAACAAATTGCGTATTAGTGCAGATTTGGTCACCCTCGCCGCCAGTTGTGTAGTGGGGCGGAGTGTCGGAGGTGAGTAGGGGCAGCTGGTGGTGTTTTTGGTGCCGAGGAGGTTATAAATTTAAGCTTGAGATTGATTTGCAGGGAGGACACTGATGGAAGCTGCAGGGGATTTGCAGGGGGGAGAGGTAGAGAGTGGTCATATGTGGGGTAGAGAGGGAGGGATTTCTTTCTTAATTAATGTGGTCCCCACTCCTTCAATTTATAATAGTTGAAGGACACCGATTTGAGGGTCGGTGTAGTGTGCCTTGGGTCTAATACTTCAAAAATTTTAGGACCTCAAGGTAAACAGAAGTTATCTCGGGTATCGTTCTCAGAGGAGTCTTGTTTAATATAACTAACCTAGTAAATTAAATGCAATGCAAGATGATTTGGGTAAAGAAAATATATTTTTGATGATTTTTGAAGATGGAATAAAGGATGCAAAACAAATAAATATTTTTGGTATTTTTGGATAAAAGGTTGGAATGAAAGTGAGTTGCTCTTGGAAATGAATTTCAATAGCTATCATAGCTTTCTAAAGATTTTTGGGGAGTTTAATGCACTAATTTCATAATTTACGAAACCTCATGGACCCATGAGTCAAATACCTAATTGTTGGTACCCCATACAATTAGGCATTGTTAAACCCTTTAGTGCTAGTGGACCTATTACTTGCAAGGAACTATTAATCCTACGACCGTGACCCCGAATCGCCACTTAATTAATCCTAAGATTTTAATTCAGTATTGGAACCCCACATAATAAAATAAAATCTAAGAATTGAAGTCCAATGTTACTCAAGCAATTACTAGGTTCACTTTGGGTTTCTCTAAGTTTCCTAGAATACCAAACCTCACCAACCGGCAAGTCTAACACCTAATCTCATGAACTCATTCAACTAAGCGTTATTAAATACCTTAGAGTGTGATTAATGGCTAGTAATGATTTAAGTTCAATTATAATTCAATTCATTCAAACTATCTACCAATACCATGAATAAATAGAAAGATATCAAATGAACTATAAAGAACATATGTATGACCATACATATTGTTGAGTCTAAATCCCTCATTACAAGTCAAAACCACAATCAAACTCAAATAAACACAATAATCCAAATCTCAAATTACACATAACAAACCTAAACCTAGGAAAATCATAAATACAAGAGATATGGAAAAGAACAAAATTCCCCTATTAAGCATGTGAGCTCAAACTATCTCAAACCATTCCCAAGAGCAAAGTGGGAGGTCTCAACTTCGATCCCTGGGAGGGCCAATGACAAGACTTTACCTCAGGAATGCTGCAGCATTAAATCGTGGACTCGAGAGAGCCTTGGGCCTCCCTACAATACCTGAGTTGGGCCTGCCAACACCGGGAAAAATGCGAGAGCTGACCCCGGGGTGTCCGACATGGTGGGTTCAGTAGCCGACAATGCTGGACTCAACAATTATAAGTGAATTTTTTCTGAAATTTTCCACAAAAATTCTGTTAATCATATAAACCACTAATTAGTATTGAAAATTTCGCATTAACTTACATAAATTTCTTTTCCGTGTTTTTAATTCAATAGTGGATTTATAAGAGATATATAGGCACATTAATTATATACTACCTCCGGTCCTAAATATAAGACCCAGATAACTTTTTTTTTGAGATGTTAAGGTTGTAAAATAGTCTATTAAATCATGACACATTTTATATATTTTTAGATTATCCATTAGTTTATAAGTAAAATAAACTAGTTTAAGGGAAAAAATTAGGTAAATCAATTTATAATTAACTTATTTTGCTTTTTTTTAGGATTTTTTAAAAACGTCAATTAGGTCTTATATTTAGGATCGGAGGGAGTATTTCCTAGCTAGTGGAAGTAACCTGCGGGTGATGTGGGTATATATTGTTACCATAAATTTTTTTCTTCTCTCTATTTTGTTTTCTGCTTTTTTAATTCAAATTCACATACACATCCAACATATGCGATACGATTAAGCTAAGTTGGATAGAGCAGGTGAAACGTAGATATTGAGTCTCGCTCGCTCGTGTAAGACCACTTCAAAAGATCAAACTAAACTTTGAACACGACCTTGAACAACACATGCATTTGAATCATATGAAAGAAAAAGATAATTTAAAATTTAATCTGAAAATACTTTTAACGCCAGACTGATCAGGAGTGAAGTTTTTTTTTTTTCCACAACTAAACTACCGCATTTACATATGCGCCATGCCCCACTTTTCTTTGTTAAGGTTTTATTTTTCATTCATACAGTAATACGAAGTGGGTAATATATTAATTAATTGGAATTGATATGGAAGTTAATAAAATATTGAATTATTTCTTTCATTGGCTACTGCCTACAGCCAATCTGTTTTTTTATGGTCTTGAATATAAGATTATTATAGAAAATAGGGATGCAAAATAAATAAATGTAAATAATTCAAATTTATTAAGTATACACGATATATGTTAAAATTAAGTGAACTATTTGGATTCCTAAATTAAAAAGTCATTTTAATCTTGTATTAAGGATCAAGGGGAATGCAGGTTTTTTTGTCAAAGAGAAAAATATTTGTTTCATTTCATCTTGTTTTTCAAAAAAGATTATGTACCAGTCATGCATTAACGTTTTTCTGTATATATACTTTTTTGGCCAATTTTTCTTTGTATATATACACGTATTTATGTAATGTGAATGTGAATGTGGCATTGACTAGCTAGCTAGTACATGTGTTTCTTAACTTACTTTTTATTAAGTATAGAAAGATTTGGTGAGATAGATGGGGTCTTCTGTGACAAACTTGTGGAATCATACGCATTTATATGCATGACTAGAAAAGGCATTAATTAATGTATATAAAAAATAAGAAAAGGCATCCATTAATAGATCTTGTAGTAATATGTTGAGAGACGACCGAGAGATTAGGGTTGAGGAAATTTACGCGAAAGTTTTCTCCCATTAGCATCGTAGGATTGGCTCACAAGTCACAAGTCACAAGTAATACATAATTTATTTTATCTTGAATCAGTCCATCATGGTCTGAATTTCCAACAACTTTACTATTCTTCTTAAAGTTCTCACAAAAATAAAGATTTTGAAAAATTAATGAACCTTCACGTGTGAATCAACTGAATTCATCCGTGAGAGTTTTGAGTCATCATTCTCACCGTGCATATATATGACCAATACACACACGTATTGGTTTGTATTTCCGTTTAGTACCGTGTCTAGTTCTTGCATTTGGCAAACCATTTTTATATTTATTTTTCTTCAAATATATTCTATATATCCAAATGGACTTATATATTATTTTTGGTTGGTCTTATTTTTTTTCATTTAATATTGATCGAGCCTCATTATATTTTTCCAGGTATCAGAAGACTAATGTTTTTAATATTTGAATCAATTAAATAAATCTAGCTAAATGATCATCGGTATAAACAGATTGATCTACAATTGAATTTATTGGCAATTTTGAGTGAGTATTGTTGGCGATAACTTCCAAATCATCAAATAATCCATGGATATCTTCTAGCTCCCCACCAATGGTAATATGGCGACAATCTGCTAGGTGATGGGCGACTGTCTGATAGGTGATAGGCGACAGTCGGCTAGGTGATGGGCGACAGTCTGCTAGGTGATGGGCGACAGTCGGCTAGGTGATGGGCGACTGTCTACTAGGTGATGGGCGACAGTCTGCTAGGTGATGGGCGACTGTCTACTAGGTGATGGGCGACAGTCTGCTAGGTGATGGGCGACAGTCGGCTAGGTGATGGGCGACAGTCGGCTAGGTGATGGGCGACAGTCTGCTAGCTGATGGGCGATACTACACAAAACAAAGCAACAAACACAGAAATGTAATGATCTGAGTCGTGTCCTCAAGGACACTGTACTTTAGAGGTATTCCGCGACCACCGACAAGCTTAGGACTTGGCTCTCCCCAGCATTAAACAGATCCTTCTTGCTGAGTAGCAAGGATCAACAGAACTACGGAAGATAATTTACTCAATAAGGAATAAAATATTCAAGAGGAGGATAAGAGGAGACAAGGAAAGCTCTCTTAGCTTCCATACATTCCACTCTTGACTGATGCACCTTTTATATACATAACAATATATTGTTACGTTGTAATCCACTCAAAACATATACAATGCTGAGTTAAAAGACTTTAAAAGCCTCCATTTAATCCCAAATGTTTACACCTCAATATGCCATAAATTCATAACGTTTGCAATAAAGTATATTTACTCACACAAATACACTATGTTTGGAACGTTTTGGAAGGTGAATGTTAATGACAATTATGAGTATTGAAAACAATAAAAGATACTATTATAAACAATTCAAAAACGTTTCCTCTTAGGTTCCAAGAGCAAATAATGGCATATAATGACACCAATAATATATTTATAATATTGCAAAAACTTCCAATAAAAGGTGCATAGTCTACATTCAACTCACATTTAATGGGTGGGATACATAGCCGGATTTCACCTCTAGTGGCCCATTATTATGATGAGTTAACTCTTCCTCTTCTCCAATATAGTAATCCAAATTCACTTATAATTTGGAACCACAATCCAAACAATGTGGAATTTGTTCTTTATGACACACCCACTCAATATTTCCAACAATCCCCCACATGTGTCAAAAAGAACGCCTTAATTGAGTAACACAAGAGTATAACCATTGTATCTAGTGGTCCTCTGGACTATGAACTAGACCTAGACCAATAATACTTAGTACACAGAGAAGTCAGTGGTCCTATGGACTATGAACTCACAACTCTTGGCGTATACTAGAGGTACTATTAGCCAGATTATACCCCCACATTTTTGCTGTTAACGGCGGTTGTGTCCGTTAAGACCGGCCATGAGCGTGGCTGGTTCATAACGAATGCTCTAGAAACTTTGCCAAGGTTTCATAGGAGCGGCCCCACTCCGACATTCGTAGAGGTGATTTCATTAAATGTACCTGCAATGAGCACATCATCCCGTAGGATT
Source organism: Mimosa pudica (assembly GCA_029929735.1). Classification (NCBI taxonomy): domain Eukaryota; kingdom Viridiplantae; phylum Streptophyta; class Magnoliopsida; order Fabales; family Fabaceae; genus Mimosa; species Mimosa pudica. Next base: position 10,243,103 of record JAKELP010000039.1, on the reverse strand, counting down.
ATGAAATCATTAAGAGTATAAACTCAGCCTCACCAAAAATGCAATCTAGCACTTTTCCAGGTCATAGGAATGTACTAGCAAATTATTTAAGTGCTAGCAGAACTGACGCACGACTTGTTCTTACCCATTGAACCTCCTTCATGGGATCTCCAATCACAGAGGTTGAGTTGCCATCGCTGTCAATTTCAAGTTGGCTTTAGTCACATTCCCCTCGACTAATTATTACATCCCGAGGATTTGTTAACGGATCCGATAGGTCAACTTTTGACCCCACAAAATTGATTGAGATGACCCACTAGCGCGCTTTAATTACATCTCAAACAATTTTCACTTATATCATTGTTCTTCTAACAATGATTATTGCCGTTTTGGAAATTATAACTCATCAACATTAAATGTTGGTTTATCACCAATTTATTTGCTAATTTTTTTTTTTAACCATTTGGTCTCATAATTTCAAAAGGCAATTTACAATTTATGCCCCCACAATTCCAAATATCTCATATATTTAGAAACTTGGCATATAATACATCAACAGTAAGTGTTGGATACACACCACAAAATTTATTTTGTGGACTAGTGGATTTTCTCACAAATTCATGGAATTCAATTAACGTCCATGTATATATCTCATACAATGGGAATCCACTTTTATTATACCAATAATTATGGTATCCCTTCATTTTTTTTATATATTTTTTTTATATTAATGAAGCATAGGTACTCTATATAAGGCACCCCCACACTTTGAAATATTTTCACATCATTGTTATTTTAACAATGGTTATTGTCATTTGACAATCACAATTCATTGACAATAAATGTCAGCTTTTCGCCCATATATTTGCTAAGAAGTTTATAACAACTCAGTCTCAAAAAATATTTCAAAGTACAACCAAAATTTTAGTCATTTCCATAATACTAAATAACTCAATCATATTTAGCATTTACAATTCTAATTAAATTAGAAACTCACAGTGTGATATCATTTATAATGAAATCACAAAGCTCTAAACTTTATTTCACAAATAAAGCTACAATATGATTTAATCACAATATGAACAAAATGACACACATAATTTTGCTCATAGATTGATTTTAATAACTGATTATTAAAATCCATCAGGAAGAATAATTTATGATTGAAAATTAAAACTCAGTATAATGACAATCATTGTCCTCTTCATTATAATTTATATACATACTGTTTGCACACAGTAAAATAATGTCTATCAGTTTCTCTTCCTATACATATGTGCAGGAAAAGAAATAAAACTTTCAACTAATGATTGATAACTGAAATTCAGTTTAATGACAATAATTATTCTCTTAATTATTGTACAACGGTTTCACATTATAAATGTCCATTAATAATGGCTATTATTATTTTACTATCAGCATTTAATAATTTCCTCTTTGTAATTTCAACTTTGTCAACTATTTCATAAAACCTCTAATACTCCAGCTCAAATATTAAAGTCTCTAAGGGAATACTTAAATTATATTTAGTACCTTTCCAATAGCAATTCTAAATTACCTTCCATTCTAATTAAATTAGAATGTCTCCAATTTAAATGTAATGTCAAATAAGCACAAGTATGACTTATGTTATTAGCATGCAAATCGTACTATATCCCAGTAATGATAGGCAAATTATTGCATTCATCTAATATTGCAAATATGATCACTGCTCATATAATTTCCTTTTTATGAATAATGAAATCAAGATACTTGATAACATACCGTACAAATATAACAAAAGTATTCAGGAACATAGATATACAACTTCATTTAGTTTAGTTTATCGAAAAATAAACAATGTATTTCACACATATGTTAATATGATTGCGAGACATTATGAATATATTAATGTTCACAGTATAATATTATAATGACTTTTAAATACAAGTCGTACAAGCTCTTTATGCATATCATAACCACTAGCAAGCACCAAAAATTAAACATGTATTAACATGTAAACATGGTCACACTAGATTTAAAAACATTAATATTGATACTAGTGGTACTAAACATGCAGCCACAAATGTATTTTAATCTAACACATATTAGCTACTTGTTTAGAGTTAAACTCATTAACATTTTTCCGCGGACTCATAGAACACATGGAAAAATATCACAAAATTAAAACACAACTTTCCTATCTCGAAAGCAATAAACCAATTCAATCAATTGGATTTAGTTTATATCAAACAAATCAATCATGGCTTCTCAGGTGCCGTAAATTGTGCATTTCAAACAATTAATAGCATTTTTTTAAATAATTTAATCAAGCAATGAATATAGGCCAAGGGGTTTACCATAATGATGCTTTCAGCTCTCTTCTTCGATCACCCTTTTTGTGGCCAAAAATCAATGTCCCTTGTTTGTATATTCACCCACTAACAGCTCCATGCTGTTATTATATTTTGATGGACATTTCCTCCAAAAATACAATAACTTAGAAGCATTAAACAAGTCCAGTTAATGAGACAAATTCAGCAATTGGTGCTCTCAGCTACAATTGCCGTCACCAACATGTGACAATTTACCTTCAACCCTTTTTTTATTCATGGGTATCACTGGACTTAATGCCCCGAAAAATGCTTTCATCGGACTCATGTCACCAAGGTGATTTTATCCGGATATCTCTGAGTTAAAACTCATTTATCATATCATCGCTAGCCTCAAACACTTTTCTAGAGGTTTACACATTTCCATCTCAATCCACACAGGAATGAGGAAAAGCCTCTTTTGGTTTATTTATTTATTATAAAATCTCATAATTTTGTCCCTTGACAGTGACAAATAAACGTAAGACTCAATTCTTACATCAAATCATCTTTAGCCACAATTGCTAAAGGTTTATTCTCTTTCATATCAAATTGTCATATCTCAAAAATATCCTGGACAGAATAACAAATAGAGATGTGAGACAAATTATATAGTTCCTACACAATAGGAAAATACAAAGAAAACACCACTAAAACTAAAGTTTAGAGTTCTCCTTATTTGATGAATATGCCGACGCCATATCAACTCATGCCGGAATTGCATCCCAGTGTTTGGCTCCAATGGAGAAAGAACACGAGGAATACCTCTAAAGATTGTTGGTGATAGCTTCCAAATCATCAAATAATCCATGGATATCTTCTAGCTCCCCACCAATGGTAATATGGCGACAATCTGCTAGGTGATGGGCGACTGTCTGATAGGTGATAGGCGACAGTCGGCTAGGTGATGGGCGACTGTCTGCTAGGTGATGGGCGACAGTCGGGTAGGTGATGGGCGACAGTCTGCTAGCTGATGGGCGATACTACACAAAACAAAGCAACAAACACAGAAATGTAATGATCTGAGTCGTGTCCTCAAGGACACTGTACTTTAGAGGTATTCCGCGACCACCGGCAAGCTTAGGACGCGGCTCTCCCCAGCATTAAACAGATCCTTCTTGCTGAGTATCAAGGATCAACAGAACTACGGAAGATAATTTACTCAATAAGGAATAAAATATTCAAGAGGAGGATAAGAGGAGACAAGGAAAGCTCTCTTAGCTTCCATACATGATAAACTCCATAATTGTACACACATTTCATCTGAATTTCCTGATTTATCGCATGTTTTTGGTAAATAAATAGATAGAAATATAGCATTACTCATATGGTAAAGAAAAAATGATAAGAAATACATGTGCATGAGATTATGAGTTGAAATTGCTTAATTTTTGATATATATGTGTTGAGGAGCTCACCATCCCTTTCTAGTTAATGTGAGTAGGAACAAATGGACAAGCATAGGTATATCAAAAGAATGGAAGCAATAAATAAAAGAAGAGAAAAAGGGAAGAAAAGGTTCGCTGGAAGTTAGCCCTCAGCGAACGAACCGCGAATCTGCCCCAAAATGCACCCATTCTGCCAATTTCTTCGCTGGAGGTTCGCATTTCGCGAACGAATAGCCAACCTGCCAAAAAGTGGTTCGCTGGACGTTAGCCTTCAGCGAACGAACAGCGAACCTGCGAACAGAAATGAAACTCTGCGTTTTACATTGTTTCCACTCGAAATTTAGGGTTTAAAGAGGGCAAAACAGACGGAGCGGGCATTCTTCACTTCTTGGACTTCTTGGGGAGCTTTGTGGTGTGCTAGGGCATGGATTTTGGTGGAGATCAAGTTGGAGATTGAAGTTTGAAAGAGATTTTGGCTTCACACTACGGTTCTTCTTCTCCATTTTCCTTCCTTAACTCTTGTTCAATGTTTATGATTAGTCTTGTGTATTTTTCTTTGGGATTCTTGAACATGAGTAGCTAAACACTTTGTTTTAGGATTATTTTGAACCCTTGTATAGATTAACTCTTGATTTTTCCTCTCCTTTTGTGATTAATGTTATATATGTGTTTATTTTACTCTAGCCCTAATGCCTCTAAGTGATTGATCACCATTTAGTTGATATGTTCATTTGACTTATGACTTGAGAGAGCTAGGTTAAGTGTAGAACTTGGGTAAAATAGTGTGAGAACTTGAAGTTTGCATGACAAATGAACAATTTTGTTAATAAGATAGACACATACTTATTAGCCTCACATAGCCACATTAGGGTTGAAACTTAGAATTGAGTTTTATTAATTGTGACAAGAGATTGCATGATTAATGGAATTAAACACTTGTTCTTGACTCGACGGAGCGTTTACAAGTACATTGTGAACCCTAGGTTAGCACATATATAGCTATTAAAAGCAATTGTAAGAGGAGACCGTTTAAAGGTTAGGAAATACAAGGGGGATAAATAATCTTAAGTCCCAATTTATCCTTGAAGTTGGAGAATCACTTGTTCATAGTTTTTCTTATCTTTTTTATATAGTTACCCTTCACTCATGATATTTGTATCACTCAAATTAAGCGAGAGTGCAATAATCATTACTTGACCTGGTTTTGGAACCAAATCCTCGTGGGAACGATACTTTACTTTCACTTTATTACTTGGCGCGACCCGTGCACTTGCGGTGCGAACAAGTTTTTGGCGCCGTTGCCGGGGATTTGTGTCCCAAAACCATCCTTGGTCAATCTTGATTAGAGCACTAGTAGCTTAAGCTTGAGTTTGTATATATTTGTTCTTGTGTTTCTTTGTAGATTTTTTCTTCTTCTTGTGTTCGTGTGTATATTTGTTCTCTTTGTGTGTCTTTGTGTTTGTTAATTTTCTTTTCTTAAAACTTTGTCATGGACTATCCTTGGTGGACTAATGGGGTAAGGGATGAATTTGAGCATGATAATGATTATCCAACTTCTTATTATGACCCTAATGCTTTTCAAACTCAATGTGAGTACATTTGTTGTAATTATTGTGGAGATAATCATTATGATGAGCAATGCCCCCATTTTTCAACCATTGATTTTGTAGAGGATGATTTAGCTAAGGTTCAAGCTAGTTTAGATGATAATTCTTTTAACCTTAGTTGGAATCATGAACATTCATTGTCTTGGGATCCAAATTATTCTTTCCCCTCATATGCACCACAATGTCAAATATCATCCAATAGTTTAGATGGGTCTAGTTCTAGTCATGAGAAGATGTCAAGAATAGAGGATATGTTTCAGCGTTATATTGATAATGAAAATGATTATAGAGCTAGGGATGATGAAAAATTGAGTGAACAAACATTAGCTCTTGATAATTTAGCAATCAAGGTAGGTGAACTAACTTCTCAACTTGAGTCTTTAATGCAAAAAGGTTGGTCTATTGATATGTTGAATGACTCTTGTGAAGAAAATATGGTTTCAAATGGAGAATTGGTCATGAGAAGTGATGATGTGTTATCAAGGGTTAGTGAAAATTTTGAGGGTGATAGTGAGTTGAAAATTGAAGAGGGAGAGAATAATATTGAGTGTGCAATTGAGGTTCCAAGTTTGAAGCCTAATCCTTATTGTTGTGAGCAAGTAGAAATCCCAACAATTGTTGTTCAAAATTCTCATAGTAATTTTTTGACTCTTACTGATGAGAGTCCAATGGATTTTATTGGGTTTTCAAAATATTTGGGGGCTAGTGATCATAATTTTGAAACAATTGAATTAGAGTCTACCATGTGCCATATTGTGTCATGTTTCTTAAAATCACTTTTGATTGAGGGATCATGTATTGTGAATGAATTCCCATTGTCAATGAAAACTTGTCTTTTGAAAAGAAATGAGGACAAGGTGATCTTAGTTTTTGATACTTATGATTAGTGAGTGGTGCAGAAAGTCTGGCTGAAGACTATAAATTTAGCGTTTCTTGGGAGGCAACCTAAGTTCTTGCTCTTTTCTGTAGTTTTTAATTTTCCTAACTAGTTTAGTGTAGTTTGGTATATTTTTCCTTGGTCTTACTTTTTGTAGGAATAAAGGATTTCTCCCACACTTGGATGACAAGTCAATGATGATGGCTGAAGCTTACGTTTATGGAAGGCAAGAAGAGGTCTACAAAGGGGAGTAATATTCCAATCTTCATCTAAATTCAATTTTCTCTCCTTTCTTCTTCTTCATCTAGAATGAATGATGATGTTGATGACTGGAAATTTGTGCTGAATTGATCTGTGATGTTGCATTATGCCTGATGTTCTATTTGAGTTTCATGAGTTGAACTGTCATAGGCGGTGAGCCTATTTGTTATGGAATGATCCCCGTGGTGGGTTTGTGCTTGATTTTTGTGTGGTATGAGTTCACATATGAGTCTTGGTTTTAGTATACTTTGAATGTATATGTGAAGGTTTTGTGTGCAGTTTGTTTGGCTTGTCATGAAAGTGGTGTCTTGAAATGTTGAGAGTGGATATTTAGAAAAATTCTGGTGTTGGATTGTTATGAATGAGGAAGTTTAGCTTATTGAGGAATTTGATGAGTCTTAGGTGGATTGTGGGTATTGATTGTGCCTAGTAGTCTTCATGAGATGTGATGTGACTTTGGATGATCTTGTGAGCAAGAGAGTGGATTTGTTGTTAATGTTGATGAAAGTTTTGAGTTGTTTATCAGTCTGCAGAAATGTTGGAAAATTTCTAGTGTTGGGTGCTATGAGTTGAGCTTTTGATGCCTTTGAATGCTTATGTGTGAATTTGATGTATTTTAGCCAAATTGTGGTTATCAATTGCTCTTGGTGATGTGTATGAGTGTTTATGAAGTTTTTGGTATAAACTGGGTTATACTTGTGAAAGAAAGAATGGTTTTGATGCTTGTGTAGTGAGAATTTTGCTCAAGTGTGTCTGCGGAAAATTTCTGCATAATCAGTACAGCAGACTGTTCGCTGTGACTTCGCTGCTAGCGAACCGTTAGCGAATTCCACCAGCTTCTGCAGAAATTATTCAGAAGGCAGTTTGCTGTGCCTTCGCTGTCAGCTAAGCCACAGCGAACGCCTCCCTTTTTTTAAAAAAAAAAATTAACCCTAGATCAACTCCTAAATAAGACACCCCTCTTCTTTCTCGCAGTCTCACTCCGAGTCGCACACCGCTGATCATCTCCTTTAGTGAAGCTCAAATGTTAGAATAGTCCAAGTTTGGGGGAAACCTTTAATTTAAGACCATTATAGGACTTGTAGGCTTTTTCTTTCTAGGATTTTGTTTAGGCCTGTTCTAGGACCACTGTTAACCCCATTTTGGCTGCATGCTGTTATTGCTACATTATTATTGATATGCAAGCACTTTGATGTAACATTGCATGTTTCATCTTGCTTGTCCCTTTTCATTTTTTAAGCCCACAGTGAGGACACTGTGTGATTTAAGTTTGGGGGAGGGAGATGTTCCTTTGCTCATTTTGAAACTTTTGAGAATATGAGTAATTTTTGCTTCTGAATAATAAGTGCACAGGAAATTGTTTTTGATGTTTTTGAAGGGTGAATGTGTGAGCTCTTATCCCAAATTGGAGTTGTTGCATTTTTGAATCAATTTGACCATGAGTTTTCTTGAAAAGATGTATGAAAATCCAATGATAGAAATATGTTGTTTGACTAAGTGATCTGTGAAAAGTTGATCTATATGTCAATGTTAAAGCAAACATTTCCCTGCTTCTATTGAACAACCTAAGCACTAATGGAGTTAGAGTTATTTGATGGATTTTGTGAAGGAAACTTGTAATAATCCTATGCATGTATTCTCTTTCATTTGATAATTTCAAAACTCTTTTTGGAAAACTTCATCGTTTTTAACTTATGGCACATAATTTTAAAAAATGATTGAGGCAGTTCTTAAATGCGATTGAGCCTTTCAAGCCATCCTTGACAATTTCTATCCCATTTGCACCCTCTTTTGAGCCTTATAATGAAAAACCATGTGAAATTTCTTTTTGAAACCCACATTGGACTTAATCCTTACAGCCCGAAAAACCATGAACTACTTGAATCTTGAGATAATTGACATTTCATTAGTAGTGAGGATTTGTAGGGTTGCCAAAGTTGTGTAAATGTAAGAACATTTTGAAAAGGGAAATATGGATTGAGAATGAAAAGTTTGTACTCCTAAGTCAAAAAAAAAAGAAAAGAAAAAGTAGAAAAGAAAAAAAATAAGTATGAAAAAAAAAGTTTGTTGCAATAAGACTAGGAGTACAAAGAATCAATTTGAGATAAGTTTTGGAGAATTTCAAGCTTCTTGGAAGAAAATTCTGTGTGTGAGTGAATCTAATGAAATGTATTCATTTATCTCAAGATATTTGAATTCCTTTATCCCATTCTTTCAATTAGCTAAACACTTGAACCCCTAGCCCCATTACAAGCTTTAAAAGCCCTCTTGATTTTGAATTTATGTGCCACAAGTTGAAAGTGGAGAAGTGTGAAGAAAAGAGTGGAGAAATTTTAAAATGAAATTTTATACATGCATTGAATTATTGCAAGTGGCTGGATTATAATCTGGATAATCTCTCTTAACTCCAACACACACACACAAGTTCAAAGATATTGGAAAGTTTGTTTTAAAATTGAGATGCATACATCGTTACATATAGCCCATACTTTCTAAGACTCAATTAAGAGATCAACATGTGAGGATAAGTAATTAAATCAAACTAGAGGAAACATATGGTCAAATCATAAAGATTTCTAAATTGCTTGAGGACAAGCAAAGACTCAAGTTTGGGGGAGTGATAAACTCCATAATTGTACACACATTTCATCTGAATTTCCTGATTTATCGCATGTTTTTGGTAAATAAATAGATAGAAATATAGCATTACTCATATGGTAAAGAAAAATGATAAGAAATACATGTGCATGAGACTATGAGTTGAAATTGCTTAATTTTTGATATATATGTGTTGAGGAGCTCACCATCCCTTTCTAGTTAATGTGAGTAGGAACAAATGGACAAGCATAGGTATATCAAAAGAACGGAAGCAATAAATAAAAGAAGAGAAAAAGGGAAGAAAAGGTTCGCTGGAAGTTAGCCCTCAGCGAACGAACCTCGAATCTGCCCCAAAATGCACCCATTCTGCCAATTTCTTCGCTGGAGGTTCGCATTTCGCGAACGAATAGCCAACCTGCCAAAAAGTGGTTCGCTGGACGTTAGCCTTCAGCGAACGAACAGCGAACCTGCGAACAGAAATGAAACTCTGCGTTTTACATTGTTTCCACTCGAAATTTAGGGTTTAAAGAGGGCAAAACAGACGGAGCGGGCATTCTTCACTTCTTGGACTTCTTGGGGAGCTTTGTGGTGTGCTAGGGCATGGATTTTGGTGGAGATCAAGTTGGAGATTGAAGTTTGAAAGAGATTTTGGCTTCACACTACGGTTCTTCTTCTCCATTTTCCTTCCTTAACTCTTGTTCAATGTTTATGATTAGTCTTGTGTATTTTTCTTTGGGATTCTTGAACATGAGTAGCTAAACACTTTGTTTTAGGATTATTTTGAACCCTTGTATAGATTAACTCTTGATTTTTCCTCTCCTTTTGTGATTAATGTTATATATGTGTTTATTTTACTCTAGCCCTAATGCCTCTAAGTGATTGATCACCATTTAGTTGATATGTTCATTTGACTTATGACTTGAGAGAGCTAGGTTAAGTGTAGAACTTGGGTAAAATAGTGTGAGAACTTGAAGTTTGCATGACAAATGAACGGTTTTGTTAATAAGATAGACACATACTTATTAGCCTCACATAGCCACATTAGGGTTGAAACTTAGAATTGAGTTTTATTAATTGTGACAAGAGATTGCATGATTAATGAAATTAAACACTTGTTCTTGACTCGACGGAGCGTTTACAAGTACATTGTGAACCCTAGGTTAGCATATATATAGCTATTAAAAGCAATTGTAAGAGGAGACCATTTAAAGGTTAGGAAATACAAGGGGGATAAATAATCTTAAGTCCCAATTTATCCTTGAAGTTGGAGAATCACTTGTTCATAGTTTTTCTTATCTTTTTTATATAGTTACCCTTCACTCATGATATTTGTATCACTCAAATTAAGCGAGAGTGCAATAATCATTACTTGACCTGGTTTTGGAACCAAATCCTCGTGGGAACGATACTTTACTTTCACTTTATTACTTGGCGCGACCCGTGCACTTGCGGTGCGAACAATACATTCCACTCTTGACTGATGCACCTTTTATATACATAACAATATATTGTTACGTTGTAATCCACTCAAAACATATACAATGCTGAGTTAAAAGACTTTAAAAGCCTCCATTTAATCCCAAATGTTTACACCTCAATATGCCATAAATTCATAACGTTTGCAATAAAGTATATTTACTCACACAAATACACTATGTTTGGAACGTTTTGGAAGGTGAATGTTAATGACAATTATGAGTATTGAAAACAATAAAAGATACTATTATAAACAATTCAAAAACGTTTCCTCTTAGGTTCCAAGAGCAAATAATGGCATATAATGACACCAATAATATATTTATAATATTGCAAAAACTTCCAATAAAAGGTGCATAGTCTACATTCAACTCACATTTAATGGGTGGGATAAATAGCCGGATTTCACCTCTAGTGGCCCATTATTATGATGAGTTAACTCTTCCTCTTCTCCAATATAGTAATCCAAATTCACTTATAATTTGGAACCATAATCCAAACAATGTGGAATTTGTTCTTTATGACACACCCACTCAATATTTCCAACAAGTATGCCATATGTAACAACTCACAATGTATTTGAGATTGCACAGTCCAAATTATAAGTGAATTTAAACTAATAAATAAGTATATAGAATGGAAGGAATAAATTTTCAATATAATAGGAATTCACAGTAATGGAACGAAATGGGGCCATTTGGTCCCGACACCCATTGTACACAAGTTAAATGCAAACTACACATCTTTCATCAATCTAACGTGGTAAATCAAATATTTGGGGAAATTTTATGAGTTTGTTCTTGATTGTGAAAATGAATGTTTGTAATGGTGATTTCATGCTTTCAAGGAGATTAACAGTAATGATTTATGATTTCTTAAGTCTGAATTCCTTGGTTCTTGGTCCAATTGAATATCTGGGACAACAAAGTTTAGGAAATTTAAAGATTTTCTCTTGATTTTCGAAATCTAGTTGGCAAGAAAGAGTTTGATGGTGTCAAAAAGTTCAATAATGGTGTTTAATGAATTCTCAACTTTGATATACTATGTATCTTTATTATATTGAATTTCGGCTCACCAAAAATAATATTTCATGAATAAAAGTGGTTTTATTTGATATTTCAAGACTATTTGATATGCGGATGATTTATATGAGAATGAGAAGGGGAAATTTTTGTGGTGTTAGTTTAAAGTATTATCAATTGAAATAAAAGGAACAAATATTTGTGATAATTTGGAAAAGTTAAACATGGGTGATATATTGTTGTTCTATTATGCCGGACTTGAGTTGATAAAGATGTTAGATAGATTGATATATTCATATTATTTTTAAAATTTGAAAATTTAAGATATAATAAACAAATGCATAAAAGATTGAAATTTTTATTAGGAGTGATTTCTACCCATTGATTTCATCCACGATGATATGTATAAAGTTAAATATCACAAATTACAAATAAAATTATTTCTCAGTAGTCAAGTTTGATGCGTCTGATGTGTTTAATTTTCTACACCAACTAGAAGTTAGCCAACACTGTTATTTTATTTATCATCCAATAGACAAATGAATGGATGGAGCAGAATTGGTAAGTTATTATGATCACTATAGTTCTGAGAGCTCAAAGACGTTTTGGTGAAACAAGCAATAAGCTTAGCACCTGATTATCATACATTAGATCGTATCCCTCTAGGGCTTGAGTACTTTATTTAGGAACAATGTATATGGCTCTGTGTTGCTGGTTTAACTAGTAGCTTAGTTTTCCATATAAAAAAAATAGTGACATATTTGAACAAAATAATTAATTCATCAAATTTCAATTGCAAGTGAAGCTAATTATGACCGTAATAATTATAATGAATGGGTTAACCAATGAAACTAGATGAATGATAAAGTGGTTAAATAAAAAATGTGGACCAATAATAGAAACAATTAAAGCTAACTTTATAAGACGTGTAGACCAATAGTATCATTGCCGGAAGATTTTAAGAAGAATATAGAAAATAATCCTCATAAAATAAGGGTAAAAGATCATATTTGCCCCGGAAGTTTTAGGCAAGGATCATATTTGCCCCTGAAGTTTTTTTGGGATCAAGTTTGCCCCTGAAGTTTACAAAATGGATCAAGATTGCCCTCATGTCCTACATGTCATGCCACATCATAGTCCAAGTCAAGTCTAGTGCCACATCATCATCTCCTTCCTTCAATCCCCACTTTTCTCTCAACATCGCCTCCTCTCCTTCCACCACCCAGAACCCCACTGCCATCTCTCTTTCTCTTTGCCTCTTCTTCACTCTCTCTTTCTCCTTCACCTCCTCCCAACCCCATCCTTGGGAGGAAATGAAAGTGAGAAATGGGAAGGATGGGGTTGGGAGGAGGTGAAGGAGAAAGAGAGAGTGAAGAAGAGGCAAAGAGAAAGAGAGATGGCAGTGGGGTTCTGGGTGGTGGAAGGAGAGGAGGCGATGTTGAGAGAAAAGTGGGGATTGAAGGAAGGAGATGATGATGTGGCACTAGACTTGACTTGGACTATGATGTGGCATGACATGTAGGACATGAGGGCAATCTTGATCCATTTTGTAAACTTCAGGGGCAAACTTGATCCCAAAAAAACTTCAGGGGCATGACATGTAGGACTATGATCTTTTACCCTTAAATAATTATGATTTAAAAGATATCTTGAATGATTGGAATCAATCATGTTAGAACTTAGAACCAATATTAGACTCTACTATGATACATCATTCAATCAAGATTTAAACATTGACTCATCATCATATAAGTAAGGTCTGAGCTTGATGGGTGCATATATACCCAAGATCCCATTTTAATTTTAACTCTATTTCTCTCAACCTAAATCCTAATTTTTTTTTTTTACTTGTTTCGGGCTAGCTCGTGGGTTTCAACCCGTATATTACTAACTATATCATCCACAAGTTTAAATCATTAGATTTTGGGATGGTCATGTCATTTTTATCCTAATTTCAAATTTGATGTTTTTTGTACCAAAAAAGATCACTACATTTTTTTTTGCATATCGACAATAAGTTCTTGGGAAATTTTGCATTTTGATCCAACATTTTGTTTGATAGGACCTATAATCATGCATGACGTATATAAGTTTTCAGACATAAAAAATCACACTACTCACAATCTGAATGTTACTAATAGAAGATAGAGAACCGTCCTCAAACATTTGAAGCGTCTTCTCCCAAATGTTCCCCAGTAAGTGTACCCCAATAAGTAAAGCATAATTTTTTACCAACACACATATTTAAGCCATTGGCATACATACCTGTTACCATAATGCAGCTTATTCTAAAAAATATGATTTATTTATGATTTGATTATAAATTCAATTAGTTCACATGACATGTTTTCCCAAACATGTAATCATCTTCCTTAATTCCTTCCTTCCATCTTTTATTTTGATTCATCTTTTACTTTGATTCTTGATTGAGGACTTGAGGTATTTAGAAAAAGATTGACAAAAAAAAAATAGAAATAGACTCTTTAAGACAAATAATGGGTCCTCAAATCAGTCCCATATTAAGGATGGAAGGGAGTACTTTGAAAAAAAAAATTACTGTTTCAAAGTTTTTCCTAAGGACTTTAATTTTTGAACATTTTATGAATGATTTATATTTAAATAAAAAATGCCCATCCTTTCCATTTTTCAATCACAATTTCTTATCAACCGAATCACAACCTCATACAGCATAATAGAACTTGATTCAATGATCCCACAAGTCTTCAGCTAAATAACCAGTCTAAGGACACGTTTATGTGAAGAAATTCGTAGGCCCAAATTCGCAGTATTTGCAAGCAAGAAAGCAAAGAAACAGCACTATAAAATATAATTGTCATTCATGTGAAGAAGGGCTATAAGGCCTCTCATTTCAATAGAGAACTTATTAAGGAAGTATGAAGATAAAACAAGTAAGAAGATAAACCAAATGGATACCTGGCTTTTGAGAGGCCTAACTCTCCATTACTTCTTTACTAATCCTTAAACTTACCCTCTACATTATTATTTTATGCAAATTAGACTCTTCAAGTTTGCAACAGAAACTCTACAATGCCTTAATTGCAATACAAGTGAACGTTTTCTAAGAGGATTTTTTCTAGAAGAGCCACTAGATTCCAACAAGGACTATCAAAAACCAAGGAACGGACCATTTAGAAATTTTTTCACCTGTCTCTACTATGAATTTACATCAATCTATTAGATAGTCTCAATGAGTTGATTCAAAAGGTCTTCTCTTGTAATATAACTAGCTGGTGTTCTCTATGTGGGAAGTTCTGATATCAAAGTTCTAAACACATATCAAAGTTCTAAACACAGTTCCAAGATTATGGGTAGTTAACTTGCAGCATACCATTACTTTCACCAATAATGAATACATTGGTAGTTAACTTGAAAAGAGTAGTTAAATTGCCATACACACACAAGATTAGATTAAACGGTATATGTAAAGGACAATTTCATGATAAACATGAACATTGAGGTCAGAATTCACAAATGGCCCCCTCATGAACTGTTCTATTTGGTGCATTTTCAGCGTTCAAATAACTGAGTGCACAAATATTGCATCGCTACCAAATGCATTAAGCTCTCTTTTTCTTAGAAAACACAGTAACACCAAGCAAAGACAACTGTTTATCATACATAAAAAAAAAGGTTGTAAAATGGAAAAAAACTGGGAGCTTGTTAGCAAAATAACTACTTGCTAATAAAGATTAAGCAAGAACATTAAAGACATTAAAGAAGAATGATTTTAGAGGGTTGAAGACAAGAAATAGAGAACAGAGGGGTCAAAGAGAGAAGAGGCCGTTGGCCATAAGAGACAAAGAGAGACACCGGCCGTCGGCCGTCAAACACAAACTCAATTCATAATTCAAAGACAAGACTACTAGACTCTTACAATAAACCCTAGTTATATAATCTTGACCTAATTAGAATTGGGCCTCACTAAACCCTAAGCCCAACATATACTAGCAATAATAATTAAATTAACAAAACATAATAATAATAATCCCAAACCCTAATTACCCAATCAATCTAATTAATTGACTCAATCAATTAATTAATAATTGACCAAATCAATCAACTAAATTAACTATTTTATTCTAAATATTAATGACATAACAGAGCTTCAAGAATCAATGACATGGAAAGGGATCCAAAACCCAAATACCACAACATAATGTACTCTCTCAGACACAAATCTAGATTTCCCAATATATTATCTGATATTGTAAAAACAGGATATTCCAAAGTTAAAACTTAGAATCAGAGATTGCAAGCAAAAACCAGAAACCATGAACTGATGAAGGTCATTGAAATTAATACCAAATTATTCCCTGGGAGTGTGCGGGATGGGCTATCAACAAAAACAATGAAAACACTGCACAGTTTGAAAACTAATGCAACAATTCATAGTCTCACTCCATTGTGTTCTAAATTCTACAATCAACACTAATTCATTATATAAGGGTACATAAATGAACTTTCATTCTATATCAATTCAACATTGGCCTGAAAAACACTCCCTACCATGCCATCATTATACATCCAAATATTACATCACTAAGAAATGCACCAACCTACCCCTTTTTTCTTAGAAAAAGCACAGCACCACCACTTAACAAAAGAGAACTTTTTACCATAAGACAAAAACAGACTGTAACATGAAAATAAGCTGGGTGTTCCAAAGAGTCTATGACATGGAAAGAAGCCCAATTACCAAAATATAATGCACTGTCTCAAACACAAGGCTAGGTTTTCCAACATATTATGTGATATTGTAAAAACAGGATATCTAATTTAAGATCACAACATAGGATCGTAGATCTCAAGCAAAAACAAGAAACTAAAAATTGTTGAAATACCATTTGAAATTAATATCACATTATTCCCAGTGAGTAACAAAACCAATAAAAGCACTGCACAGTTTCAAAATTAAAACAGCAATTCATATATAGAGTCTCATCATATCAGCCCATTGTGTTCTAAATTCTACTCTAATTCATTACAGGATACATAAATGAACTCACATTCCATGTAAATTCAATTTCCTCCTACTAAACTGTCCATGCCATCATCATACATCCAAGTTCTCCATTTGAACACTGCTTTTGAGAGGCACATACTCTCCAAGGTAGCCACCAAGATGATCATGTAGAGCAATCTTATCAATCCCTTGATGATGGTAACTCTTGCACACATAATAAAACACACTCTGCACCAACAACCCAACCAGATTCACAATCACCAACAAACCCACCAAAAATCCACCAACCACAATCCTAGTGAAAACCCCATAATACCCTCCACCATGAACCACAACAGTGCTGAACGCACCAGAAATAACCCCACAACAGATCAAATACACAAACACAAGAAAAGCAGCATACTTTGTCCTCCCCTTAAGCAACTCATAGCTCTTCTTCATAGCAGCAAACCCATACACAGGCTCCAAAACAGAAACCACACTAGCCATATGCCACAAAGCAGTGATATACACATGAACCACCAAAAACAACACCAAAAGCACCACCAAAGCAAAGAAAAACAAAACCCCATTATGTGTATCAACAGCAATGATCATCATGACCAAGCCAAGAACAAACACCAAATTATACCCAAACATCAACAAAGACACCCACAAAAAGGTAACAAACAGCCTCTTAAAAACTTTTGGTATAGCAGACATGGTGGATGAAAAAGACACAGGCTTTGAGGTGTAAATGGATGCAACAGTGAAGACAACAGCAGCAGTGGATAAAAGGGAGAAAGCAAAGAGGAAAATGAGGTAACAAAACTGAATAACAAGCAAGAGGGTCCATTCATGGGGGGTTTGGGAGGGATCATCATAAGGGGACTGAAGTTGAGCTAAGATTGGATGAGTGAAGAGGGAGTGAGCTAGGATGGCAAAGGAGAGAGGGAAGATTAAGGAGATGGTGATGAAGTAGAAGGTCTTGGGGGATCTTTTGGGGATGGAGATTGATTCTCTGAGGATGTGTGGGATTGTGAGGAATTGAAGCTCTTCTGGGGCGAGATCCATGATTGGTATGGTGGATCTGAGATGGGTTTTTGAGGATTTGGTGTGGGAGAGAGTTTGAGAGGAAAAAGGTGGAAGCTTGACTTGAAGATATGGCTATGTATGTATGTATGTATGCTTATGAGATTCTAAGATTGTTGTGTAGTCGGTGGTGGTGGCTGGGGGAGATAGCGTGTACACGTGGCGAGTTTTAGCCGCCTGTTGACCGCTTTGTTTGTTAGGACTTAGAACTGATTTTTTTTTTTAATTATTGTTGCACGATGATCACATTCCATAATACTCCTATTTATCGATCTGATGATCACAAGAGATTAGTTATGAGTTACTCATCAGGTACTCTTTATAAGTCACTTACCCTCTAAATCTCACATACCAAGGAATGGAAGTTACTCCCTCCGGTTCCTAATATAAGAGTTAGCCGCAAAAAAAAAAGCATCTTAAGAAAACATGTGAATGTTAGTTGGGTGTTTGGAGTTAATGCTTCTTTTCCAATATTGCCCATATTTATTATGATACTTTTAAGAGAGAGAAATGCATAAGCATTAATAAATATGAAAGAGAGTTAACCTGACGGGTTGGCGTGAGTGGTAAGTACTCTCGTCCCTTAAGCAAGTGGTTGGGGGTTCGATCCCCAGCTCTTGCGAATGGAGCAAATTCACAGGCCATCTGTCTACCCCCTATATGGGACTTCAGAACAGCGAGGGATTAGTCTCACTTGACATGCGGGTGGGGATACCCTTGGGTAACCAAAAAAAAAAATATGAAAGAGAGTTAGGGGCAAAGTAGGGAAAAAACGCATTAAATGATGAGATAATGTGAGATGAGCTCTTATATTAGGATCAAAACCATTCAAATTTTGAGCTTTTATATTAGGAACCGGAGGGAGTACATCTATTCCTATAAATATAAGGTCATTTTTCTTAATTTGAGTAGATTAAAGAAGTTATTTAAGTTAGTTATTCACACTGTTATCAATTTATCTCAACTATATATTTTTATCCTCACTACTCTCCCTTTTTTGCTTGTAATTATAGATAAGCATTGTAGGGTTAATTTAGGAAAAAGTTGGGAAAAGTTAGAAAGTGATCTTATGATTAGGAACAAGTTGAATTTCAAAAGTGATCTTATATTAAGAACAAAGAGAGTATTTTTCATGCTTTGCAAGTAAATAGCCTCACAGTTGAAGAATATAACATATTCCATAATATTTATTTCTCTCTAATGATGGGTTTACTTTTATTAATAACCACGTGTTGTCTGAGTGTACAATAAAAAAACTAATAATAATTTGACTCATCACACGTAATTGTTAGTTAGAGATATAAATAATGGTAAAATCAGAGTGTTAACTCACGAGTTTCACAACAATGATTACAAGTCACTCCATTACTAAATTTATCCTATTAATTATAGGAATTATTTGGAACATGGAAAACGTTAGACATTATTAACTTCCTACTAAAATCCAACAATATAATACTTATATTTAATATTCACTAATAATAATAAAGACAACATATAATAAATATTTTTTGATAACAACATATAATAAATACTACATTCACATAAAATATTTAATGAAGTTATTTATATGTAAAACAAAAACCGATGTCGGTCTCCCCTATAAATAAGATAAGGGAGTATGACCTAATTATAATTTCTATCATTTTTTTAAAATTCCTATCGATGCTCCTCATACGTTAATCAAATAAAAGATATAGATGGAACAAGAGAATATGATTGAAATGTTTTTTGAAAAAGCACACACATCATACTAAGTAATTAATTTAATAATTTAATTTAATCAGATAAATAAATCATATATTAAGGAACAAAAGAAGAAGTTTTGATAAAAAAAAGAAGTACAATGTTTTTTATTATTAATTTCTCATTGGACATTCAATAATTTGATGAGTGGTTGACTCCTCCGGTTTCACTTAATTGTGAGATTAATGGTCATGCTCCAAAGCCCATAATAATAAGTCTTAATGGATCATTAATTAGAGACCCTAGTCTTAAGTCTTGACAAGAGTTCTTTTTTTTTTGATAAATTTGACAAGAGTTCTTTTTTTTTTTTTTTGATAAATTTGACAAGAGTTCTTTTTATGGTAAAAATCAAGATTTTTTTTTATGTGATGCCACTCAGATCAAAGCTTAATGAACCAGAAGCCTCTTATCCTCTGCCACCAGTTGGAAGGGTTCTTTTTCTATCAAACAATGATGCTTTATTTTTAAAAATGTGTGGACATCCTTCGTGTTTTTTTGTGTTTCTTTTAATAAATCAAAGAACTTTATTACAAGCACTACCAAAAGTTTATTTGAAGTTATTTTTCAGCAAAGTATCTACATTGCTTACCTTTCATAATGGGGGGAATAGATATAAAGAAGGGAAAAATTCTTAATAAAGCATATTTTTTTTTTTGAATAACCTCATTAAAGCATAACAAAGAAACAGAAATAGGTAGCTTTCCTGAAGACTCAATCAGAAAGGAATATGATCTCATGAGTCACGAGGTTGAGAAAAGTCCCACTCAAATTTATTCATTTCCTTTAAAAAATATCAAGTTATTCCTCAAATACAGATTCTATCAAAATCGTGAATTTCCATAAAAACCAGTAACCTCAACCTCAACCTCAACATATTAACCAAACAAAACAGATTGAATATAGCATAAGCAGATTTTGACAAGAAAAAATGGTGTTGTCATTGATGATTAATCTTGCTACAGGTTCGATGAGATTTCTCAACCAAAAAACCTGGCAAGGGGAGGTATCAGGTCAAGGCTTCAATCCAAAAAAAGTCTCATACTGCAACTTCAAAGCAGATTCAGTCCAACCATTTGTGGATCTCTGCATGACTAAATAGACAGTTTTGAGAATATTAATCTATATAGCAATATCATCAGTATTAAGTTTAAAAACTCCATAACAAGTCAAATTATTCCAACACCAAAAATGACAAACACATGCTTACAATCTTAACGTAGAATAATTTTCGACAGAGAGAAAAGAAACGAGATTAGGAGATGCATAACCAAGGCAAAGGGGATTATCTCATCCACCACTAGAAGACTTGTCATATCTGGACAACCTTTTTAGTGAATAACGAGAGTTTATTGTTGAGAATATTCCAAAGGCAAAAGAAAACGTTGTATTGGAACCACTACATTATAACCAGCACCACCAACAAGAAGATTAGTTCTATAACAAAAGATATTTCTTGGCTTTTCGATGAACTTGGCACCATTTTAGTGGATCAACACATATAATCTATGTTATTGGTCTTTTGCCTTATCTTACTCTTGAAAGATTATTTATCTGACGTTTCAACAAATAGAACTAACTATGAAGAATGGATTAAAGATTACACATGTTTATAATAAACTAAAGTTTGTTCATCACAAGATGCAACCAATTCACCAGTGAATCTAATAAACTATTAAAGGATAAAAGACAAAGTACTGTTATAAGAGCATATAAAATAGGATGAAGGGGCAAAACTAGCCACCGTAATTTTTCAAATGGACAACTTTGGCACCCGTAAATTGGATGGTGCAAAACCGGACATTATAAAGCAAAATGAGACAAATTTAGCCACGCCGTTAAGTTGAAGCTAGAGGTTAATGAAGGTGGGCCCCACGCCAACACTCACGTCTGTTAGCTTCAACTTAACGGCGTGGTTAAATTTGTCCCATTTTGCTTTATAATGTCCGGTTTTGCACTATCCAATTTACGGGTGCCAAAGTTGTCCATTTGGAAAATTACGGTGGCTAATTTTGCCCCTTCGCCCTATAAAATAAATGCTCCAAGCTTGTTGCAAAAGTAGGTTATTTGTCCTTACAGATAATTAAAGTAGTAATATGAGGAGGGAAGCTATAAACAGGAGAGTGACAGAAAATGTGAATCAAAATAAGTACTGAGAAACACCATTACCTTAGAACATGCAACATGCAAGGATCATTATTGCAGGCTACATGCCAGAGTTTGCAAGATACTTAAAAGGAGGTAATTAACAGAGGTAAGACACCAAAAATTAAACATAGAAGAAGAGGTTATTCCCAGTTTGAAATTTCTAATACATGCAGTTTAACCAAAACGAGTAATTTGTCATCAAATTGGCGGATGGCAAACATAGCAGAAATATGAATTCAAATCGAATCCAATTAACATGTTCCAGTGTTCTAAGTTTTAAAGGAATGTTAGAATTATCCGTCATATAAAGCAATTACCAAAAAGGATGGTTCACCGAGCACTTGCAATCGTAGGATGGTAACTACTAGCCATAATATACTAACAGAGATCATTTTATTGTTTTTGGCAGGATTTTGTCCAGTCAATGGTACACCAAATGTTAAGAGGATTATTGAAATTAAAGTTGCAGAATTTAGAGATGATTTACATCCCGAGGTGTAGGTGAATCATGGCATGATCTAGAGTGCATAGCAAGAGAGATGGTAGACAAACAGTCAGCTAATCTTGCAACAATTCATTGTGCTTTCCATGAAATAATCACCATTCCATGAAAGACAGAAAATGTTCCTTTTCCTTTGCTAAACTTTTGAATATTCAGCATGCACACCACTTTCTTAAAAAAGACTACTAAATTATTGAACTTAAGCGAGGCAACACAGGCATAAACAGAGAATTTGTCTCCAATATTTCATCAATTATTACATTTGACAATCACAGGAGTGGGTGCCAGTGGAAAACAGTTCACCTTAAATGTAATTTTTTGTTAGCCAACTAGAAAGCTTACCATAACATAATAGAACAAAGGATAGTGTAAATCAATAAACTGTGAAAATCTTCTACAAGATGATAACAATTAATAATGTTAACAAAGTATCAGCTGCTAAAAAGCGCATTTACCCAATAGTGTATCCAGAACAACAAATAAAAACACTAAAAACATCAAATTAAATACAAAAACTATAGAACTTGTACCCGCTCATCTGACAAACTATCGAACAAAGAACTGAAAAAAAAAAATTACATGTTACCACAATTTTCTCTCAGCAAACTCACCCTGCATTAAACAACCATATCTTCCATTTGAATGCTGCTTTTAAGAGGCACATATTCTCCGAGATAACCACCAAGATGATCATGCAAAGCAGTCTTATCAATCTCTTGATGATGGTAACTTTTGCAAACATAGTAGAACACACTTTGCACTAACAAACCAACCAAATTGACAATCACCAAAGACCCCACCAATATCCCACCGACCACAATCCTCGAGAACACCGAATAATCATCTCCACCATGCACAACAATGGAGCTAAAGAAGCTCCCAATGATCCCACATACAATCAAATACACAAACACAAGAACAGCAGCATACTTAGTCCTCCCTTTCAACAACTCATAACTCTTCTTCATTGCACCTAAGCCATAAAGCGGTTCCAACACCGAAATCACGCTAGCCAAATGCCATAAAGCAGTAATATACACATGAGCAACCATGAAAAAAACCAGGATCACAATCAAAGCAAGGAAAACCAAAAGGGAATTCTCCATATCAATTGCCACAATCAACAACACAAGTGACACAACCAACACAAAGTTGTACATGAACATCAAAAGAGACACCCATATGAAAGTAATGAACAATCTCTTAAAAACCTTTGGTATAGCAGATATGGTGGAAGAAAAAGACACAGGCTTTGATGTATAAATGGATGCAACAGTGAAAACAACAGCTGCTGTGGATAAAAGAGAGAATGCAAATAGGAAAATTAGGTAGCAAAATTGATAAACAAGAAGAAGGGTCCATTCATGAGAGGTTTGAGAAGGATCATCATATGGAGAATCTAATTTAGAAAGAATGGGTTGTGTGAAAAGGGTATGGGCTAAGATTGCAAAAGAAAGAGGGAAAATTAATGTAATTGTGATGAGATTGAAGGTTTTTGGAGAAAGTTTGGGAATTGAAATTGATTCTTTGAGAATGTCTGATATGCTTAGGAATTGAAGTTCTTCTGGCGCCAAATCCATCAATGAATTTTAGTTTTTTTTTCCTGAATTATGATATGATTTGAGGGGATTTTGAGGAAAGGAGAGATAATGCTTTATGGGATTTATCAGAGGAACGTGGAAATCTATGTTGGTTTGTGGATTTTGAGGTTTGATTAGGAAAGATGGAAACTTTCTGGGCACGTTGAAGTTGATTTATTGTTTTTGTTTATTTATTTCTTAATTCTTAATTTTTCCAACAACAAACGTGGATTTATTTTGTTTTGTTTTGTTGTTATTGAAAAGGGAAAGTTGACTGCGATTTTTGTTTTTTTATGAAAAGTTTGTTGTTATTTCTTTCATGTTAAGATGCTATTTCCTTCCTATTCCCTCAACATTTTAGGAAAGACTATTCCACATCCACATAGGAACCTTGCCAAAGATCCCGCGGAATTGTAAATATTTTTTTACAAAATTGATTCTCTTCAACCTTTTTTTTTATTTTGTTTAGGTAATAGGAGTATTCAACAAGTGATGTTGTAAAAACTGCTTAATTATATATTAATCATTTTGCCTTTTATCAAAAAAAAAAAAAGTGATATTGTGGTTCGTGTAACAGGAAATTAAGGGGCAATAAGAATGTCATTAGCTGCTGGCCCAAAATAAAGTGTCATTGACAAGGCCAACCTACCCAAATGAGTTTTTTGTATCCAAGAGAAAATGGCATTCAATAAATATGAGTTTTAGGAGTTATATGTGATTAGTGTAACTATACACACACACACACATGATATTACAGTTATGGAAGAAAAATCATATAAAAATCATAGTACATTTTTCACACGATAAATAGTAACTTGTTGTTTGGAATTAGAAAGACAAGTTAAGATAATATACTGCAGCTAGTAATATTTGGAAAGTCTATAACTATAAGTATTTTTTTAAAGAACCATCTTAATGAGCCTTTTCACTACCATCTCTCTCCATTTAGTCTCTATTTTTTTTTTTATCATCAAATGCTTTAGCTATATGAAAACCAAGCTTGGATATAATTGTGTATATTTATCCGACATTTTAACGGATCAACTCTTTAAAAAGCATGATCTCATTAAATACATAAACATAGTTTTTATAATACTATCGGATCGAAATATAGAGTATATACTATATACAAACAATTATTAGATCTCAATGGAGAAGAATTGCAATCGAGAAGTCCCTCATCCCCCAAGGACTATGCATACATGACTACAATGCTTACTAAAAATTAAAAATTACTCATGTCAATTAGTTTATAAGACCCATTTGACATTTTCGGAGAGACTTAGGAAACAAACATACTAAATAATCATATACTATTTTATGTATTATTAGAATGTATGTTATCCTATAAGTTAAATAAATCAATTTAGATATATAACATTTGGAAAGTCAATTTATAAGTAACTTGTTCAACTTTTTAAGATTGATAAAAAAGTAATTAAATCATATATTTATAAACTTATAGATTATTAGTTAGACCAAATCATTTCAAAATACATATTTCCCTATTTAAAGTACCCAATTCTTATTAGTTGAAAATGGGAAAAACTATGCCTATACCTAAATAAGAGAGTTTATCACAACCAATTCCAGAAAATAATCAAATTGCATTATAGTTTTGTAATGCCCTAAAAATCTTATTAAAGCAATACTAAGCAATAAATAATGAATTGCAATACAAAATAATCTGGAAATTGCTTCTTAATATTAACCAAATGAGAGAGTTTACAAGATGTACTTCTTGAACAGAAAATACAACATCCTCTATTGAATGTAAAAACATCCTATTTAAACTAAACTACATCTGGGATAACTGCCATAACACATATTCCGGGATCATGTGTTGTAGTGCTTCATGAGACTTGTCCACGTGTCATAACGGGTACTCCCCACTTCTCATGATCTTATCTCCAGTCACTTAGAAATAACTTCCCACTAAACTAGTGGCGATCTTCAGCGTTGGTGCGGGTCCGGGTTACGTTCTTTGGGCCATACGGGTCGGGTTTGGCTCTGGTATAAATTTTGATGATGATCCGGGTGGACAGCTGTACGGGTTCAAATAGGCAATCTGGTTTATTTCAACATTGCCATGTGTCAATACAATTTGAAATTCAAATCAAGAGAGAGAAAGAGAAGGGTGCAACGGATCACTACATTAACTCCCCCACAGCGACACGTGTCTGGCTCTGGTTGACGCGGGTGGATGTGATTGTTCCCATCCGTTGAGATCCTTCCCAAATAGCCGTTGGATTAGGGACTTCTCCTTTCAGACATCTCTTGAGTCCTATAAATTTGTCTTCTTTACAACCTCTCATACTTTTGCTTTCGATTCGAAGTTTCTAGGCATTCTGGTTTACTTGAGAGATCTGGTCCGTATTCCTGCATTATTGACAACTATAAATTAGTCTGGTGCATTTGTCTTGTTGTGTTTGTTTTATTTTTGTCGTTTTGTTTCGCTCATTCTGGTATACTGATGTATGAGCGATGTTAGTAAGTTTCTTATTGAGTAGGAAAAGGAATCATGACAAAGGCTGGAGATGTTTCGTCTTCTGGTACCAAGAAAGTCGTGACTAAGGGCTTTGATCCCATCCCCGCTGAGTTGATGGAAGAATTGCGAGATGGGAAGTTGATGGAAAAGAAGAACAATGATGAGGCCCCTGTGATTTCAGAGATCGATGTGGCCGCTCTCCCCGACGAGTTGGGTCTCGACAGATCTTTGTTGATCCGGGCGCCTAAACCGGAGGAGCGTCTAGACTGGGGTAGTGAGAATTGGACTACTCTGGGGATAGATTACTTGAGGTTGTTCCCCTGTGTTCCTCTTCCGCCTCTGATACTTGAGATCTGTCGCTTCTAGGACTTGGCACCATCACAATTGATGCCGATGGTTTGGTCGGTGGTTTTGAGTCTGGAGGCGATCACCAAAGATTGGGAGAAGAAGATTTCCCTGGCGGAGTTGCTCACAAGTTACAGCTTTGGTAGGAAATCCAGTGGGTTGTTCACCCTTTCCCGGTTGGATGTGAATCCTTTAATCATCACCCCTTGGGACTCTGTCAGGCGCTGGAAGCGTAGATTTGTGGTTGTGCACAAAAGATGTTTGGTTCCGGATGATGGCCCTCTCAGGACAGAGTGGAACAATTTATGTAAGTATACGTTTTTGTTTCTGGTTTTGGCTTCTGGTGTCTGGTGATGCTTTGGGAGTCTTGTGCTCACATGAGCTGCGTTCTGGTTGGTCTTTTATGCAGTTAAAGCTGAGGAGAAGAAAGTTCCTCTGCGTCCAGACTCTGAGGAGTTGATAGCAGCGATCATGACCCTTCCGGTCGACAAGCGTACTTATATCAAGATCTTCAAGATAGGTATAGTTGTCTACTTCCTAAGTCGTTTTGTCCGGGGTATTTTGTTGTTGCATTTTGTGTAAATTTTTGATTCTGGTGTTAGGTGAATCTGAGGTTCCTAAGTTGAAGTTAAAAGTAGTCGATGCTGGGAAGAAGAAGAGAGGAAGTACAGAGAGCGGGTCGAGTAGTGATGTGGCCTCCGAAACAGTAGCGTCCAGGATGAAGAGGACCAAGCGTGCTGCTGCTGCTGTGACTCCGAAGGGGCCTATTAACCTGGACCCTATTGAGGAGGAGGTTGATAAACCGAAAGAAACTAGAGCCCTTACAGCGATCCCGGAGCCCACAGTTATGGATCTGGATGCAATCCTTGAAGTGGGTCAAGGGGGAGGTGAAGCATCGAAGGTTCTTAGTAACACTGGCGGGCAGGATTTGTTGGTTTCATTGACCACTAGCTCCCTCAAGGTTTGTGGTGTGGGTTTTAGTTTGGTTTTTGTTACAGGATGTGATTCTGCGCATCTCATTCTTGTGGGTTTGTTACTAAAGCTTCTGGTTTTGACAGGTCAACCAGGTGGCAGAGGCTGTGCGTAAACGTTTCTGGGATTTGGAGAAGTCAGCTGAGATGTTTCGTGTAGAACGTGATACCTTGGTGAAGCGTGTAAAGAATCTGGAATGGTTTGATCAGGAGATGAGGAAGAAGCAAGGGGAGTTGGAAGCTGCGCACAAGTTATACAGGAACACGGCGGAAGCTAAGTTTCGACAGCTCGAACGAGACCTTGACAACGCTAAAGGCGAGAATGTGGATGCTCGGGAGGAAGTGAAGCTTTCTGATATCACCATTGAGGGGTTGAATGCTACGATCGGGGATCTGAGAAAGCAACTGGCCGACTTAGAGGATGAGAGGGATAAGAGCGAGAAGAAGGTCGAGGCCTTGGTTGAAAGAGAAAGGCGGGAGGTCTCAAAATTCATGTTGTTTGAGCGCATCCGCATGGTGAAAGAGTTCCAGGCAGGGGGAGGTGCTAATTGGGATTTGAAGGAGTTGGAACAAGAGTTCCAGGATGAGGGCTATTCCATGCCTTCGTCTGGTGATAGTGATGAGGAATCGGGGGGTGAGGAAGAGGTTAATTCTCTTCCTGAGATGCCTGGTTCAGACAAGAAGCAAGCTCCTGATAATGAGGAAGGAACTGGAGATTCCCATGAGGCAGATGGAGAGAAGGCCAGCGGGAAGGATGCTTAGAAGAAGTTTTTTTTTTATGTGTATTAGTTTATTGTGTTTTATGTTGTGAACATGTTCTTCTGGTGAATGTTGTTTTTGTTTGACTAGTGTTAACTAGTTGTATTCTGGGGATCTTAGAAATTGTAATACTTCGGATGACTAATATTAGATATTTATAAAGTATAAGTTGCGCATACTTACTTGTGCATTCTTCTGGTATTTTGATTTGATATCT
The DNA here is from genome assembly GCA_029929735.1 of Mimosa pudica. NCBI lineage: Eukaryota > Viridiplantae > Streptophyta > Magnoliopsida > Fabales > Fabaceae > Mimosa > Mimosa pudica. The sequence goes on along the minus strand of JAKELP010000039.1, from coordinate 10,214,736 downwards.
GGTGAGCAATTTGCAGATGCATCTTTCTGGTTGAGCGATCTGGTTAGACAAACACGATCAGGTTATGTTAGAAGAATTAGGATTAAAATAGGTGTTAATTAGAGTCTGGGGTTCGTGCAAGCCTAATTAGAGTTTGGTATACCTTAGATATTGGAATCAGGTTGCTCGGGGATGTGGTGGATCGTCATCCATACATCTTTCAGGATTCAGGAAGGTCTATAAGTTATGTACCGGGTTAGTGGCTACTATGTACTTGGAATTTATAAGAGATTTAAAGCAACAAATGAATAAACAAATGAAGTAATTTAGGAAGAGTAAATGTAAAACATAAGTATTATGTACCTTTGGCTCCGGGAAGTTGTACCAAGTGAGATGCGTTCAGTTGGTGGAACTTGTGTTTGAAGTTGATTTCCTAACTCTGGGATTTCATTTGAGAGGAGTGGACTCGTTTATCGCCTGAGTGTTGGCTCTGGGAAGTTATATCATCGGAAGTTTATTTCTGGTGATAGAACTTATGTCTGGGCGTTGCTAGGATATTGGCTCCGGGAAGTTATGTCGTCAGGAAGATGTTCCTTGTGACAGAACTTAGTTCTGGGCATTGCCTGATGGTTGGCTCCGGGAAGTTATGTCATCAGGAAAGTGTTCCTGTTGATAGAACTTAGTTCTGGGCATTGCCTGATGGTTGGCTCCGGGAAATTATAGTTCTATAGTATTAGAGGAAGAGAAATTTAGATGCTATGGGAAATACCTCTTCAGGTGTATTGCGTTCCAACTCCTGGGGAGCAATTTTCCTTTAGAGTCTCGCAATTGGTAAGATCCTGGACCTGTGATACTTTCAATCTGGTAAGGGCCTTCCCAGTTGGGGCTGAGCTTTCCGTCTCTGGATTCTGGTGTGTTCGGGAAGACTTTTCGCAAAACCAATTCCCCTACTTGGAAGAGTCGTTCTTTGACATGTTTGTTGTATTGACGGGCTATCTGTTGTTGATAGGACGCCATCCGAATTAGAGCTTGTTCTCGTTTAAGATCTAATAGATCTAGTTCATAGTTCAGGTTGATGTTGTTAATCTCTTCGTTTGTCCACTTGTACCTTAGACTTGGTAGTCCGTACTCAACGGGGATCATTGCTTCTGATCCATACGTCAAGGAGAAGGGTGTCTCTCCCGTTGGAGTTCTTGCTGTAGTCCTGTAAGCCCATAGTACTGCTGGGAGTTCATCTGCCCATTTTCCTTTGGCTTTTTCTAGTCGTTTCTTCAAGGAGGACACAATTGTCTTGTTACTGGCTTCTGCTTGGCCGTTGGACTGGGGATTCCGGGGAGTGGAGAATTTCAACTTGATGTTCCATTTGGTGCAGAACTTCCTGAATTTTGATCCAATGAATTGGGACCCGTTATCGCATATTATTTCATATGGTAGTCCAAACCTGCAAACAACATTCTTCCAGATAAAGTCGATGACTTCTGGCTCTTTAACTTGTTGAAATGCTCCTGCCTCTATCCACTTGGTAAAGTAATCGGTCACCATCAACAAGAACACGCGTTTTCCTGGTGTTGGTGGTAACTTCCCGACTATATCCATCCCCCATCTCATGAAGGGCCATACTGGAGTCAGGGAGTGTAGGAATTCTGGGTGTTGCTGGAGTGCAGGTGCGAATCTCTGGCATTTGTCACATTTGGAAACAAGTTTCTGGGCATCTTGTTGCATTTTAGGCCAAAAGTATTCTGCTCTCAAGAGATTCCTGACCAAACTTCTGGAACCAGAATGGTTACCACACTCTCCTTCATGTGTTTCTCTTAATGCGTATTCAGAGTCATCTGGGCCGAGACATTTCTGGTATATGCCTGCAAAAGACCATCTGTAGAGCTCGCTCCTGAATATCCGGTATCTGGATGCTCTTTGTTTAATTCTTCTGGCCTCGTTTTGATCATCCGGGAGTATTCCTGTATCCAGGTATCTATAGATTGGGGATCTCCAGTCGTCTGGTCTATAATTTGCCTGCACATGGTGAACAGGTGTGGTAGTTAGTACCGAGTCTGGTAATCGTATGATTGGGATGGCTCGGGTTCTGGAACTTGGAATGGTGGATCCCAAGTTTGCTAATGCGTCAGCATGCTTGTTGCTATCTCTGGGTATTTGTGTCAATTTGAATTCCCTGAATGATTTTGATATCGAGGTGGCCATACTATAATATTTTTGCATTCGGGAATCCTTTACCTGGTATTCTCCTTGGACTTGTTTAGATACAAGTTGAGAGTCGCATCGTACTTCCACGTCTTGCGCTCCAAGTTCCACTAGTAAGCGCATTCCGATGATCAACGCTTCGTATTCAGCTTCATTGTTGGTAGCTCTGAAAGTACAATGGAAGGATTGTTCCATGGTATCCCCGGTTGGTGATTGGATGACTATTCCGAGTCCGGTACCTTTCGAATGTGTTGAACCATCAACATACAAGATCCAAGTATCTGGGATTAATTCATTGCTCATGCAAATCAAATTTCTAGCCACACCTATCTGGATGTCAGGTGCAAATTCAGCCGTGAAGTCTGCTA